>JAAWXA010000021.1:14374975-14787215 GCA_038090715.1 Florisuga fusca
AACCGAACCCAACCCTCCGCGGGCGCAGCATGCAGCGGTCGCAAAGCCGGAGCAGCCTGTCCGCTTCCTTCGAGGCGCTGGCGGTCTACTTCCCCTGCATGAACTCCCTGGAGGAGGAGGACCGAGGTGAGGGGCCGTGGCGGGACGGGCACTGGGCAGGCGGCAGAGCGGGGGCAGCAGCGCGGAGGGCCCGGGCCCGGGCCCGGCAGAGGCAGCCCGGTAAGGGCCGGGGGTCGGGGGGCTCTGGGGTCCTCCGGGCAGGCTGACGGGCGGCGGTGCTGAGCAGGGAGCTGGTGCGGGGACGGTGCTCCGGAGAGTTGCAGTGTTAAGAGGGGTTGGTGACACAGTGCCTGTAGCTGGAGCATAAGGTGTGATTTACAAGATGGTGTTTTTCATCGCATTGGAAATGAAGTTAATTCGCTAAGCTTTGGTTATGTTGGAAGGAAACGAGATAGAGGGTCATTTCTTTTCTCGTTCGTAAGGAAAACAAACCAATCTTTCTGACGGGATGTTTTCTGACAGTACATGGACTTGTGCAGGTATCCCTTGTCTGTTACTACAATTTCCAAAGGACGCTGGACTGAACTATTAAATACTGGCCTTGGTTAACTTTTTCTTAGGAACAGCAGCGTAGGTAGAAGGCTGTGTGAACAAGTAAACCTTGCAGGTCTCTTGCACAGTTATTATCTACTCATAAGCATTAAGTCCAAAGCACAAGTCACTCGTGTAATTTCCATGTATTTGTTGTAGGACCAGAACTTTACATAACAAAGGAGATGCAATGGATTTGCTGTATAACTGGTAAAAACAAAACAAAACAAAAAACAAACAAACAAAAAAAACCCAAAAAACTGATCTACTTATCAAAAACATTGGAAAAATTAAAGTTACCCTTGCCATTCAGAGTTTGTAACAAACGTGTATGTATAGTTAAACATGGCACCAAACCCAGCCCAGGGCAGAGATTGAGGTTCATGAAGTTCTGGTGTGTTTAAATATGTTTACTAGAGAATAAACTTAATGGCCTTCCTAGTGTTTATCAGAAATAATTCAGTATTTTTTAATTCATAAGGATTAATTAAGCATATTGCACCTTCTATAGATTTGAGCAATATCAAATTAGGATAACAGTATTTGTACAATGCTGCTAGACAAACATGTTTCATCTATGAAACACACCTTTCATAATCTGAATTAAAATATCTGCACATGCATTTAACACCTTCCACATCTCAGGCTGAATTCAGTGGCAAATGTTTTTCTCCGGTCGTCATACATCTTCATTTATCTTTTAATGTGCAACCATCCCCGAAATCTCTTCTCGAAATCTCCCTTACTTTTCTGATGCAAATGCTTAGGTGTGATCCCTTGCCTTTCCCCTGGACCCTACGCTGGGGCTGGCCAGGTTTCCCCTTTCCTTAGAGAAGAGGGATCTGCTCCCTTGGGTGAAATAATCTGTCCTTCAGTATTCTCAGCTGTGCTCTGCCTTGAACAATGAAGTGAATTGCAAAATATTGCCAGTAGACTGCGGGCTTCAGAGGGCATTTAAAATCTTTTGACATGGTAATAAACACTGTGACTGAAAACACATTTTATAACACTTAAAATATAATAAATTATGCTAAATGTGCCTATGTATTCTCAAAGATTTTTTTCTACCATTCCAGAACAGTTGTCTTTTTAGTCATGATTATTGATTACAATAATTGTATTAATCCTGTGTGAAATCAGAGTCTTTGTTTTGTCCTGGTCTGTTTTCTTTACTTCACTAGGAAACAGTTAACTTATACCTCAGTTGAGATTTGTGTATGTTTAAAGCTGTTAACTGGTTCAAAGAAACATGAAATATATGGATGTCAGTAGGGAAATACTTGTTATTTTAAGGATAATTGTTCTGACTTCTTTAGTTTGTGGTGGCAAGTTATTTAAACAGAAGTGTTAAAAGAATGTATACTGATTTTTTTACATCTTGTGTTGATTTGTGTTATCTGATTTTATTTAGATGCAGACTATGCTTACAAGTGCATTTCATGGCATTTTAGTGAAAAGGAGAAAATTTCACATAATTACAATGTGGTTTTGTGGAGCTGAGTTTCTGCTACCTGGTATATCAGACATATATCAGAGATACCAGGTTACTGAAGGAGTGACATCCATGACATAAACTCTTTTCACAAGTGCTATCACTGAGATGAGAAAGAAAAAAATGTTATGGATTTTTTGATGGCAAGTCACCTCCGCTTGGAATTTGTTGTCTTCTGAGTGCTGCTGTGCAATTGTATTTACCATCAGTATCCTTAAATAGATGTGGTACATGCACTCTTAGGTTCATGCATTTCATGCCCTTTCACAGTTTGATCTGAAAGGATATATGGTAAACCCACTTCATAAGTTATTTATCCTCAAAATGTTGTTATTTCTGCACGTGATGGATAGCTTAAAAAAAGATAGCCTGCCATCGAGGTGCTTTTGTGTTTCCCACTCAATCACATTTTAAATGCAAATAGGAAACCTGACCTGTTGAGGGATTTATTTATGATACTGTCTTGAAGACTTTTGTTCATTACCTTCTGAAATCAAGACACTGGTCCATAGGTATATCTTTGGGTGTGATGGAATTTGAGTACTGTCAAGTTCAGAAGTAACTGAATAGTAAGTAACTCCATACAATGTTTAATTATTTGAGAAATGGATATTTCAGAATATCCATTTAAGTGTTAGTTGGTTAAAGAAGAAGACCTCTTAGGCCCTGGCATCCAAGCTGTCATGTTCTGAAGAAAAGGACTGTGCAAATGCTGCAGTTTTCCAGTTAACCATGAAGTTGCTATGGATGGGCAGGTCTGAACTTGCTGTGTTTGGCCAGGGAGCTGGCACTTGCTCTAGCGTTTCTAGTGTGCTCATCTCTTAGACCGAATCCTTCAAATTTATCCATGTTCTTTATTTTTAAAGGAGTTAATTATTCCTAGTTGTGTCTAGGAAATGATACTGGAAAATCATTCTTTTCGTCATCAATTTATTTCTGGCATGTGTGCAGCTGGACACACAGAAGTAACGTACCTGAACAAATCAATAATGTTTTAAAGCATCAAGGTTATTAAAGGGTGCCTTTTGCATTTTTGTTAGATTCATTAAATATAAAGCACGTGGCCTGCATAGTAAATTGAGTATTGGCATCAAATAATGCTTGGAATAGTTTAAATTCCTTGGAAATTATTTTAAAAGTTTAGGAATAGAGGGCAAATCAGTACTTTGCTGAATGCTCTTGAAGCATCCCAAGCCTCACATTTTCTCTGAATTCCTGACTTTGTTGAAATTAAAAGGTATGTTGTCATTAAATCCAAAAGATCAGGGAATTTCCAATGTAAAAGTATGTGGCATCCTTTGAGATGTCTGTGTTGTCCTAGTGCTAAATTTCATGCACGTAATATATTTAAAAGTAGTGGATATAAGTTTACTGTACTTTCCTGTGGATGACTGGAAAATGTTCTGGAGCAAGTGAATTCTTACACACAAGAAGGTTACTGGAGAAGAATTACAGGTATTCAACATTCACTGAGAAAGAAGATAGAGGCTCAGATTGCATATTGTCACTCGAAAGCCTATGTCTGTTTTTAAGAGTGAGACTATTGGTGCTTCCTCGAATTACACTTTATGTATTGTTTGCTGTAATAAATTTGTGCTGCAGTTTCCTTTCTGTACTGTTTGATTCTGATTTGCATTCACACTGAGATGTTGATATAAACTGTTAAATATCACATTGCCAGGAGTGCAACTATGGAACTGGTAGTCATGGCAAGATGGAAGTGCAGATCTGTGCCCTCCAAAAGGGACTATATTTCAATTTAATGTCATCTTTTGCCAAGTTTTTGGGTGGTGGAGAAGCTATAAGATTCAAGAGGAAAGTCAAATGCTTTGCAGGTGCTGAAGACAATTCAAGAGATAATTTATGATAATTTAAGATGTAAATTAATTCAGAAAGAACTGGAAGGCATCTTGGTCTCCCAGTATGTTAGAAAAACAAAAGGCAATTAAAAAAAAGAAGCCACAGAATGTTCTTCAGTCCAAGACAATCATGCCAAAAATAGAAAAAATTGGTTGTGTTAGCTGAGAAGAGGATGCATTACAGTTTTGCATATTGATATCTATTGAATGAAGTATCTGAGTGTTGCTGTAGTTCAGCAGGAGGAGAAGCACATTATACACTCATTGTCACCTGGAAGTTAACTACCTAGGAAACTTGCTTCAGGGGTTGTTTGATCCCACAGAGATATCAACAGGAGTGTTGCCATTGATGCTAATGAGTGAAGGATCAGAACTTACTTAAATGTATGCTGGAGTGCTCACTTGAGCACTGGTTTTGGCTTCAGTGACATTTCTCACAGATTAATCATTTGGTTGTTGGTAGAGCTGGAATCAAGCTTGGAAGTTCCTGGATTCTGTTCCTGTGGTTAGGCTGCCAGATCCCTCTGTCCCTGTGGAGGTCCCAGTAGACAATAACAAGCAGACAATAATTTAACCAGAAATAGAAAATGGGGGAAGTAGTAACAATAAATTCATTAACATAGTAATTATTACAGTGAAGAGAATCTTGCACATGAAGTAGTTATGCTTTAAAATTATCTTCTTAGAAGAGTAAAGTAATAGTATGAATATCAGGCAATGAAGAAAATGAGAATAACTACATCTTCTTGGGGGAATTGGCCTACTTTTTGGCCTTGGTGGTAAAGATGACCTTGTTTATGTGGAATGTTCACAGGCAGAGGTAAGGTTGAATATGAAAGAAAGGTATACTGCCCTGTGGCAGGGTATTTGCTGTAAAAGATGAAGGCTTAAAGAACTTGGCTTGATTGGTGCTAACGTGTCAGAGATTGTATGCTGTGTGTCTCCTGCAGGAGTGGAGTGGCTCATCTTAGAGGATAAAAATCAGACTGAATATGGAATAACAATAATTCTGTACAGTGTCTGTGTGGTATTTGGATTGATGGTTGATAGTTTTATGTATTTGCTTCTTGGTAGCTGCTCAAGGGCTGAGGACTGTCAGTGCAGTGGGGCTGGGTTTGTCCCACTCCTCCACCTCCTCGGGCTGTCACCAGGGTGGGGGCAGAGCGGAAGCCATTTTGAGCAATTTGCATCTCTCTTTCCAGTCCCAAGTTTTTTATACCAATTACACTCAGGTCCCATACTAATTAAGCAGATATAGATGCCAAGATGAATAAGGCCTTTTAAAAAAGAAGCCTAGAAATAGCTGAACTGTTGTTTTCAGAGAGTGTGACTTAAACAACACCCATGTATTCTGGGAAACAGATGGGAAATCAACAGAGAAAAGTGTAAAAGACTATAGGAGGATTGATAGTCAAAGTACAATGTACTTGAACCTGACTGTATGTCAGAAATGCCCAACAAAGTTTTAAATCTGTATTTCTTCTATTTGTTGAATTTCTCTTCTAAGCTGCTACTTAAACTGCAGTGTGTTCCTGAGTAGGTAACTGGTGACTTAGGTATGGCTGTAACAGCAGCAGTGAAGGTACAGTCTGTGACAGGCTTCCTCTCTGATGGTACCTAAATAAACCCCAAAAACCTGTCTCTTTATATCTACATGCTGTAATTGTTATTCTTCAGTGGCAAGGTCAACGGTCTAGTCAGAGCAGTGGCTGTTGATTTAATTGAGGAGGTAAATGTTTAACAGTAGTAGTTTGAAAATGACTCATTACATTGTGAAATTTGCTCAGAGTTTTGGGAACCATGGTTATTTAAATAACTATATTTGCACAGCATCATTACTCATCTTAGACAAATCTAGGAGGAAGAACTGTTTCTAATTTGTGTAATCTCTGTAGCCATCCAGCTACTGGGCACCATCTATCTCATTAAGCTCTAATAGAGGGTGTTGAATTGTTCGAACACAGTTGCTACATCATTCAAAAATGCTGCATAGACCCATCTGATAGGGTATGTAATGACCCTAGCTCTATTAAAAATACAAGGTTGGTTTAGACAATGTTGTTACTGTGATTATTGCATATTTAGAAAGTGTCTCTCAATTCATATAATAACTAAACAGTTCTAAACTTTTTAATATATACACTTTTCACTGCTTAAGAAGTTTTAATCTTGTCTTGGCACTCTGTGGAATAATTGATATTAATAACAACATAAGAATGTTATGCATCCAGAAAATGGAATATGCTTATAAACATAACAACAGTATCTCTCAAAACTGCAATGGTGCTTTCTTTTTGCTTCATTGGTTATCCTTTGTCATTGGCAAAAACAAAGATTGGGTTTAAAGATTTTTCGTGGTGAAGCTGTGCACCTATCCAGTGATTCCGTATGTAAATGGTATGTAAAATTAGACTGTAACTCCACAAAATTATTTGTTCTATTTTTTCAGGATTTTAATAGCTTGGGCATGAGACTGATTTCCCACTGCCTTGTGCTTTTTGTAGTAATGCAGATTGTTGTTCAGGATGTAAAACAGATATGAAGTGGATATAAAACACTAACATTGTTTTGACACATGCACTAAATATACAGTCAGACCTGTTATGTTTGAATTATAAGAACATCCGTATGTGTGGGAATGGTAACTGGTCTAAATGAGGGTGCCTGAAAAACTGTTCATTTAGGACACTTGGCACGTGGGACATACAGCCCTGGGATGCAAAGCCACGTGCTTCTTCACTGTCATAACTCTGTGTTCAGTTTCACAGCAGTTGTATGAGGCTTTTGGCAGGTGCATCCTCTGACCACACAGAAAAGTGATGATCTTATCAGTGACAGAAGCAGAAACTTCTGCAGAAGCACTGGGGAGGTCTGAGTGGGTGTGTGCTGTTGTGTTCTGGATTCACATCTCACAGTCAGGAGCTGGGCATATCTAAATAAAAGTAATTAGGATAACGTTAATTCTGCATTTAATGTCTGCTGATTTTGTATTGTATCAGAACTAAAACATTTTTTAATACTATATTTGAGACATTTAGTGTGCAACAGTTCTTTTCAAAGTTGGATTTGAACTTTTATGGATCCTGGCTAACCAATTTTCTAACTCACTAAACCTCAGTATAGAAACTGACTTGGACACATATCTTCTGCAAATTTGAAGAAAACATTCCTCTGTCCCTCTACTCATACATTTGAAAAAAAATAGCATTAACATGATAGAGATGTCCTGATCTCTCTTAGGCCAACTAAAATATATATATAAAAAAACCTCAAACAGTTATTCTCTTACTGTCTATTACAATCGAGATGAGTAATCAACATCTGTAAAGCAAAGTTTCCAATCAGATCTGCATAGCTAGTTTGTTGTTACATAGCCAGTGTCAAGTAACTCAAAGAAAGTGGAAATCACATAACTTCTTACACCTCATCATTACAGCTGTGGTTATTTAAGTTTTGATTCCCTGGGATGGATTCCAGTCTGATTTATTGTTTGTTATCAGGGGTAAATTCTTTCTAAAAAGAGGTCAAGGGAAACCTCTGTGCTGTGGTTTTGTATGTACTTAATTGGGCTTTCCAGGGACTGTTACATAAAACAGGAACTGAAACCAAGCTCTGAGATATCAGAGATGGGTATTTGTCCTTTTTATATGTAGCATGTTCAATAGTGATTCTGCACAATAAAACAGGGGATAATGGAAATCTAGGAACATTAAGTAATTATCATGTATGTAGAAAAACATCTTTTTATTAACATTTCAGTCTTGTAAAAGTGTTTCGGAAACTTTTGGGACCACAGGTATTGAAGAGCTTTAACTGATGGATGCCCCAAGCAGACAAAAAGCAATTTCTGTTGCCTGATGCTGTGAAGAATTTGCTGAAGGGTCAGTTAGGACTGAAGAATGGACATCAGCACAGCAGTGAAGTGGCAGAATACAATTTTAAACATTTAAAAATGGGAGAGAGTAAAGAGCAGGTCCCTACATTAAAACAAAGCATTGCTTGGGAGCAGAGTTTGGTAAGTTGACTTCACATCATGTGGCTGAAACAAGGCAGGTGATCTTTTCCGGATTGAACATATAAAACCATGTTTCCTTGCCATGGAAAAGAAACAAAAGGCATCCAAAGATTCTCCAATCTGGCCAAAGCTTTTACATCCCAAGAACAACTGAGTCTTGTGGTGGCTGCCTCTTGGGTCCTGTGTATGGGGCCCCTCAAGAATAGGACCTGAAAGCTTCTATATCAGCCTTTGACCATAAGCTCAAGCAACAGCTTTGAAGCTGATTATTTAACTCAGTTCTCTCTTTCTTTCACTTTTTCTTAGGTGTTGTCTTAATTAACCTTGATCTTAATTAACCATGCTTCTCCTATGGCAAGAGTAAAGACAGAGGATGAATGGCACAGGACAAGAGTTACTGAGTATTTCTTGACTGAACATGAAAACCAGTGAGGCCTCCCAAGAAATTTTAAAATGCTTGGTGCAAGCTGGAGGCTGTCAGTTCAGGCTTTCTCAGACTTGCTGAACCTGTCTGCTCCCATACTGAAGAGCTTCCCTGCTGAAGGCAGCTCTACTTTTAGGCTATCAAGGCAGGCCATTCCCATCCTGGTCATAACTTCTCATGTTTTACATCTAGATATTCATAGGACCAGGAACTGGAGCATAGGTTTTCCCTTCTTCCTTACGAGTGCAAAGGAAGGGAAAGCCCCTGGTTACAGTTTCTCCCTGGGCCTGCAAAATGCTCTTTGGGATTCATAAATGAGACTTGGTGGGATGAGCTCAAAGATTCTCAAACGGAGGTGATGGTGGAATCTGGGTTTCCCAGATCCTGCTTAAATTAGTAGATCCTGATGCATGTCTACTGTTTGGGGTCTGTGGGTGACACAAGGAAAAAAACAACTCAGCTGTGGTTCCCAGCAGCGCTCCAACAAAAGCTAAATTCTGTGTTCAGTGTGGCAAAAACCTGGGCTGTTCCAGACACAGAATTGCAAGGGAATTTGAAACCTACCCTGTCCCCTTTTATTAGGTAGGATCAAATGTTCTTAGGCTGTCTATGATGACTTTTATCTAGCTTGTTCTTAACATGCCCAGAGCAGATCTCTAGATTCGTAAAGAACTTTTACTCTTGGGTCACTAATTCTCTTTATGAAGGCAATTCCTGAGTTCAAATTAAAGTACTGAAGCAGGTTTTATGCAGCCTTTTTTGGCGAGGTGGGGAGAGCAAGGAACCTCAAGAGCTTGAGTGTGTTTCCAAAGCAACATCTCCTCTGCACTTGGTACAAGTCCTGCCAAGAGGTCAAGTGCCACCTGGGGGGGGGACTGGCATAGCCAGACGGCCTCTCAGGTCCTCCTGGTCCCCTCCCAGGACTCTGTGAGCCATTTGGGGATGAAGCTCTTGCTGAGAGTGAGCTGAGAGCTCTTGCTCCCCTCACCAGTGGCAGATTTCATCTGGATGGATTCCAAGTCACAGAAGGTCATCTGTTGCATTCACTGCAGTTTTCAACTTGTCCTCATCTGATACTGAAGATCATATCAGTAGTTTTGCATGTCTGATTTGCAAATGATTTGCACTAGGAGTTGTGGGAGCAAATAATTCCATGTGTAATTTAGAAAATGTGGCCTGTGGAGTCTATTTGCAGTAACCATATTAGTTAAATTAGTGGTGTGATTAACTATAAGAATGAGTGTGCTTTCATAAATGCTAAAGCAATTACTTCTGGTAATTTATTCCACTCCTTACAATATGTCTGCAAGAATCTGAACTAGTGTTTTTCAGACAATATATTCCATGTTTTGTTATGGGGACTTGAAAAAAATGTATTTTTTATAGGGAACATAGATTATATTAGTTTGAGCAACATTTTCAATGTTCTTTATAAGAGTTTACTAAATTGTGAATAAAGCAATTTTCATGTAGGTGGTCAGCAACATATTTAGCAAGAAAGTACACTACTTGATTCTGTTTCCACATCCTTTCATTTGGTAAGATTAAAAACAGTGTGCATGAAGTGAGTGTATTCATATAAATACTCTATAATTATGAAACCAACTCCCACTTTTACAGTGGCACCAGTTACATCTTTACCTCTGTGTTAGGGGCAGATACATTCCTAAATTATCCATCTAGCCATAGATTAGCATCACCTCACTTGTGCTCATTCAACTGTGTGTTTGTTTTTTCACAAATGTTTTTGGAAATGATTTGTTGTAAAAGAAAACGAACAACTTGAAAATACATTGTTGGTGTGTTCCTTTAGGGCTGCATTCAGTACAGAATGAAGCCACAGAATTAGTTAAATCTCCACAAGGGATGAGCTTTTAATTTCTAGGCAAGGATGAGAAAAAACAGTTTGGATTTACTTGGACAGTAAGACCTTCAGTCAGGCCTTTCACCAGCTACAGCTCAGAAATATGGCACCAAAGGCTGTTTCATTGAGTTGAGCAACCACTTTGCATTTTTATTGCCACTTGCAACCTTTAAGTATTTTAATGTTGAATTTATGAAACACAAATAATGGATTATATAAAGATTGCCTTTGTTTTTCAGTTGTCTGAGGAACTGTGGTATTATACTTCAAAATGTTTTTCCAGGCACTAGTGTATTGCTAGGATTGTGGGCAATCAAGTGTAGGTATTTTGTATAAATATTATTGTGGATTAGTTTAGTCAAGCTTAACCCAAAAGAATACTAATCTCTGAAGCAGTAGCTCAGGAGTCATGTTGGGGAACTGGACCTTCTTCTGCCTTCTATTCCAAATTGCCATTTTGCCATTAAATTTTCTGTTCTTGTTTCGAGAAGCATCAACATCATGATTAGTAACCTTATTGCTGAAAGGTCAGATTTTTGCCTTTTGTGACTATGAGAGAGCTCTATCTGTGCCTGTTAAAAACTGGAAAATAGTTATTTACATAGCCTCCTTTTGGTCATCCTTAAATTCAGTGTTAATGTTAAAATAATCGATGTTTGTCACCCACACTTACAAAAAAGTTGGCTATACTATGCAGGCCTAACTTTCATGCTAAATCAAAGTTGTATCTTCTCATCTGTTGGCCTATGGTCATGTGAACCAAGCACTTAGTTAATTTTTTTAAAATGTGGGAAAGCAAAACTGCTTAAAACGAAGGTTCAGCTGGATGCTAAGAACAGCTGGTGGAACACATTTGCCTCTATGAAGACTTCAATGGCAACTGCACCAGTTCTGCCTTGATTTCTCAATAAATTGATGTGCAACAGATGTGTTGTTTGGCTTTTCTTTCTGTGAAAGTTCTTCTGGAGTAAAAACATACAAACTTACAAGTCAAAAATTTATTAACTTACTAGTTAATAAAAGTTACTATATACTCCTTCATATATCGCATGCTTATGCCAAGACCGAAGATCTTTCAAAGACATGATATGAAAAAGTGGAAGAATCCTGCATGATCTGTATTTGCATGAGAGAATTCACGTTTGCAACAACGAACCAAGAATGACCACTGTGCAGCAAGACTGAACAAAAATAAATGCTTACCAAACAAAAGAGCTCTTACAAGGAAAGAGTAATATCCTGTAACAGTACTTTAATGAAAAAGCGTGGAGCTTCAGGAGTTCTGTGTCTTTCACATGTAACTATGATGCACTGTACCTTTTCTGCAAAATTATAGCACATTTTTTTTCCAGCCAATTCTGTGGGTATATTCGAGTGACTGGATTTTAGAACAACTCAAGACCAGTTTTGGAAGTCATCTGCCAGCTTTCATTAGTTTAATAAAAGCAATAAAACAAGCAGACACTTGGAACACTACAACCCAATAGAAATTAAATTGTTGACTTCTGTCCTTCATTGTTCATATGTCATGTTAGCCTTGTATCCCTTTTATTTGTATTTATTGAACCAAAGATTGATGGACATTTTCACAAGTAGTTTTGGCTTAGTAAAAAAATTATTTCACTCTGTTGGGCACTAAATTCATGTGGGTAGTTGAAGTTCTAGAGCAAAATTATTACTTCTGGTATTTTCTTATATGCTGATCAAAAATTATGATCTTAAGGAGTGCATAGAAGGCTTGTAATAAGCAACATAATAATAAGAAAAACTGAGTATGAGTATTCATTCCCACTCATTTCTGACTTTTTTTTTTTTTTTTGTGGTGCTTTTAATAATCTGCCAGCTGAGGTCTTGATCAAAATTCCTACACGACAATTCTATTGCATTACTTTGAGTATTTCTTCCCTTATCTGATACCAAGTTATCTGTCACTGCTTTTTTTTCCAACTAAAAGCTATACAATAAGGATTACCAATTGGTACCTGTGAAGGTGGAAGTAAAGTTTCATATTGTGCATAAATAAATACTGTAATTTTTTTTAGATACTAAGTCAAAGCAGCTACTGAAATGAGAAGAACGTGAATAGAGAAGAATCAGAAGTGTTCTTGATTTTTTGCTTACTGTCCTCACTAAAGGATATCTGTAACTTGATTCAGCAGACAGTGACCAAATGCATGCAAATCAAGCAATTCATCTGAATTAGAACATTTCTCAGGCATTGCAGGTTTTGATACAATGGTAATGCTTTAATTTGCTTCCTGGGAGTGATGTAGTTACCCAGAGAAAACATATTTTAAACACTCTAGGCTATGGATAGTGTAAACCTGCTTACCTCTGCGGGCAGACTTGTGTCGTGCATGTGCTGTCTGCCCTTGGAATGCAGGTGGTAAAAAGAGCCAGGGTCCTTTAACAGAGATTTATGATGCTGCTTGCCTCTTATTAAAGAAACGGTAATTTTAAAATGGAAGATTTGGTATAGATATATATGTATGTATCAGGTCAGTAATTTCTGGTTTGGAGAGTTTCTGCCAGGTGGAGTGGTGGTATGCTGCTGACAGGGATGCCCCACAGGGCCCCCCAGCTGCCCCAGTGTGGTGCCATGGGGACTTCTCTTTTGTCTCTGCAGAAGCAGGGGGCAAGAAGCTGCGGAGCACTGTCCAGAGGAGCACGGAGACGGGGCTGGCTGTGGAGATGAGGAACTGGATGACCCGCCAGGCCAGCCGGGAGTCAACAGATGGGAGCATGAACAGCTACAGCTCCGAGGGAAAGTAAGGAGTGATTATTACTGTGGTTGCCTGATGTTTGTCCATAAAACTGGTGGTTAGACAAAAGTGAAATGAGAGCTGTCGATTCCTGTCAGAATTCCCTTCACAGGCTTCATTGATGGGCCAAGCCAGTCTTCCCCTGTGCCCAAATGAGTCTTTAGTTGTTGGTGCAGGAAGGATGAGGATCATTGCTGCTGTGCCACTTAGAAATGCACCTGGTGGGTTGGAGCCTCAGCTTGGGATGTGGCAAGCAGGGAAGGAAGCAGGTGCGGGGCACTGTGTAGAACACAGAAAAGGGCCATTTGTCTCACTCCTCATCTCACATACATATGTGCTTTGCAGAGCAGAGCGTTTCCAGTGTATTTCCAGGTTATTTCTCTGAGTTCAAGATTTTTTCAGAGACTAATTATTCCTGAAGAAATTATCTGGGCAGAAGTATCATATATCATGCTTCTCATAAAAGCCCAATTTAAAGACTTCTGAGTAGTATGTGCAAGACGTTGCCCAGAAAAATCTTACTGTAAATAGATTTATTAGTGTTATTCACAATATACCTGTACTGGATGATGTATCTTACATGTTCAAGTTGATGCACTATATGCCCTTGAGATGGACATTTATTTATGGCTGGTCATTACAAATCTCATTAGTTCTTGTTTCCATGTAATGGGTCACAGATAATTTATGGCAAGAATTTGAATTTTAAGTTACTTTGGTCATTTGCCACAATGGATTTCAGTTCCATAATTGAACGTATACTCAAAGACATTTATAGCAAAATGTTTATAATGAATGCTGATTTTTGAAGGTGCATTTTGAAATAGTGACCAGTAATTTGTCCAGTGTAATAATTTCACTGGATACATTTAACATTCTGCTATTGTGTTCATGTTGACTGAAAAATTTGGGCAATTTTATCTTCATGTAACTAAATTATTAGTAAGGACTTGTAGTAGTATCTTACTCAACTGGTTTCATATGAATGTTACAATAATTAGGAGCAATCTTTAATATATTGGGAAAAGAGCATGATGGAAAAACATTACTGTGCAACTTAGAGCCATTGAGGATTAGTGTTTCCATCACCTGTTGGTTTATATGATGGAGGCCAAATAGCTGCTTGTTGAACACAGGCACATTTTGAAAATTACAGTAATAGTTTTGTAATTTTGTCAGTTTAAGTTCCTTGTGAGCAGTAGTATAAAATACATAAATGCTAACTGTGAAATATCTAGGGGGAAAAAAAAAGTACATTCAAGTGTATTTATTGATTTTTTTTTTCAATATTGTTTTTAAGTTTGATTTTTCCTGGTGTGAGGTTGGCTGCAGACAGCCAGTTCAGTGATTTTCTGGATGGACTTGGTCCTGCCCAGCTGGTAGGACGACAGACTTTGGCAACACCATCAATGGGTAAGCATTAATGTCCTATAAACATGATATAATCTTCTGGGTCTGGTAATTAGAACATAGAAATTATCTAGAATCTAATTCTTTATATATGGATTTCCCATGTGATTTTGAACAACTCAGTTAAGACCAAAACTATAACCTCAGCCAAAGTTGAACGTAATTATGGATGCTCATTGAAACATTCAAAAGTAGAAAGGTGCTTTCAAAAATTCAGGTTTTTATTTTCTCTTCTGCAGTTTTCCATTTTTAAAATGTGGCTAGTGAGACCAATCCTTTCTCTGGATCACACAGATAGTATTAACTAGAAATAGGAATTCAGGTGCAAAGATTTTGTTGTTACTGTGCTTGCAGGCTTGTTTCTATTCACAAGTTACCTTTTCATACCATGTCTTAAACTAGAGGCATGGTGAAGAGGTTTTAACCAGTTTTGCAGAGCTGCTTTGTACTAATTTTAGTGCTGCCTTTTTTAATCTGAGCTTATTAAAACAAACAAACAAAAAGGATTTAATTTGAAGTGATAGGAGCATAGGAAATGGGAGACAAGATGTTATTGCAAAATAGCAGTGGGTAAGTATTAAATTATTTAGTAGTGTTAAAATTCAGATCATACTTACTCATGGAATGTAGATTATTCAGGTCATCACATATTCATTCCAAAAATTCCCATATCTTTTAAGATATTTAGCTATTTCTGAATTACAATGCAGGTTTTCTTTTTGTTGTTCAGGAGATATCCAGGTGGGAATGATGGACAAAAAAGGACAACTGGAAGTAGAAATAATCCGAGCCCGTGGCCTTGTTGTAAAACCAGGTTCAAAGACACTGCCAGGTAAGGAAGAAAAAGCAACAAGAATAGAATAAAACCAAAAAAGTCCCCAGCTTCTGAAGATTCACTGTTCAGAACAGTTCAACTCTTGACAAATTTACATATTAGTAGTTCACAGTATTTTACACTGAAAAGTATAATATATTGAAATGGTATAAGAAACAAAAACAAAAAAGAATTCAGACTGGCATCTGTGCTATCAGAAGACAAAAATATTTTAGACAAATATGCTTTATATGTTTGGTTATGGGGTGGAAAAGAAACATATATACTAAAGATGTGAGATAGGAACCTTAGGGATGAAGAGGGAATCAACAAGAGGTGGGGAATAGGTACCTGCTTAAAAAGTAGACCAATACTTGGTACTTACTCCATATTTTATAATCTGATGTCCTATAACACTACGTGAAAAGATAATATAATGATATTTTTAGCAAGCTCTCTTGCCAGAATAGAAACCGTGTCAGAGTCTTTTTTTCACTGATTTTAACCTTGTAGGTAATTTTAAATTATTAACAATTTGGAGCATTGATCCAAATCTCACCAAAGTCAATGCAAGTAATTCATTTACTTAACAGGCCTATTTTGCATATGGTACACTATAGGGATACTATATATAGGAATGTGTGATTTTTCCAGGTCAGAATCTAAATTGTTTCATGGCAAAAGAAACATGTAAAAATTCGTAAAGAAAAAAGTATACCAGAAAAATAATACAGAAAATTCATGGATGCTTTGCATGTGAATAAATGTTAATATTGCTTGTGGAGATTTGCCTAAGTTATAAATCCAGTAAAAAGCAGGTTTTATCATATGGGGATGAAACTGCAACTGTTATACAAAAAGTCTGAACATCTTACTTACTTACTGTTCTTTATTTTCTTTCTCCTAAGCACCATATGTAAAGGTGTATCTTTTAGAAAATGGAGTCTGCATAGCCAAAAAGAAAACAAAGGTAGCAAGAAAAACGCTAGAACCACTTTATCAGCAACTTCTATCGTTTGAAGAAAGTCCTCAAGGAAAGGTTTTACAGGTAATTTGCATCAATCTTCTTCTGAAAACATGACCTGTACAGTTTCCACAGAATGAGTTTCAAACTTCCTTTCATGCTTCATTTGGCAAGTTCTGCTATTTCAAATACTTGTTGAGCAGATAAATACTACAGTAGTAATTGTTGATGCAAGTAGAAAGTACAAAGCAAAAGTTAGTTGTAGATTATCTTGCCTGTACTATATGCATAGGCTCCTGCTCTCATTGGGCTTTCTTTAGTGTCATGGGTCAGTGTCCATTACTGCCCAGCTCATTTCTGTTTCTGCATCATCATTGGTATACACAGAAGTAAACAAATGTCAGCAGTCAAATATTTCATTCCTTACTGTAATTAAATTAGCAGAGACATTTGATGAACCAGATTGAAGCTCTCGTGATTTTTTTCTGACATTCTTCTATTTTCTTATGTTTCCTTTGCTAACAGATAATTGTTTGGGGAGACTATGGACGTATGGATCACAAATCCTTTATGGGAGTGGCACAGATACTTTTAGATGAACTGGACCTGTCCAACATGGTGATTGGGTGGTTCAAACTCTTCCCTCCTTCTTCCCTAGTAGACCCAACTTTAGCTCCTCTCACTAGAAGAGCTTCCCAATCATCTCTTGAAAGTTCAACAGGACCTTCATATTCTCGCTCATAGCAGCTGTGAAACTGTTGTCATAGCAACCAGCGTTACAAAAAATAAAATTACAGGTCGCAAACCCTGGTAACACTGCATGCTTAATGTTGTGTCTTCTGAGCCTGTTTCTAGGGCTGCAACGCGATCCTGTGTTCTCAAGGAAGTTGCACACATTGTGCCCTACAGAAGGCCCTCAGGTGAAGGACTGAAGTCATGAAGAACTGATACGTTTGGAGTTCAGGAACACTGTTTTGGTCCAATCTGAAGCCATGGACTAAACTAAAAGAATCAATCTGTTTCATGCAACAAAAGTCCTTTTCAATGGCATATCTGTTTTGTTGCTCCCATTTCTTTATTTATCTGCCCTCCCCTCCTAATGCTTGGTTATGCCACAGAAACGGAGTTACCCTCCCCTGAAGCCATGTTACAAGTCATTGGATTAGCAGACATTTGAAGCAAAGAAGAATGTCAGGATGTTGAAAAAGTCAACTGTTGTTTGAAACAGTTGTTTGAGATCTGAAAACTCTTCGTACTGAAAAGATTCAAGATTAAAGAGTGGCGGGCTTCATACCTCCAGCTATACATACAGTCAAACCCCAGATGTGATGAACTCTCTGAAAAATAAAATTCTGTGGATATACTGTACTGTATGAAATTAAAAAAACTTTTTTGCATGGACACAGATTTAGCTGAACACTTAAATTATTTTCTTGGGGCTGCAACTTGCAAAAAAAAAAAAAGAAAAAAAAAGAATAAATCAGCCATTTTCAACAATTTATATTATTTTTAAAAGTAAATTTCACTAGTGCATGGTTTTAAAGGGAAGAGAATGCAACAGGGTGATACAAAGACACACCACGTTTATCATTCTTTAAACCAGTCATGGTCTGTATTTTTGCAGACATATATTAAAAAATAAAAAATAATTTCTAGCAAGTATTTAAAATTCTGTTTATGTGACAAGAAATAAGTGTAATATATTAAATTTATTTAAATGTAAAAGGTACAAGACTTGTAAAGTTCAACATTATGTGCAAATTGTACACTTCTTTTACCTCCTCCTTTCTCTATCTCTCTTCCCGGTCTCCCTTCTTCCTTTTGCTCTTTTTCCCCTCTACCTCCCGGGATGATCATTATAATCTAAAATGGCTACGTTTTGACTTACTACTCTCTTATGACCCATATTTGGTTCAGGGTTGCAGATTGTTCTGCATTTCTGAATTATTTGAGAAAAATATTGTTTAAGAACTTACTTTTTTTCAAGCATGTTGAAAAGGATTTTGCAACATGGCTTGGGAGTACATTAATGTAATTCAGCATGTATTTGATAAAGAAGATATTTGAATTTTTTGCAATTTATTGTACAGTGCATGGTAACATTTTCATTTTTTCTCACCTTCAAATTGAATTCTACAGCAAAATACTGGAATCATCTGGCCATTGTAAGATGTCTTCAATAAATTTGGTTTCAGCACCAGCATCTTTCATTCAAAGGTTGAACTATCACTTCTTGAAGGTTTTTGGAAAGAGGACAAATGAAGTACCTAGCTGATTTTTAGAAAATAAATTTTAAAACTTTTATTTGCACTAAATCATATTAATTGTTACATTTTGACATTACAGAAGCAACAAAAGTTAGTAATTCGTACAGTTCTTCTGCTGTAAAGTTCAGTTTCCATAAACTACATTTTTGTTGCAAAAAACATAAGTAACGTAAGTCTGAAAAATGTCAAACTTGGGTTTGTAAAATAGCCTTAAAGAAAGCTTATCACTCTGACAGCTATTTGACACCATTACCAAAGCCCTCACTGCAGTCAGTGGGTCTTCAAAAACCTGGGGTTTTTTGGGGTTTTTTTTGTAGCAGACAGTAACTACCGTTGGGTGGTGCTGCAAGTTCAAGCTTCTCATTAAATTACATTTTAAAGGGAATGTATCTGGCTACCATTTAATAACAAAATATCTTTTTTTTCTTGGTCTTTGTATGCCTTTAATACCTATCTAAGGTTTAATACTGAAACCTTGCAATAACTTTTGAAAGATACATTACATTTACCTTTAAGGCCACACAAAATTATTTTGATTTTATTTGAAAATCTATTGACGTTTCCCATTGAGAAATTGTACATGCCTCATAAGAAGGCAAAAGTAATATCAGTATCACTTAAAATGCCTTTTACTTTGTGCAATATCATATAAATCAAGATTGTGTCTTGTCTTCAGAGTTTGTACAATGGATTATTGTTAAGTTAATGGACAGACTGGTAAAATTATATGTATTGAAATAATTTAGACATCTGTCTACCAGCAGCAAGTAAGTACTACTAACATGCAGTCTACAATATCCCCTAGGATATTAAAAGAAAATACATAACCATTTTTCTGATATTGTGAGACGTGCTCACACATTCTTGTATACATAGTCCTAGATAAATTATTCCAAATTTTAAAATCAAGGACATGACGCATGGAAGGTTTGTACATACTTGTCATTATGCAGTATTTATTTTAAAAAAATTAATGTATTTTTTTTAATTTTCACACGTCTGCAACTCTACTTATGGTTTAGTCATGTAAATAGCACTATTCCAGTGATCACTGCTGTCTTGTACATAGTACGTTTTAAAAAGTTAAAAGGAATTACAGTTGGGGGGGGAGGGGAGAAGGGCGGATTAGGCCTGTAATGAACACCAACTAATGTAAATCAAACTCATTCTGGTGATGGTATTTAACACTTTAAATAAAACATTTTCTTTACAGAGCTTGTGTGCAGTGCTTTGTTGCTTTTCTCTGAGATGCCCAGGAGCATTTTTTTGTGGAGTTTGTGAGAAACAGCACAAGGAGCTGCTGGTGAACGAGCAAGCTTTTCTTCTGCAAATGAAATGCCATTTTTAAGGTAACACCTTCAGAGGTTTTGTGACTGTGCATACCCACAAGCAAGGGGAGCAAGGGGGGCTGCCTCTCCTCTTGACAGGTGTCTGTCTCTCTGCTCCAGCCCATTCACGTGGCTCCAGGGCTGGAGCTGGCTCTAAACTGCCTAATCCTGGCTGCAGGGGTGTGCTCAGGCTGATAGAACTTGGACACTAAATGTGCTGGGACTGTGCAGTGCCATCTGTTGTGTGAGCAGCCATGCCACCTGGTTAGACCTCCAGCTTTTGACATAGGTGGCCACGTTTAAACATGGCTATTTGGGATGGTTGTGGATTGAACTCCCATCCTGTTCCCAGGTCTGTCAGGAGAGCACCAATTGCCAGGAGTTATCCTTGCCCTGGTACGCTTTCTGACACCACTTACACAGCTAAGAAATCTGTGGCCATAGATTTTCAGCTGCTATCAGCTGGTGTCACCTAATACTAGAGTTTTTGTGTTTGGTTTGGTTTGGTGTTTTGATTTTTTTTTGTTTTTAATGAGCAGGGTACAGAGGAGGACAGAGTACTCAGCTCAGCCCCCCTGCTGGGGCTTCTGCAGGGAGTGGGCAGTGGCCCAACACCTCTGTGCTGTGAGGGAGTGGAGACAGGGATGGGAATGGAGATGGTGGGAACTGTGAAGAAAGAAACTCAGGCTGTTGTACTGCATCTGCAAGTGGAACACTGAGGAAATAGACACAAACTTCTGATATATTAAACTACTAATGTCCCATCAGATGAGTCTTCTTCTCTGTTAACAATATTGCTGTTTCAAGGTGACAGGGCAGGAAGGTGTGGAGCTGGGGTGTGACAGCATGTGAGGCTGCCCCCTGCCCTGGAGCTCAGGGGAGTGTGTTTGGCACTTACAGACTATTTTGAGGCCAAGACTTCAGAGCAGTGGATGAGATTGGTTGGCTTGTTCATCTTGGGGAAGAGAAAGCTGAGGAGTGACCTCAGGGCAGTCTACAACTTCCTCAGAGGGGACAGCATAAGGGGAGATGCTGATCTCTCTAGTGACCAGTGACAGGACATGAGAAAATGCTGCGTCAGGGTAAATTCAGATTGGATGTTAGGAAGAGGTTCTTCTCTGAGAGTATGCTTGGTCACTGGAGAAGACTCCCCAGGGAAGGGATCACAGGATCACCCCTTTCAGAGTTCCAGGCACATCTGGACAATGATATAGTTTAATTTTGCATAGTCCTGTGAGAAACAAGGAGTTGGACTTAGTGCTCCTTATGGGTCCCTTCCAACGCAGCTCTGAACAGCTGTTAGCAGGCCTAAGTATGCAAGTTGTTAGTCAAAGTCCTTCTGCCTAGCTGCCACTTTGGTAAGGGAACAATCGGTGTTTTAAAAATAATAGTTACACTAAGGTGACATCAGTCTCAAAATGAAAACAAAGCAAAATACCAGCACTTACTGGGCCAAAACTCAACTAGTGGATCCTGTTACGCAAATAGTGCATCTGACTCATGAAGAAAAGGCCAGTACTATACTTCCCAGTGCATGTAAACCTAGTTTGAATGTCAGTAGAGGCAAATTTATTTTGCCTTGACGAGAACAAAAAGCAGATTTAGAGAAGACTGAGGGATGAAGTAGGAATGTGAAATTATCAAAGTAATAATGAGAAGATATTTTATTGATTCCTTGTTTGGTTTCTGGTTAATTAGCACTTCATCTGCAGCATTCCTGAGTAGTGGCAAGCACCTCCCTGAAGATGAGGAAGAGTCATTTATATCAGGCACCATCTCCCAGGGACCAGCACACTGACAGTGTTACAGCATGGGAAGCAACATGAGTAAGAAGCCTGGGAAGATCACAAGTGCCTTCTTACAGTCCACAACACACTGGAAATGACACAAAGATTTTCCTTATTTAACAGTTTCTCAGCCCATATTCTGATTCAACACAAACTTCCAACATATGATTTTGTGTTTCGGTGTCTGAACTCAAGATCTACTTTCAGATCTGCTTACCTGTACTTTCAGAAACCTTAGCTAACACCTACCATGTGCCTGAGTTTTCACTGCATGTATTTATCCAGTTGTATGCACAAACAAATGTGTCCTGTCCTTGCCTGTGTTTCAGCTGTACAAGTCCAACTGCTTGGAAGCCAACAGCTCTGGCTCTCTAGGAATGGCCCTGTGGGTCCACCCGTGGGTGATATGGCACTTCACCAACAGCTAACTTTATTCCTCACTGGCAAAGATACAAGTTGGAGAAAATAATTTTTTATATATAAAAGCATGTGTATATATATACTATATATATATATATAATGATGAATTTTCACCATTAGAAGCAAAGTGAAAGCTAAGAAGAATGAGCCTCACAGTGATCCAAGAAGTGTTAGGGTCACCTGAAGGGAACCACGCCATCAAATCAGGTAAAAAACAACCACACCTCTAATCTGCCCCCTAAACACGAGCCAGACACTAGACAAGGAAATGTTAAGTGGAGACACAGAGGTGACAAGGTGACATCTTCCTGCCAGTACCCTGTAGAACATTTTAAACCAAAAACCCCTCTTGGCACAGCTCTCAACTCTGAAAGTTTCAGTAAATTTCAGAGAAGAACAAGAAAAAATAAAAATATCAGCATAAGAATCTCCATTTCAGATTTCTGTGAACTACAGTAATTTCTAACACAGAATTTCTTGTTTTCAATTGTCCTGCTGAAGTATCAGTAAAGTTTACAGTATCTGTACAGCTATAGGACTAGTTTTCCTCTGGCATAAGTAAGAAATTATTTGTAGATAGCACTTGTTTCTTTACTGCTTAGGCACAGCTTACTTCCTTGTATTCTTTAAGAATGATCCATAAACTGAGAGCAGGCCTGAGCTGCCTCCCTGTGACCTTTCCATATATAATGTGTGCCTGATTTATACTTAAAGTGTGAGGAGATGCCTTAGGCAACAGATTCAGAATAATCTGGCATCTTCCTCTCTCCCACAGCAGCTTTGTTTTCCTACCTACTGTTGATTAACAAACTTAATTGTGACAGCTGGGTGTCAATGTAGTTCAGCAAGCCACACTTAAAGCCTGAGATGGATACTCAGGCTGTCTTCAGTATCTAATTTAGGTGAAATTCAGAGTGCCAAAATGAAAAGTTTATTTCATTGTACTCAGTGGAAGGAGACAGGAAGCCCCCTGGGTTAATTTTAATTTAGGATCCTCTGGAAAGCCATTTTGAGCACCTTTCACTATCAATTGTACAGGAGGCCTAAGGCAGTTCAGTTTCCAAGTTATGCAAATAGGTCCCAAAACAATGCTGCCCTCTGGATAAGCCATAAAAGAAAAACCAGTGCTTATTCCCTTCAGTGCTTTCTGCTCCTGGAAAAATCTTGGGAAAGTCTCTCTCTTGAGAACTGAATGAATGAAATTGAATGTTGTGAAGGCAAAATGTGGGGAAGGCAAAAATGTACCACTGAAGCTTCTCCACCCTCTCATGAAAACTTCAGGACTTCAAACTAACACTGTGGATGACTTTGACCTGGGTGACAGACAATGGCATGAGAATTGTTTGTGTTTCTTCTCTCAAACACCTACTTGAGTTTCACTTGCAGGCAAGCAAGAAGCCATCTGAGTGCTGGAGCCCCACAACAGCAGCATCCCTGTGTGGCGGGGGGCACTAGAAAGGGCCACAATACATACCTTGTCCCTTATCCTCAGGAGGGATAAGAGCCAGTCAACTTGCTGAGGAGCTGCTTCATGAAAAAATAATCAACAAGATCCATTTTATACTTTCCTAGAAAAGGCCCTTACTTTTCTAGCCAAATGTTTGCTTTGCTCAGGTTGGCCAATTAATACAATTATCAAGGATAACATGAATGAACCAAGCAAAGTAATTAAAGTCTGAGGAAAAAAACCCACTATACTAAGCAATTTAATTAATTCCTCTCCATTCCTTGTTGAGAAGGAGGGTCGTGTCTTGTCTAGTTCAGCAGTTGTGATATTGTCCCATAATTGTTTCAATGGACAAAATAAAAAAAGAAATGCAGGTGGTTTTTTTCTGATAAAGGGCCATCATTGATGTCTCAGCTGCTCCTACCTGATTTTGGTAGGCATGCAGTTACTTGCCTTTCAGGGCTGAAGCTGATCTCCAAGCATCAGAGATAAGGATAAGCCCTTTTGATGGGTCAGGCTATCCTGTTCCTGTCCACCAAGGAATGTCATGTTCTTTGTTTTGAAACATTTAGCAGGGGTAGTTATCATACTGAGGTGAAATGAGACTAGGAACCAGGATGGTGACTCCTATGGATTTAAGAGACTGTCCTCAATCTTGCTATGCATCTGCCATCCTGAAAGATGCCAATTAACAGTGAAATAGATGACACAGAGTCTCCAGTTGACACCCTCTTTCTTTCTCAAGTTCCCTTACACCCAAATGTGGGTTTGGTTTTTATTTTACTAACCTAATATCTATGGAGCACATATATCCGGGTCATAAATGTTAATACAGCTTGAGTTGTTCAAGACAAATTCTTCTCTAAAACAAAAACAAAACAAGGAAAGAAAAAAAAAGTGCTGTCTTGGGTAGAGGCCAAGAAGAAAGTGGCAAATCAGAAGGAAGATCACAATTCATGCAGAAAAGGAAAGTTAAGGAATAAGTGCCTGCCTTGCAAGGCTCCACAATGGGTCATTGTCAAATGATGCCAAATCCCATACATCATCTCCACTGGAAGCGAACAAAATTGAATTTGTTTTAAGAACTATTACCCAAAGCTCTGCAGGGGAAGAAGAAGCTGGAAGAAGCCATGATGCAGTCATCTCCCACTGAGCCTTTGCAGGAACTTTCTTTTGTTGGGAAAGGAGCTCAAACCAGTCCCAGAGGAACTGTTTACTGCGAATGTAAAACCACACATCCTTCAAGATCTTCAGGAATGGTGAGCACAACTCAGTTAGATGGTGATCAGCAAGTAGCCAGAGCTGGCTTTTTCAGAAGTGTTTAGATGCCTCACTGAGAATGAAAATGTGGTGGAGAGGAGGAGCCGGAAGGACTTCTAGGCTTTCAAGTGATATGGAGGCACCCTGAGCTGTGGAACAAGACCTGCCCTCTAATTGTTGCTCCAGACAACACTGGATTATGTTATAGTAGACAAACTCTCAGTGAAGTGTCCAAGAAGTGCCCTCTGCCAAGTGCTCCACTCACCCACCAGACCAGAAATCCCCAGGGCAAGTAAATAAACTACCCATTGATATCTGCATAAAAGAAACACATTCTCTCTCTCTGGTGAGTGTTCCTGCTCCAGCTTTTGTATCTAATGACACGAGACAGATTTCGTGGCTATTGATGCTCTTAGAGAATGGGCTTCCTCCTGCCCTGGCACCAGGCTATATTCCCTGCTGTGTGGATTGCTCAAATGTCTAATTTGGGGTTATGCATGCTCCATGTCTTAAAACATTAACTTTACCACCACCTCCCCTAGCTCCCTGCACTGTTTTACACTTCCTTCACCTCCATTGGAAGCTCCATTGGTACTAAAGTTTGAGGGTGCCCTTCAGTCTGTCAAGTCCCTAGGGATAGGACTCAGCCCACCTAGTTTCAGAGGTCAGCCAGGTGGATATGTGTATCTGAGTGGTTCATTCTTGTCCTCCTGTACATAAAGAGTGGAAGTGGCACTTTTAGAACCCAATTAATCTGACATTTTAAATGTCTCTAGACATGAAGACTGAAATGGACCATAGCTTAGCTGTGCCTATTCTTGTCACTGACTATAAATGAAGCATCTCAGATGGACATCTAGTCAGCTGAATCCCATTAACTGAGTCTTGCTGTTGACTTAGATGGGCTTTTGACTGAAGCCTCCTGCATGGCTGCAGCACAGAAGAGGCACTGCTGCAGCATCCAGCCTGAGGCCTGTGGAGAGACACACTGAGTGCTGCAGGATGGCAGCTGAAATAACCTCAGTGCCTGCAGGGCAACAAGTGCCTTGAGTTAACCCAGCAGAGATGGCAAAGACATCTCTGGATGTATCTGAAACTGTAGGGCTCAGGAGCTGTTTCTGAGGTTCAGAGTGAGACCCTTCTTCCAAAGAAAGATGGCTGCAGCCTTTCTTTTCTCAGGCAGCTAATTCAGCCTCAGGCTGTTTCTCAAAAGCTTGCTGAGGCAGCTGTAGTGCTGTCTTTCACCTATAGCATGAGGCTCAGGTGCCAGAGAGTGATGCTGAGTTTCCCCTTGCTCCTGAAAGTCTTCACATCCAAATCTCTTGCCAGGAAGGGAAAGCCCCCCCAGGAGCAAGCTCTGAGGCATAGGTTGGAAACGGGACTTTCCCAGCACTGTAAAACCAGGTGGCTGGGTAGCCAAGGCAGAGGCAGATGTCTGGGAGTGCTGGTTGAGCTGAGGGGTTAGGCCTGCCTGGGTACTGGTCTGGGATCCGAGGACTGTCTCTGTATTCTGGATTTAAACAGCTGCTGAATAAAATACACATCAACATCCCTGGGCAGACTGTCCACCTTTCAAAGATCACCTTTTTAACAACACAGGAACAGGCTTCAACTTTCTTTTCCTCTGCTGCTGACTGAACACTGTACCTCCACCATGCTTTCTACAGGTGACAGACACATTAGCAGCCAATACCTGTTATTTTAAAGAATAATCCCTTCTTCTAATCCCTTCTTCCAATTTCTTCTTTCCCATGCTCTCAACTATTCTTTTACTCCGAAAATAATTCAATTTTTTTTAACCCTCTGATGCATGTTCACTACAGTTGGAGAAAATGTATTCAGGAGAACCTGCTACTGACTTTCTGTCCCAGTGAATGATGTAGCTAAAACACAGACTCAGTGATTTCAGCATCACTATGAGTCTTTCAAGTCTCGATGTTGTATTAAAAGGTATCCTCCAGCCTAAGATGAAACTGGTGGTTTCATAAAGGGATTCTATGGCCTAAATATTTCCATACCTTTTCACATTAAGCTCTTTTCCCTGGTACTTGGAGGAACAGAAAAGCATCAAGGCATCCAAACCAGGTTTGTACAGATATCCTGGTAAACAACAAAGTTAGTTGTTGCCTTGGAGAGCAAATTTGTGCAGATTTATTCTTATTATCGTATACTATCTAGAGCTGCTGAAATTAAGACATATGCTATTATTTCTACATGTGTTTCTCTGTCTGGCCATCTTCTGTTACTGCTATTAAACTTCAGTTGAACTGACTTGGATTTAACTTGGATATTATTTTCAACCCTGCTTTGTATGAAAGACATATTGTAAAGAACGGAACTGGAATTTGCAAGTTAAGCCTCTGCGATTTCAACCCAAGCTGAGGAAACCAGCACAGGAATTGTACTCTCTTAACAATTTATTGTTGAAACCTGAGGGCCCAACCCTGGAAACATCTGTCTTATTTCCTTATTTCATCAAAGTCAACAACAAATTCCTGCTGACTGATGCAATTAAAAATGTACCCAATGGGTTGCTGTCCCTTGAGTTTTAAGGATTTTGTCACTAGGAAATGAAAAAAGTATGCAAAGGTTTTGTTGTTGTTGTTGTTGGGTTTTTTGTTTGTTTTTTGTTGTTGTTGGTTTTTTTAATATAGTGATTACAATGATCAATACAAAAGGACACTTTCTTGAATGTCTTCCCTCTAGTAAAGCTCTAAGTTCTTTTAAAACCTACCTTTAAAGTTTAGCTTTATGTAGAGCAGGACTCGCTGCCAGTCTGGGTGAATAGAGGAGGGGCCAGAATCAGCAGAGATGCAGCATCAGTTGCTGACTCTGCTCCAGAGTTCAAAGAGTATCCCTTAAACATGCTTTTGGTTTAGGGCAGCAGACTCTAGTGCACTTTTATTACCTGCTTTTAAAGCACTGTTGATAACATCTGTTAGTGTAGTATATTATCTATACTAAAATGCTTTATTTCTTCAGAATTTAACAAAAGTAAACAAAGAGTTATGCCTAGAGGGGCAGACGATTTCCAGGCTGTCTGAGGAGAAGCCACCAAAAGAAGCAGTCAGCTGAGGGTGACTGATGGGAGGAAGGTCTACAGCTTCTGCTCTGAGTCACTGGAGGCCCTTCAGAGAGACCCAGGAAACACATGGGAGATAACAGCGTTGCCTTTTGTACTGAAGAGTGACAGGAAACCAAAGCGTAGAAGGTTTTATCTCTACTAAAGCCTCCCATTTCCTATATTAAAAGGTTTGCTACCTACAATAAATTTCAATTTTAATAGTGCTCTGGATCTTTTTGCTTTCCCTGGCCCAGGGAAGGGAAAGTGAAGAGTTATCAGTACAGTTTATTCCCTGATAATTAATCCTGAGTGCTCTGCCTTGTGCGTGGAAAAAGGGTTTAGGCTCTCCATCTCATCCTTGCAGCAAATAGTCTTTTTACTGAAGGATTAATTTATTCCACTGCAGATACCAGCATACTCCAAGGAAAAAAAAAAGGAGAGAGAGAACTCTAGAGTAGATGAAGAGAGCTCTATGGTAGATGCTTGTGTTAAGTGTTCCTGGCACACAACAGCAGACCCACAGGCTGGCAGCAGCCTCTCCTGCCAGCATGCTCATGGCCCCTGCCTGCTTGGCTGCCTGTCCTGTGGCAGCCTCAGCAGTCACATTCCCAGGCACATGATGCACAGGATGGGGATGAATTTCAGGTTGGATTATTTCGCTCTCCAAGTGCAAGGCTCTGTGGAAAGTCCAGCTGCAATCAGACACTCAACCATCACGGTGCTTCTCTGAAAAGCCTTTTGATGAACTACATTGAGTGCTTTCTACAGCTAAAACCAAGCATTATTTAGAGATGCGATTTGTGCATCTCTCCAAGTTTTTTCCCTTTGATGTTTATATATATATACTGTATTTGAGAGGCTGAGGTCTGACACAGGCATGCACAGGCATAGTGAGGAGACAGTGTGTGAACAAGCCACAGAGGGAGATCAATATGTTCAAGGGGGTTCTGACACCCTCTCTTCCATTCTCAGCTCTGATGGCACTTTTCCCTTCAGTAGATATTATGATGCATTGCTGTCCCACTAAGCCTTGTTTTGTGTCCACTACATTACATGAGCTTTGTCGTAATATTTTTCTTGGAAGAGAACTCCATATTAACATTTTTTAAAAAGCAAATGCTTATGAACGAGACCCGTTAAATAATGAGAGCAATAGAAAGAGAGAGAAGACAAATCAGAGAAACTTCCTGCAGTCTGCTCAGGCTGCATTGCTTTCTGCTCAGTTATTCCTCTCACACACAGAGAAAGATAAATCCTAAGATCTACAAACCACTGATGTGGAGTTGGTGCAGCTGTTTCACAAGCACTGACCTCTGCTAATTGCTGCAACCAGTTTCACTTCTCAGCAGTGTCTCCCTGCCTATGAGGCAAGAGCAACTGTGTACAACACATATAGAGTACTGAGACAGATTTCGGCTCTGGTTTTAACTTCCAAGGTTTTGGGGATCAAAAACATCAGAAATGCATTATGGTGTGGACATTCAATGTTCAACATGTTTCAGACTGTTGAATATAGCCCAGGGGCTGTAACATCAGTGTCTGCTTGGCTGAAATAGCTTCAATGCTTTGTTCAGAAGGCAAATCCCAAATCACCACCTTCATCACAGAAAATTGCATGAGTATTTCTAATGACTGTGCAAGGGGGTTTTGTCTTTTTGCCATCTTGCTGAGATAACCAAAACTGATTTCTCTCAGCAAACACTGAACCAAAGTTACTGAATACAAACTTAGGGTTGGCTTGATAGCCCTGGTCAGTAAAATCTTCCTTTTAGCCAATAAAGCAGTAGTAATGCAGATATTCCCACACTGCCTTTGGGTGCTCATAGACTACAAACCTCTTATGGAACTTCCAGAAAACAAATCAGGAGCAGTCTTGCATTAAAAACTTGGCTCCAGAGCTCCTGAAAGCAACATAAATAAATAGGACTGTTTGCTGCTATTGGGACCTTTATTTTTGGAACTGGATATATCCATAAGTTTTAAAGGCTTGGACATGAAACATCGGATTTCTGTAGGCTGTACCATAGCCATATAAACTACTGTCTACATATTTATTGCCAGGAGTATCTTTTTATAATGCTAATAAAATTAATAGAGAGTCAGAATGTATAAATAGTCACTGAAGGACACAGAGCTGTGTCAAGAAGGAGTTTCCTGTAAATGGAGAAGTAATTCTGTGTGGCTAGACCATGAGAGGCTTCAGAGGTTTCTAAAGGGATTGTTGCCTGTAACTGGAAGGACTAGACTCAGTGACCCTTTCTGGGATGCTTGCCTTTCACAGACTCCTTATGAAATCATAGAACAGTCACTAAAATAATATCTAAGGACACTAAACACATTCCCAATTTTTGAAAATAAATAAAAAATGTGGATAAATAAATATGTCGAACCTCAGAGCAGAGTATACTGTATACCTTGCCTTTGTGTTTAGAAGATGCTTCCCAAAACCAGAATCCAATTTAAAATTGTTATATGTTCTAACCCTTTTTTTCCACTCACACTGCTGCTGCTCCAATGGGTCCTAAGGTTGGTGGTTGCATTCTGGTGTTGGTGGGGTAGTTTCCAACAGTTGAAGTGCCTTTCTAGAGGAATATGTTGTTCATGTTGTTAGTTTCCTCTTCTTTCCAAGATCCACCTGGAGCCATCCTCTGCTAACATACACTTGTACCTTTGTTTTTTCTTCTCTAGTCTGCAGCTCCATGTTGTATCCGTATGACTGCAAACGGTGCCTTTTACATATGGTAGACACTAGTTCTTGTCCTCCTTGTTGCCCCTAAAACCAGTTTTCTTCAGATCCAGCTCTGTGTTTTTTTAACTGGCCATTAGGGAACAGTTTATAGCTATATAGACAGTCTCTGATGACAGCCTGTGTCCAAGGGAAGGGAAGGGAAGGGAAGGGAAGGGAGGAGGAAGAGGAGGAGGAGGAGGAGGAGGAGGAGGAGGAGGAGGAGGAGGAGGAGGAGGAGGAGGAGGAGGAGGAGGAGGAGGAGGAGGAGGAGGAGGAGGAGGAGGAGGAGAGAGAGAGAGAGAGAGAGAGAGAGAGAGAGAGAGAGAGAGAGAGAGAGAGAGAGAGAGAGAGAGAGGAGAGGAGAAGGAGGAGGAGGAGGAGGAGGAGGAGAGAGAGAGAGGAATTTTCCATGAGCAGCTGNGAGAAGAGAAGAGAAGAGAAGAGAAGAGAAGAGAAGAGAAGAGAAGAGAAGAGAAGAGAAGAGAAGAGAAGAGAAGAGAAGAGAAGAGAAGAGAAGAGGAGGAGACCTTGTAGCAGCCTTCTAGTACCTGAAAGGGCCTAGAGGAAAGATCATGAGGGACATATTACAAGTGTGTGTAGTGACAGGACAACGGGTAATGGTTTTAAGCTGGAAGAGGAAAGATTTGGATTAGACATTTGGAAGAAATTCTATAGTGTGAGGGTGGAAAGGCACTGGAACAGGTTGCCCAGGAAGGCTGTGGATACCTCATACCTGGAAGTGTTCAAGGCCAGGTTGGATGGGCCTTTGATCAGCCTGGTCTAGTGGGAGGTATCACTGCCTGTGGCAGGGGGATTGGAACTAGATGACCTTTAACGTCCCTCCATCCTTAACCACTCTGTGATTCTACAAAATCTAGGAAAATTGGGAGAATAGTTTTTCTAAAACATAGCCATGAGGAGCCTAAAGCCATGGTTTATCTCTCACATGCCCATTTTATGTAAAATGTGTCTGGCTTAAAGTGCTACTTTTCCAGCCTCTCCCAGGGCTGTGAGACCACCCTGTGCTCATCACTGTGGTGGTGGCAGAGAGGTGCTGGCACTCGGGAGGGTTCCTGTGGTGGCAGGAGGTGAGTGGCAGGGCTGATGGGAAGGTTTCTGAGTTACACAGGGTTTTGTGCTGTAGGCTGGGGACAGCCTCTTGTAGTAGATATTATTATACATTTACATAACAAAAACAAATTAATGTAATAGTTGAATACATGTTATCCTGGTTTTAATTGGAAGGAAAACCACAGCTATGTTGTGCAGCCAAACATATTCTTCAGGCAGACCAAAAATGTGAAGATTGCCTCTCTGAGCCAGCTATTGTGTTTCAAAGCAAGGGGTAAAGATTTACAGTCCCCACCATGATCTGTAAAAGCTTGTCTGCCTACAGTGTCACCATCAGATGAAATACAACACTTCCATAAGTGGTGTTTCTCCATGAGAAATGTCTGAATCAAATACTTGTCAGGGCAATGTTTGCCATACCCTACCTTTGACTCATGCGAGACAGATCTGTATCTCCAGCCACAGTAGTCATAGCTATTGGCAGAGACATTTTTTAAGTTCCTCTCATTGTCTTATTTGTCAGACACAACCATTAAGGGATTATTAGTAGATAATCACTACTCAAAAAACATGTTCTGATGCCACTAGAAGGCCTTACTTCAACTTTCACATATAACCTTGTACTTTTATATTTACCTGAGCAATGGCACAATAGAGACATTACTCTATTCCATTTAAACTTAAAGTTAAGCTTTTCTTGTAAGTTAAAGGGGGGGAAAGCAGCTTGCAAGATGCCTTATAAAACCCTAAGCAGAGCAAAGGACTGGAGGAGAGCTCATATGACCAATCTGCACATTCCCTTCTGTAATTATTTTGGTATCAGGAAAAGATGAGTCCAGTTCTTGCTCATGTAGTCAGCATGTGACCCTTATGATGAATGATAACAGGCCAGTTTTACCCACTCTGTATTGAGTTTGATACTGGGTTTGAACAATCCCTTGCTCCTCAAAATTAACTGTATGTATCTCTGTGATTTCAGGTCAAGTTAGGCTGAGCTGTGCTGCACTGCCACTAAGCGTAAGTTGCAGCATGCCCAGGTTTAGATCTCTTTAGTTCTCTGATCCAAAGGTTTCTGGGTTTTCAGTACCTTGCGAGGGACCTGCATTGGCTTCAAGCATCACATTTTGAAGCTGCACAACTGGAACTGCTCACACCTATCTTGTTAGCTATAGAGAAGAGCCTTGGTGCATATATATCCTTAGTTTCCATTAATTGCTTCTATAAACATTGAATTGCCCAACATGCCATTGCTGTTATCCTCACTGGTCACAGGTGTCAATCAGGTTTGAATCAGTAAAGTTGCACTGGCATTTGAAGATTTATTTAGGCATGACAGCTACTGCATCAGCCCTACCTGGATCAACTACATTGGCAGAAAGGCACAAACTGAGAAGCATTTTCAGAAAGTACTACCCATACTGCTAAGTGTCCTCTATTCTGTGTATAAAAATCAGATATTCACCAGCTGGAGAGAAGCACCATCACAAGGCATGGCTATACAGCTGTAGAGGCCCATGCTCTAGGCACTGCTTCCAGAAACCATGGAGCTGCTTCTGCCTCTACTCTTATTTAATTGCTCCCGTTCCCAACTTCAGCCTCATAACACACACAATTCCTTGTTCTGTGCTTTGTAGAAACATGTACTTACACATCTGTAGGTCTGCCTAGAGCCAAGTCCAGACAGCAGATGGTCTCCAGCTATATCACTGAATGGTCTGGTTTCATCCATCTTTCCTATCTGTTTGAGTGAAGCAACTCAGAGTAGGCAGGAGGCTGGCAGGAAAGCAGCACCATCAATGTAGGATTCAGCCTTTTCACACTGAGAACCTCTGCACCAATCCTAAGCATGGAGTTACACACAGCATTTCCCTAAAGGTGTGGGTTTGGTTATTGTGGCCACTGGGCTATGAAGGAACCATGATGGAAAATCCTTCCTGGCAGAGGGGATCCCTGCAGCCTCAGATGAGCTTTGCACTGCTTGTCTCCACGTGAAAGAGGCTGGCATGATTAAGAAGTCACTTATTGTTCCTACTAAGCAACCTTACTGGTGCATGACTGATTTATGCCACTCTATCTGTACTATATTACACGTAAAACCCCATGAGTTTAAGTACTTTAATAAGCTCTGTTAAAAATTAGGCCATACTATCTGACCTGATATTACTATCATTATTTTCTCTGCTTAGGCCTTGCATGAAATTCACTGATTACAGTAAACTTAGGATCAGGTGCTGTGATAAGTGCAAAGTGAAATCCACACTGAATTTAGAAACACATGGGCATGATCTGCTGCTCTTGGTGATATTTACTGTGATAGCACTGTGTTCTCTGGTTGTAGCTGAAGAAAGAAAAAACTGCCAACAAGACCTGAAACAGAAACAAAACACATCATCTCTGGCATTGGCACAGCATCACAGCAAACTCAGGTTGGGACCCTGGGTGTTATAGAAGATAATTTTGAGTTATTCCTGACCAGCTGCTGTCATAACTTGTAGTCATTGTGCATCGTGCAGTCTAAGTCTAAGTCATTACAGCTTCTTCTGTGCAAAGAACTTCCACTTTCTATGTGAGTACATCACTGGCAGAGCCTTAGCTTGACCCTGAAGTTTTGCAATGCTCAGTGGCTCATGTATTTTCCAGGCAAAAAGCCTCCAGTCCCTTGTCCTTGTTTCAGTAAGGTTAGTCATTCCCATAACTACAGCTTCAGTAACACAAGTACTATATTACAAGAGTAGTCAGAATTTGAGGAATTTTCCTTAGTAATAGTATAAATAGTGTATTTATAGGAGAACTTGCAGAGGGGAATGGAGATTCAGTTAACAATAACCACATTTGCACTTTATTTGTCTAAAATGCATAGAAATACTGGAATTAACTTCCTTGTTGGTGTTCCCAGACAAGTTCAGATGTTATAGAAGGAAGGCAGTGAAGGAACAAGCCCTCTGAAGGAAGCATGAGAACATCACAAACTTGTAACTTTATTAAAACTGTGCATTACAGACCTTGAAAATGCTATTTAGATTGTAACTTGAAATGGACTATCTTGAGCTATCCTTAAAATGTCCAAACATCCTTAGCTCTGCCCTGCAGAGATGAAATCCCAGAGCCATCCCATTTATCTTGAAAGGGTGCTGGCATAAGCATATCAAGCATAGGGAGGGAAGAAAAAGGAGAGATAAAAAAATTATTTCTCTGAAGAAGAACTTACTTTGTTTTCTTTTTCCATCTTTCCTGGGCACAAGTGCCTGCAGCCCTGAAGCTCTTCTGTGGGACTCAATTTTGCACAGCCACAATCTTTTGGATGGGAATGAGTGATTTTTACTTTTCTTTCCCTAAAAATAAACCAGAAAGAAGTGATTGTGTGTATCTTTTGCCCAGTGGAGGGAGGCTTTGTGTCCATTTCTTGCACTATCTAGGGTCATTTAAGGTAATTTCTCTTCCTCAGAAAATGCCTTCAGCTCTAGGCAGCTCAGGGAAGGGCTGAGGAGCAAAGAGAGAAGCAATATTCTGGTGCCCTTGAGGCCAGATCATTACAGCCACCACAGTAAGAGTCAGAATCACATCTGTGGGGGACACTGTGTGGTCAGTGTGTGTCAGATGCCCAGCCCACCCCTACAAGCAGACCTCTGAGGTGACTTTGGTGGGGTGTATGTAACATGTGCATAGCTGCAGCTCCTTGGAGATCCGATCATGCTGGTTCAGCTGCTGGTTCCCACCCTCTCCAGTGTGGTTTCAACTATTTGTTCAGAAATATTTCAACTGATAAAATAACATTTTCACGTTTTGTGTTGTTTTCAGCCCAGATCAGTTCCCTATTCATCACCTGGACTTCCAGGTGTGATGTCCTCACCTGACAGTGAAAGGCAGGAATCACAGAAAAAGGAAGGAATCACAGAAAAAGGAAGAAAGTTTCCTGTGAAAACATGGAGATGAAATGATGGATTAATTTTGAACCAAGCAGCCACCCAGATTCTCTTTACAGCAGATGGAAGGACACAAGCAGCTACACCATACTATCCGTTTCATCCTACAGCAGTCAGAACATATAGGACATATAGTGCACATTGTACACAAAGAGAACCGTGAGTGGCAAGTGTGTGTGTAGAGATGTAAAAGTAAATGAGGTCAGTTCCACTCCTAAAGCCTCTCAGAACCTGAAGGCAGTACTGGAAGGTCTCTTGGGACCACAGGCATGTATGATCCACCTAATTTCTCTGAAGTGCCAAAGGAATTTTGAATATAGCTCTTTTTTTTTTTTTTCTTGACAGAGTACATTAAAAGGATTTTCAAGCGTTACCACAGGCTAGGGAGTCAAAAGACTGGAAAGAAACTTTGCAGAGAAAGTTCTGGGAGTGTGGACAAGAGGTTGACCAAGAGCCAGCAGTGTGCCCCTGAGGCAAGGAAGCCAATGCATCCCAGGCTTAGTGTTGCCAGCAGATCAAGGGAGGTGACCCTTATTCTCTGTTCAGCAGTGGTGAGGCTCAGCTTGAGCTCTGTGCCCAGTGCAAAGTTTTTGAGTTCACGAGAGGCAAGGACATATTGGAACAAGCCCAATGAATGGTAACAAAGATAATTATGGGATTGGAGAATCTACCACACAAGGAGAGGCTGAGAGCTGGTGTTATTTAGGTTGGAGAACAAATGCCTCAGGAGGATCTCATCCGTGTGTGCAAATACCTGGACAGTGTGGGTGTAAAGAAAAGGAGCCATATTCTCCTCAGTGGTGCCCAGTGTAGGGACAAGAGGCAGTAATGGCTCACTGGAAGAAGGGAAATTCCATTTAACTATAAGAAAAATACATTTTTAGTGTTTGGTTGGTAAAACAGCGGAGCAGGTTTCCCAGAGGTTGTAGAGTCACCATCCTTGGAAATATTAAGAACCTGTCTGGATGTGGCCCCGAGCAATCTGCTGCGGTTGACCCTTCTCGGAGCAGGAGGCTGGACCCAACAATCTTCAGAGGTGTCTGCCAGTCTCAAGTACTCTGTTTCTGTGATTTTTCAAAGACCTGGTTTTAAAATATTTTTCCTTCATATTGCCATTGCTGGGATCTTTAAGTGTTTGTGGATGTCTCAGTGATACATCAGTAATGGTCAACGTGATTCACTTCAGGTAGCTCAGCTTCAAATTTTCTGGGCTCAGAGCAGGTGATTTGGGGTATGTGTTTCGTTGTTATCTGCATCTTGCTGATGAGCAGCTTTATCTTAACTTTAAAACCACATTTATCTAGAAATATCTTTGGGCTATAAAAATCAGTGAAGAGTTCATAAAAAAACACTGAATAACATCCGTTGCTATTTTTAATGTTTTGCTGTTCTAGAGTCTGGTGGTAAAACCACTCACATTTTTTCAACTTTTAAGGAGAGATTCAGAACAGAGCAAAGCAGTCAGAGCACACTGGCCAGCAAAGCCATGTTTACATTGCAAGAGCAGCACAAAACAAGCCAAGCCTTACTTGCCTTTTGTTCTCAAATGTCTCATTTCCTTGTCACACTCTATTATAAAGAGCAATGCTTTGTGAGGGGCAGAATAGTTCTAGTTCCTCTTGTTCACATCCCTGCTTCATTACATAAAATACAAGCACTATAGGTCAATGGTGACAGTCAGACTGGAGAAAACTCCCAGCTGACAGCTACAATGTCATATAAAATAATCAATGAAATAGTCATTGTTTGGGGTGTTTACAATGTAATATGTTTCTAATCCAGTTGATGCCTAAGATCACTCTGACTTCGAAGCCCAGATAAAGTTTGTATGATCTGCAGTTTTGCACTACCAGACTCATTTGGGACACATTCAAGACAAGAAAAATACCTGTTATGATGCCCTTAAAGTTAACTTTAAGCTTAGCACTCCAGAGCTGACACAAAAAAATGGATGAACCGACTCACATGCTGGCAGAGCATGTGCTCTATTTTCCAAACATTAAGTCCTTCAGTTATCCTTAAAGAATACACTTCAGACAAAATATTTTGTACAATTACTCTTTCCTCAGATGGTCACATTATTTTACTCAGAAATGTAGTCTCTTCTCTTGCTTAACACAAATTTGTGTTAACACAAATGACTGCTTTTGTCACCACTTGGCTAAACTAATGAAGAGCTTGGAAAACACATTTCCATTTTCACAAAAGAGTGAGCTATTTGCACGTTTCTCCTTTGGGATACAAAATTCAGAATAATTGCCACAAACACAGAAGATGCTATAGGAGAGTTTTAATTAGAAACAAAACCAAAATAAAATGCAAACGATAATTTTGGTTTTGGGAAACAGAAAGAAGACTCATTCTTTTTTGACAGACAGACTAATGACTGGGTTTAATGTGATGCTTTGTATCAATAAAGCCATTTATCTCAACCTTTTTTAGTGAAGAACTTAAACTTTGAGGGAAAAAATCCACAGGCCATTTTGTACAGTCTTCCAAGTGTTGGTTAGCAATTTATGGGGGGTGGGGAGGGAGAGAAAAATAACTGAAGAACTTCTTACTTAGACAAACAAAATAATAATATTTTGCAAATTTATAATTTTGCCACCATTTAACAAATATTATTGAAGCTTGGGGTTTGGGCAGATCACATTCTGGCCAGCTGCATGAAATCACTCCTGCAAAGAGTTTTAAAATCCATTTAGTGCAGTTTGAGAGCGTGTTTTGCAGTCATGCTAAGGTGAAGGATCATTAGTTAGCCTTGGTACATGCTGAGTAACCGTGATTTTGGCTAGGGAGGTGTGAACTCTTGCCATCAGACACCCCAGAAAGACCACGCATGCCTACCCAGAGGCATCTCAGGTGACTGTGGGTACCAAGAGCTGCGGTAATGCGTATCCAGCACATCGGCATCTGCCAATGTGTGTGTGGATCAACTGCAGAGATGCTTTGCTCTTGTTCCTTGTAACAGTGTGACAAGTGGAATGAAGACATTTCAGTCAGTCTGTAAAAAGACCTCATGTGTCTCCTGACCCACACCCTACCCCTCTGAAACTGGACAAAATCCCTGAAATGCAACGATGTATGAGAAGGAGACGTCAAAGAAGAGTGCTAAAGGGTAGGTCAGTATTTTACTGACAGAAAGTCATGGGAAGATGTATTTTATTTTTTTTTTCTGGATCTAGGTTTTGTTTGACTTGCATAAAGAAAGAAATCATTTTATTAGAAATGTTAGTATAGTTTGTGTGGCTATGAGACACCATGTGTCTTTATTGAAAACTAGATTTTCTTCTTGGATCAAGGCCTGGATCCTTTTTCTGTAGGAAAAATTCAGGTACAACAGCCCTCAAATTTTCCCAAAAAGAAGAAAAACCCATCATCTCAAACCAATTACCTTCTCCAAAAATTCCACTGATATAAAGAACTAGGCCTTTTCTCTTGGCAGGGACATGGGGGCTGTGGCACTTAAGAACAGGAAAGGAACTAATTGTATCTCAAGAGAATGAAAATTTAGCAAGCTACAGGAAAGGAAGGGTTAATACATAGCAGATGCCAATAGGTACTCCTTATACTGCAGCAAAAACAAACTCCCCATGCCATTGGTATTCTGAATAAACGGTATGACAAGGTCTTTTGCTTACCTAACCTGAGCTGTACTGTCTACCTAGTAGTTAAGTAAGGAAGACATAAATCTTCTTGGGAAACTTTAGTGAAATAAAGAGGACATTCACTGACTTTTACTGAGTTACATTTCCTTTTAAACAGACATTTCACCTCAATAATATTTAAACAATCTCCATAGAGAGGATAAAGAAAATAGCATGAAAGTTTTCAGTATAATTATGATAAGGAGAGAAGGTCCATAGAGAGCTGGTAAATCAGGAAAGGAGAAAAGTACAGTGTATTGAGCATCTTTCTTTATCCCCACCCAATTGAATCGAACATTTATGCATGCCAGAAGCAAGGAAAATGCAGTAATTATGTTATAGTGCTTATCGAATGTTCTTTGGAAACATTGAAAAGTACTTAACAGAGCATTTGTCAGCTAACAGCATGTTTTTCATCAAGAATTATTGATCTTAATTATCATATGGTAGAGCTTTTAACATGCAACATAATCTACGTTTCAGATTTTGAGCATATCTCAGGCTGATTCTCTTTGCAAAGTAAAGAAAAAAAATTCTTTGCTGCTGCAGGTCCTCAGGAGAGGAACCAGCCTCAGACTCAGTCCCTGTCTTCCTTCCAGGAGGATAGGCTGATGTCTCCAAACAGTCCTTAGTAGAGTCATGATTATTATGAAGCTTTTTCAAAATGGTGTTACTCAGACAATTCAGATTATTCAGCAATTACAATTCAACACAAATGCATTCTCAAAACAGCTAACTTCCTATATACCTCTCAGGTAAAATCAGGTGTTAAATATATTTTCCTGGCACTGGCATATGATCTGTACTGTTTGAGCACTTGAAGAAAAACTCAGGATCTGGCTGGCTAACTTCAGTTGGAAAGTTGTTTCCCTCAAAGCTTCCTCAACCCCTGTTTTCTGTCAAATGCCCTATTACCTGTAAAATCTTTCATGCTGAAACCTGTTTGCTGCTCATAAAATCTACATTTGCCCCAATTTTTCCATATTTACAGAATGCTTTTTAGTTCCAAAATGGCTTATCTCATTTTGAACACAATCTTTGCTTGATTGCAGGAAAGGAAATGGCTGATTAGCTGTTTTCTCCTAACAAAATGCAAATGTTGGTAAATGCTAATTGACATTACCATTATCAAAGGAAGAATAATATACTGGAAGTCTGAATGTTGCTTTCAATAGAAATGCAGAAGGAAGTGAATCTACCAGAATAGAAAATACTTTTCTTATAAAACACATACTTTAATATTTAAAGTTGTTTTGTAAATTTCTCTTCATTAGATGTATACTAAGAGTGCTTAACTGTAGCAATTAAAAAGAATTAATTGCTGCAATCATTGTGTCAGACTTAATTCAACACTTATAATTAATGGTTTAAGATCAAAAAAAATTTATATAACCAAAGAACTTTTCCTCCATTCTTCTCTCTTTGCAGACAAGCGGTAGAAAGCAAAGGCAGGAACTGAAAGAAGGAATATCTGCCCACTGTGGAAGAGTAGGTTCAAGACCATCTACAGAACCTGAAAATGCACAAGAGCTTACAAGATCCATCTGGATCTCCTGAGGGAACAGGCATATAAAGTTGCAAAGGCATAATTTTTGAGAAGTTGTGTCAGTCTGGTAAAGTTCCCATTTACTAGAAAAGGGGAAACATAACCCCATCTTCAAAAAGGAAAAAGAGAAAGACCTGGGAAGCTACAGGCCAGTCAGTCTCATCTCTGTTCCTTGCAATATCATGGAGCAGATCCTCCTGAAGGCTCTGCTAAGGTACATGGAAAATGTGGAAGTGGTTGGTGGCAATCAGCATGACTTCACCAAGGGCAAATTGTGCCTGACAAATTTGGTGGCCTTTTATGGCAGGGTCACAGTGTCAGTGGACAAGAGGAGAACATCTGGCATCCCTGCAGCTGTGCAAAGCATTTGACACTGTCCCGCGTGACACCGTTGCCTCTAAATTGGATAGATAAGCATTTGATGGATGGACCACTCGGTGGGTAAGGAATAAGCTGCATGGTTACACTCAAAGAGTTGTGGTCAACAACTTGATGTCCAAATGGAAACCAGTAATAGGTGGAGTTCCTGAAGGGTTGGTACTGGGACTGGTGCTGTTCAACATCTTTATCGGAGACATGGACACTGGGATTGAGTGCACCCTCAGCAAGTTTGTTGACAACAGCAAACTGTGTGGTGTGATTGGCACATTGGAGGGAAGGGAGGCATTTAGAGTGACCTTTACAGGCTTGACAGGTGGGTCCATGCTAACCTAATCAAGTTCAACAAGTCCATGTGCAAGGTCTTGCACCTGGGTCAGGGCAATCCCAGGCACAATTAGAGGCTGGGCAGACAATGGATTGAGAACAGCCCTGAGGAGGAGTTTGGGGTGATGATTGATGAGAAGCTCAACATGAGCCAACAACATGTGCTTGCAGTCCAAAAAGCCTGGGCTGTATCAAAGGAGGTGTGGCCAGCAGGTCGAGGGAGCTGACTTTCCTCCTCTACTCTGCTCTTGCGAAACCCCATCTGGAGTATTGTGTCCAGTTCTGGAGCCCTCAACACAGGAAAGACATGGAGCTCTTGGAGTCAGTCCAGAGCAGGGACACAAAGACGAGCAGAGGGCTGGAACACCTCTCCTATGAGGACAGGCTGAGAAACTTGGGCTTGTTCAGCCTGGAGAAGAGGAGGCTGAGGTGGGATCTTATCCCTCTCTACAGCTACCTGAAAGGAGGTTGTAGTGAGGTGGGTGTTGGCCTCTGCTCCCTAGTGACTAGTAAAAGAACAAGAGAAAATGGGTTCAAGTTGAGTCAGAGGAGGCTCAAATTGGATATTTGAAAAAAATTCTTCACTGAAAAAGTGGTGGAACATTGGAACAAGTTGCACAGGGAGGTGGTGGAGTTGCTGTCCCTGGGGGTGTTCAAAAAAAGGGCAGACGTGACACTTCGGGTGGTGATTTAGTGGTTACAGTAGTGTAGATGGTTGGACTTGATGATCTTAAGGTCCTTTCCAACCTTGATGATTCCATGATGCTAACTATAATAAGTTTTTCTTTTACTTCTGCATTACTCCAGATTTCTCTGAAAGAGTCATATGGTTAATCCTCCAATTTCATTAGTGAATTTTAGTGTCAAATAGCCTCTGGATAGGTCAGAAGAAAAGCAGCTCACTTGTTACAAGTGATGTAACATTATTTATAAATAAACAATTAAATTCTCCATATCTGAGTTACCGTCTTGCTTCTGACCTAAACTGTCATGAGCTGTGACTTCCAATTGCTTGGGGGTTTTTCCATTTTTTTCCCATAAAGTACAGTTTAATTCACTCCAGTGAGACAAACCAAGTGAACAACAACAACAACAAAAAATCCATTACAGAAGTTCTAAAGGCCTGGTATGACTCATTGTCATCATTCTTATTGCGGGTCCTTCCCAGGATATCTCTACTCATTATTGTCTTCTTTTTGTGCCATTGGACATCCTGCAACTTGGGGCCCTGCAGAGGCAGAAATGGGAGCATCATTTTAAGAGGCTGCTCTTTGAAAGTCCTTCTCCTTGCAGAGGCTCCTGAGAGCCTTCCTGAAGTCTAGGTCAATGTTAAGTTTTATGAAAAAATATATGCTGATCACTCCCTTTCCTCTTCTATTTTTCTCTTTTCTTCTTCTTGCTAAAATGAAGGTCCTACTACCCTTTTCCACATCGATGCAGAAGCATTAATCTACAGCTTTTTGACTGAAGCAGCTGGGGGAACTGCTGGATAACACATATTCTTAGTTCCTGAGTAGTTTTGGCTAAAACCTTCATTGGTTTTATACTTTGGAGGACATAAACTATGCTGTTAATTGCTTAATGGCTACAGAACTTCTAATATTTTTTTGGTTGCTAATACAGGCTGTGGCTGTCTGAGAAGGTAGCATGACCTGTAAAATTTCAGGACAGATGGGAATGCATAATGCTACATATTAAAGGCTAATGAAATTCTAACTATTTCCATAACTTTGCAAACTTGTATGTGTTGAGGTTTGGTTTATAGTTCTCTGTGGGTTTCATTCTGTGCCTTCCCCTTTGTTTTTCCACTTTTTCTTCAAAACATTCTATTTCTATACTTGTTTTAACATCATATACTCATTGTGTACAAGAATTTATTGCATCGATCACTTCCTCCCCCATTTCTTTTAATTTAAAGAAGCCATTCTTCTGCTAAACCATGTGAGAGTCAGAAAACACAGAATTCACTCCTTGGCCAGAAGTTGACAACATAAGGAAAGGCTTTGGAAAGAACTGTGTCAAGTTTCGTTTTGTTTTTTTGGGGGGTTTTTTAGGGGGTGAGGAAGGGTGTTGTTGGTTTGGGGTTTTTTTGTTTTGTTTTGCTTTGTTTTTGTCAGAAGGAACCTTCTTATTAGTCACTAACAAAACCCAAACATCCAAGACTGAAAAATAATACCTTATTGCAAATTTCAATCAAGTTAGCAAAGTTATAAGCTCCTTCAAAGTAACTGAGGGGTAAAGATGGAAATGTCAGACCTCTTTTATGGCAACATTGTGAGATACTTTGATGGATTATTATAAATTCTGCTTACATTATTCTAAGCAAAGATTACTATCCAGTTGCTGTTCCTTGGTACATTATTTTTTTTCTTATCTCACTGATTCTTCTCACAGCATACAGTAAGGAATTTATTAGTAGTGCATCAGATTTCCTGGTAAGATACGGTCCAACAAATGCTGTTATTACATTTTTCTCTTTTTTTCACATAACCTTTTTCCATTATCACTTTGACAGTCTCTGCTGTATGTGTGCCTTCACTGGAGCAATGCTGTCTTCAGTTATCTGGAATAGCATACACTTTGGAAAAACATTATATTGGAATAACTTGGTATTCGATCACAGTTTAAATCTCTGGGGCAAAATCTTTTTATGGTGCATCCTATTTGTTTTTTATTTCCTTGGAGTAATTTAAAAGAGTAAGTTCTTATGTGTGGTGTATCTTCTGCCTTGGTGAGGAAGATAATAGAGTATTGAGTGGAAAGTAGGGTGAAAACAAAAGGAAAAAATAAAAAAGGAATAAAAAAATCTGTTATCAATGTATAATAGTTTGGTGTTTACTTTATCAGTGTTCCCCAACTAAGTAGTAGCTCACAGCATCTTCAGCCTGAGGACCTGTCCTCCCCAGACCACCCCCCTCATTATAGCTCAGAATAATTGGAGAAATTAGTTCCTCTCTCAGATTTCCTGGACTAGCCTCTTCTGCAGTCCCTTCCTAGTCTAACAGTGTGAAAGTGATATAACTGATTCTAAGATTTTTTTTAAAAAATGCTTTTTCTAAGCAATGTGATTTTGAAATAAGCTAAAGTGAGAACACATAAGCAGTTGGTCTTGTGACACTAAGGGAGGTGGGAAGGCTCTGGCCAAGGACTCATATGAGTCCAAAACAAGGTGTGTGAATGCACCAGGAGATGCTTCAACCCAAAAGCACATGTGCATGACTCTCAACAGTTCAGGCTGTGGAGTGAATGGCAGAAATGCCATGGGCAGCCATGACCCAGCAAGCATTTGTTTCCAAATAAGTTTCCTGTTACAGATCCCTTAAACCAGAAGGCTGCATCCTCTTTTTTAGTAGAGCTAGTTAGGCAGGTGCAGCTTCTCATTATTACTGTGAAACTGCTACCAGTGCTTTTTTAAATGTTGATTTTATGTTTCTTTTGAAATGCCTATTCTCTCTGAGGTTGGAGGTAGCAGCTGTAGCTGCATAATTTGTTGGGAGTGACATCTCCAATATAGAAAAGGAATGAAATGTGAATAAATAAAGTAAGTTACAACAGTGAAGAGAGGCATTTCCAGCTTTCATTACAGAAGAAGGATGTAACAAAGTGGTACATGGGGCAGTCACTTCATAATATCTGGTTGGGCACTCCATCAAGACTCTATAGTGGGGTATCAAGATCTCATTTTCCTGGGAATGAAGTCAGGAACACTTATGTGCCTATCAATAATGATTATTTAGCTAAAAACGCCCTGTTAACTGCTTTCCTGGACACTTAGAAATCTTTCCCAGCTCAGTTTGCAGGAATAGTTCCTTATACCAAGCACACAGTTAGTGCTTTCCCAGTGACTCAAATGCTGCTCTCCTAATATACAGATATTAGCTTCATCTACCAGCATCAGATAGAACTTTACCCAAGCTCAGCAGTACTTCAGTTGGGTTTTTCACTGGAGCTCATCAGAAGAGAGTTACTGCCATCCCAATTAAATCTGAGAGGCATTTATTCATAGCTGTTGTGTCCCTGGCTCCAGACATAGAGCTCATCTGGTGGTGCTCTGCTCACTGTGAGTAACCATCCACTGCCATTATTTCAATACCTTGGATATTTAGAAAAGAAAATGCAATTGTCTTATCTTAATCAAAATTTCTGCTGTAGGAGTGAAACAGAAACAGTAATTAAACCCATGACGTAAAAAGGAGAGCAAAAATATTTGCAAACTCTGATCTGTTTCTTTCCAGGCTCTTTGGAAGCCAGCCCCAAGGAAGGACTACTAGTTTCTAGCTCATCTTTCTTAGGTGAAAGTGAGAAGAGTAGAATATTGAGTCACTTCAATGTGACACGGTGTTCACAGCTCTGATCCTACTTTGTTCTTGCAGCACACAGGTATGTCACAAAAGGAAGCAACCTTCAGCATCCTAACAACAAACCCAGAGAAATATGCATCCAGATTGCATATTACAACTGTTGAAGCACAAAGTAGCCAGAACTGTGTTAATCACACCATTGATCTGTTAAATGCATTAAGGAACTGCCAGAACAGTAGGATCTTGAGCAGTGACATTTTAATACTTCTCATGTGGAAGAAAATTTTGCTAGCCATTATGCAGGGATTAAGAGGAAAAATGGGAAAAAAGAAATGAAAATGGGAAATCAGAAATGACTTGATTATGAAACCATCCTCACTTGTTTAGTGCAGACAGAAAGATCTGTACTGTATTGTCAGAGAGAACAAAATAAATACTAAGAGCTATTACTGCACTGTTGTTCAAATTAGTAAACTGTCAGCTCCTCCCTTTTTTTACAGTGGCCAGTACTGGACAACATCAGCAGGGAAATCCAGGAACTGGGAAGCCTCAAAAGCTGCTGTTAGCCAGAAAAAAGTATTTCCCCAACAGAGGCATGTACTGTAGTTTGTAACCTGGTGGCACCCAGCAGCATCCACTTGGTCCCCAAAACACGACTGACAGTTGTACTGACACAGCACTTTGTGAGGCTGTGCTGTGGGTGAACAGTAAAATATTCTGCTTTAAGAGGAGTGCCAAAGACAGCCAATGACACCAGCACACCAGGGAGTTGTGCCTGATTACAGCATAAGGTTTGGAAAAGAGCAGCTGACCAGCTCTTCATCAATGTGCTACGTCACTGAAGGGAGTCATGGCCTTAGGTATTTGAAATGTCAGGACACTTTTCAGGCTTCTGAATTGATTTCTGCATTGTCTGCATTGTCTGTATGTACAGTAAAAGTTTATTTGGTATTCTAGGAGAGGCTAGAGAGCACTACTAGTCACTGCCACAACTTCAAACTGGTGAGTATGGGTAAACAGTGCCCACAAATTCTTGTTCTTGAAATGTAAATGGGGGGCAAAAGTTATTCTTCCCACATTACCACAAACTTTCTTTTTCATATATAGCTCAAGGGGATGCAAAGATTCCTTCCTCCCCCCATAATTTAGTTCTTTGCCTAAATGCTGTTGACCTGTCCAGCATTTGGTTACTATGAATGAAATTCCAATGCCATAACTAGCTGGTTAAAAAAAAAAAATCCTTTTGCAGACTGCTGCTGCTTGTAATGGCGCTGTGGTAGCCTCTTTCATTCCTGGAGACCCAAAGGAATTATAAAGTGCTGCAAAATTTCCATGGCCAAGAGATAAAACCTATGTCTATAAAGAGTTTTATTTTGCTGTATAAAAATGACTTGGAGAGAGAGAGCATCCCAGGTGAGGAAAATAGTACTTTCTTTAGACTGCTTGCAGGGGTGAAGAAAGCGATTAGCAACAAACACATGATGGATGTTGAGAAAGACTTAGGTCTCCTCAGCAATCTTGGAAGAATACCACAGGATATGGTGCAGTATAGAAGAGGAGCCCAGGAAAGTTGGTTGATATTTAAAAATCACTCCAAACTCAAGAATTATTCATACCAACTAAATAAAGCAAAGGCAAGGTGGGTGTTGGTCTCTTCTCCCAAGTAACAAACACTAGAACAAGAGGGATGGCCTCTAGTTGTACCGTGTGAAATTTAGATTGGATATAAGGAAAAAATTCTTCATTGAAAAGATTTTAAGGCACTGGAACAGGCTGCCCAGAGAACTGGTCAAGTCACCACTCATGAAGGTTTTTAAAAGATGTGTAGATTTGGTACTTATGAACATGGTTTAGTGTTGGATTTGTCACTGTCCAAGATTAGTGGTTGGACTTCATGATTGTAAAGTGTGTTTTTGTATTTTCCATCCAAAAGAATTCTATGATTCTATGAACTCACAGGCTTAGGGTGTTTTGACCAGCACACAAAGTCCAGCTGGACAGTTTGTTGGTGGTTTGTCCCGAGGATTGATACTGGGGTCAATATTGTATAACACCTTTATTAATGATCTGGGAAATGTGCATCCTCATCAAGTTTACAGATGGTACAAAACTGGGAGGAGTGCCTGACACACCAGGTTGTTGTGCTTTCATTCAGAGTGGTCTCAGAGGCTGAATAAATGGACCAACAAGAATCTCAGCTGTCACAAAATCACAGAATGATTGAGGTTGGATGGGACCTCTGGAGATTATCTGGTCCAAATTTCTGTCCCCTACTCAGGCAGGATCACCTAGACCATGTCCACATGGTCCAGAATCACCGTTCTGTGATTCTATAAACATCTGCTATATGCTGCTATCAAGGCTGAGATGCTGAGCTCAATGGAAACTTGATCTGACTCAGTATGTACTTACCTGGATCACGTTACAAAATTTCCCTCTATATAATACTATGAAGGATATGTTCTGCTAAAAGATAATTTTATTCATTCATCCTGTAATTATTAGAGACTTTCTCCAGTTATAGATGGTCCACTGTATCTAATTATACCCTTACATTATGCATAATTTAGATGCTATGAACATTACAACATGTTCATCTTGCTGCCTGCCAGCTTTCTGAACTTGTTCAGTAGCTGCTTTTGAAACAGCAGGGATATGGCTGCTCCTCTGTGGAGGGCAAATCTGATCTTACCTTGAGCCAGAGAAATCTGCTACTTCAGTGCAATCAGTAGCTGCTGGAAAACCATCTGTCTGGAAAATTACATGTAGGGACATTTCATTGAAGGGCAAAGAGACATTGTACATACCAGCACTTCAGTAGTTGATTTGACTGGACTCTACAAAGAGAGCAAGGACAGAACTGACCCAGGTGTATAGCCAGGGATATTTGAAATCAGAGTTTAAGTCAGAGTTAATCTCCAATTTAGATTTCCTTAGGTGCAGTAGGTAGAACCTATGCAATGGACCTAACCACCCAGAAATTTCTGAGGGAAGGAATGGATACATTTTGTTCCAAAAATGCACCTGGAAGTTTAAATGGAAATAGCAAAACCATAATTACAAGCTAGTTATTAAAGTGGCAGTACAAGACAGTGAATGAGGATGTTACTAGGAAGTTATCACAGATGTTTAGTAGATAGTGTGTAAGACTCCTTTCTCTTTCTCTTGCTGTTGTTCTTGTAAAGCAGTGCATCAGCCTTTGATTTCCTCTAAAGAAAATCTGCTGTCTTCTATCAGAAAGCACTGGTGACAATGAAATGAAAGGACAGACTGGTTCAATGGATCAGTCCAATAATTAGTAGGTTCTGTGTGACGCATTTCAAGTGGAGAGGATCGGCTTCCAAAATTACCTTTTTTCTCTCCTATACACACAAATATGTATGCAAACTGCAGTGTGTGCAGTTTCTTTAAAGTAAATTTTTCAGTGCCAAAGTTAAAACAAAAGAAGATCCTTACATATTTTCTAGGACATTGTAAGAAATATCATCTTACTTGGCTACTGAATGACTCAGAAGTTACTAAGTCTCTGCTCTGTGTTGTGTTCCCGTATCACTATGATACTGAAACCTCTCCCAGATTTTCAATTGTTCTAATGTTTGAACATAAATAAGACCTTCTCACCAAATTTTCTAGTACTATGAGAAAGAAGCAAATACATTTGCCATGTTCAATAACTGAATTTTAATTTCTCTGCAGGAAAAATACTGTCTCACAAAAGTAAGAGATCATATGTCTCTTTATTTGAGTTACAAAAGCTGCAGGGTATTTAAGGTCCCATCATCAATCCCTAAGTCGTTTTTGCAGATAAACTCCTGGAAGACAGCTTCTTGCACACTTTCCTTAGGATCTCAAAGCTCCTACAGTAACAATATTTTTGTTACTGATTTTTTTAGTGTGTAATATTAATTTTAATAACTTACGGAGAGCAAACGTAAAATATGAATGCAGCACATCTACATAGTACTGTGCCAGTAGAGATCAGAAACAAGTTTAAATGGAATTGACATCTCATTCTCAACTGGTAAGGCATCTGGTAAACAATAAAATAATTTATGTTGGAAGGGACTCCTGTAAGCCATCTAGTTCAATTTCCCACTCAAAGCAGGTCCTGCTAGATCGTGTCACTTGGTTGTGCTGGGATTTCTTCACTGGACACAGCACTCCACGTGTATTCTCACCAGTGTGGAGCTGAGAGGAAAGCATCACTTCCCCTGACCCTTTCTAGTAAGCTCACGATGCCACTGTCTGCCTTTGCCATGGGGGCACACTGCTGCTTTAAGTTCAGTTTATTTTCCAGAAAAGATATCCAGATCTTTTTTCAGCAAAGCCTCTTCTCAGCCAGTCAGCTCCAGGCTGTACAGGTTCCTGGGGTTATTCTTCCCCAGGGGCAGGACTTGGCATTTTCATCTGGTGAACTTCATTAAGATTCTTGTCAATCCATTTCTCAAAATGCCTCTTAACAGGGGCTCTACCTGCCTGTATATCAATTACCTATTTTTACCAAGGACTTGTACATAATTTGAGTGTCTTTGTTGGATATTTAGGGTTGGTGCCATTCTAAGGGCCACATTATGACAGATTGTCTACGGAAATATTTACACAGATTTCAGTAGGAATACTTGTAGGATAAAAAACTGTTTAGAGCTTCAAAGTTATTTGGGTACTGAATTGCTTCTAGTTTCAATGGGAAGCACCAAAATAGCTTAGATGTACTGGACCTAAGGCATTATTCAACATAACATTAAATCTTTGAAATCTGGGCCCAGAACTCATTTGCTGATATCTATTACTCTGCCAGAAAAAAAGGTGGAAAGTGGCACTTGCAAATTATATACTATTTCAGTCTTGTGCATAAGTTACTTCCTCATGAATCTTTGTCAAAACCATAATTTCAAAATTGTAGTGTGCCTGACTCATTGAGGGAGGGTATGGGAAACAAATTACTCATAAATTTTTTACTAGTGTCCATCTCAGTTCCTCATCAAAATCCAGAGACACACAGCTCTGTGAAGATCCTTTATCAGCTGTACAGAGGGCCTGTAATATTAAGGAACTGGATGGCAATCGTGGAAAGAGTTAACTGCTCTAAGGTAAAAGGTCTTGTTTTAATTGTTGTCACCTAACTGATTGGTAGCATGGTCCATCGCAGTGTAAGTGAAAAAATTTGATTTTTTTGTTCCATGTTCTTTTCATAGCTGTCCATTTTCTATGGCTGCCCACAAGACATTTGTTGTGTCCTGTTCTGAGTGCCCAGCTCAGTGCTTGCAATGTGCTTGCAATGGAGAAACACAGGGTTCATCTCACCTGGCTTTGTATAGCTCTCTCTGAGTAACCCAGATTCTTTTCAAAATCAAGATAGAGAAAAAGCTCTCAAAGGATGCAATCCATCTCAGGCAAGGATGGACTTCTAGAACTAGTCTGAAGTATGCCTCTGGGTACCTGCCCTTTTCTCCTCACTGACATAGAGTCAGATAGCTCAGATGTGGACATTATGCCAGGGACATGAGATATTAAGTGACATTTGACTGATTTGTGGCATCCTAAACACTTGATAATATCTTGCAGTGTTTAGAATGCTCACGAACCATGTATTTTAAATACATGAAGAAAAAGAGAACTTCATCAATTGATATTTATATTTGGTTGTTTTTGAATGTGTATAAATTATTGTTTCATTTGCATTGCTGCATTGTCTAGTATTTCTAGGTGCACATACTTGACTATATATTTTAGTCCTTGCCTGTGTTTGTTTTGTTTAGTACCATTTACTCTTCTTGGAGGAGAAATGACAGAGGTCTCAACAAACCCCAGGGGATACTTACAGTAACATTGATGGATTTTTCATTGGGCCTTTTGTTCTTTGCTGAATGCCAAAGGACATTTTCTTTGCATTAACCAAGGACAAATTTGGGGCTTCTTTCTGTGTTTTTGCTCCTTACTAAACCATAGTTCAGCACTGTATGTTTTGATGGTATCCAAAAAAGGGAAGTAATTCTCTTGCATTTCAGTGTAACTGATACAGGCTAGAAGAGAAGGCAGCTGAAACTGCCAAAAAAGGAAATATTTGTTTTCCTATTCCTATTGAGTGCTTATTCTTCCTTAATTCCTGTATAAAATTCAAACAGGATTTGAGAGGCAAGGATCACTGTGAAGATGAAGCTTTAGCATCAATGGGATGTAAGTTTCTCAGCCTCATCTCTCAATATGACTTTATTATTATGTATAAGGATCCTGTGTACTGCATGGGGCAAAGGGCCTGCCAAGCTGCTATGCTCCTCCTGAGATCATCACAAACAACAGTGATGCACAGAGAAAAGTTGTGTCAGACTTTGTGTCAGGGAGCAAAACCTGAGTGGAATTAATCAGCCACACTCAGTGGTATCTGTAGTCCCAGGCTTTGTCCAAGTTAGGTCTGTGTCAAAACAGAAAGTCTGACTGTTATATTTTGCCAAATCAGCTGTCTCTCTATTACAAAAGGTAATTATTTGGTAAACCCCATTCTTTTTCTTGCTCTACATTTTTAGCAGACATCTGCTTCTTTGGTTATATTAAAAATTGGCAGAGTTTGCACAGGGTGCTAATCTGTACACTAGAAAAGCAGACCTGCTAATCACCTCTAAGCAAGAAGTAGCCTAGGTGGAGAATATTTCTGAAATACTCCCTGCAAATATAAGGAGTTTCAATCCATCATAGTTGGACTAGATGATCATTGTAGGTCCCTTCTACCAAAACCATTCTTTTCTATTCTAACTGTAGCAAGCCATCTTCAGATACAGGGTGATCAAGGGAGTAGGACAGGACCAAACTGGCAGTTAAGATGGCCACAACTTCTTGTACTATTAACACAGAGTTACATTTAACATAGAGTAGTCTCCATAGAAGGCAGGGAAGAAATCATACATGGTGTGAATGTGTACTGTACAAAAATGGCATAGTTCTAGCATAGGCCTCATGGCAAAACTGGTAAAACATTTTCTAGGGACTCGATGCTGCTTACTTAAAAACTGCTGCCAGTATCTGAAATATAACAAAGTCTCCCAAAGTCTTTAAAATTTTCCTCTTTTATTGAAATGCCACTAATTATATTGCATTAATTTCAGTACACCACAAGCCTTAAGAAGCCTGGCCCAAACTTGTTGCTGGAGAGGATCTTTTTTAGAATTTGTTTTTATAATTGCTCCTGCCAGCATGCCATATGATATATGAATATCACTCTTCCAGATCTGAGTAAGTATTTCCTAGAGAGCAAAACTAAGGCATAATGAGGTTCTCCTTGGACCCTACAGGAAAATCAGGTTGAAAGGCAGAGCTAGAGCTCAAGAGTTTCCAGCTCCGCTCTGTGGTGTACGTCACTAGAAACTGTGGTGGAAATAAACTGGCACTTAAGAACAAGAAACTGCTGTCCAAAAATAATTATTTCCTGTGGCTACATAAATAATGGTTGTAGCTCCCACATTATTTCATGTTAGAAGACAGAAGAAAAAATACTTTGCTTCAGACTGCAATCGAAATTAAGGTTTCATTTTTGTCAGCTTTCTTTTAGAATTTGTATCTGCAACAGCTTCTGAAGAGCTTTTGTGATTTATGTTTTCAAGAGGAATCATTCCAGAAAGCTCTCAAGCTCAAACACTGAATTAGCCTTTTCCGTGGAGCCAAAGATTTATTTCTACCTCTGAGCCAGAGTGTTATTTATCCTTCCCAAGAATTCAAAGCCGTTGAAGTGCCTGTGGATACAAGAATCTTTTAACACATTTTTTTTAGGTTTAGTTTTCATTCTCTGTGTGATCCTCCTGTGCTGGATATCTGTGTCTGTTGTGGATGTCTTATGGAGGAAAATAGACAAGCCACAGAGAAGCACATGTCACGGTTTGACACTGGCCCGGCAATTAAACCGAAAAACAGATTTTTATATTAATCCCCCTCTCCTCCCTGATAAGGAAAGGAGAGAGAATAAGAGAAAGAGACTTATAGGTTGGAAACTAAACTACACAACTTTAATGAAACAGGAATGATAAATAGGAAAAATTACTAAATATATACAAATATACAAATATACAGGAAAAGATTGATCCCACGTTCCTCCCCCCTTTCCCCCAATAACTCTCACGTCACCACCGAGGCTGCAGGGCAGCCCTGGGAAAGTCCAGGCTGGACCCTGGGGTCAGGAGCAGTCAGGAGCTGGAGGCAGGAACACACAGATTCAGGCTGGCACGGATCAGGATCACAGGCAGACGAACGGGCGGAATCCTCCCAGGATGCCGAAGCACACAGGGAACCGGTGAAGGAAGGCAGGAAGGGAAAGAAAGGAAAAGGAGCCGGAAAAGATGCCGACCCTCGTGATCCCTCAAATTTATACTGAGTATGACGTATATGGGATGGAATACTCTGTTTGGTCAGTTCTGGCATCTATCTTGTCTCGGGCCTCCCAAAGGAGGGGTTCAGGTGGGACCTCTTTACTCCTTCTGCAGGGTAAAATGTTTTCCTCAGAACAGAAGAGTGTCCTTGGGTCTGCATACCAGTCTCTAGCAGTAACTATAAACATCCAGTGTTATCAGTCCTAGAAGCAGGCACTGTCTGAGAAACTTTTGTTAATTTCAGCAAGTGCAACTACTTACAAGAAACTTAGCTGAAAGCAAAAGTACAAACCAGAAAATCACCTTATCCTGGCTCAAACCAGGACAGCACACTATGTGCCTGACTCTGGCTCTGACCCTGGTGGTGGCTGAGCTCAGAGAAGGGCTCTGCAGGGGACAGGAATGCTCCCTTCCCAAACCTTAGTGATCACAGTGAGCATCTGTGCCACAGGCTCCAAAATTCAGTGGCTCCTTATGAAGCTTTTCCTGCCTTAAAACTTAAACTGGAGGTTAGGGACCAACCTTCCATGTATGTGCTCAGTAGTGCAATGATTTCATGTAACAGCACTAAATCTGCCCAGTCAAGGAAAAATTTTTATTATTTTCAAGTTCTGCCCATATTTTGCAAGTCTGCAGCCTACTGGTCCAGAACTAAGGCTTTTGTTAATTCTAGGGCTTTGTTCTTGACTATTTCCAATTCTTAGATGCAGCCATGCCAAGTCAAACTCCCAGTCACATATTACAGCCATTTTCTGAATGCTTGTAGATAGGAATACTCCATAACAATACATGCAAACAGGCAAATCCATGCAAAATCTGCACTTATGAATAGCTGTGAAATCCATGCTGCAAAAGAAAACTCAAAATGTGTTATTTTCTCACATGCATGTATTTGCATCATATTACATGAATGCTACCTTTTTTACATTTGATTTTTCTAGTGGCTTTTAAAATCAAGAACATAACTCCAGATCTGTTCACCATGCAGGGCAATTTTTCTTTGATCTACAAAGAAGTGGTGAGAAATACTATTAAAGGGTCTGACTTGGAAAGTTCAGGATTTTGCTGGCTATTAAATCTGATTCTACTTGACTGTAGGATTATGAACATGTACTTTTAAATTAAATTTTTAAAAAATTCCTTGTTACTTTCTAGTTCAGTAGGAGGAGGGCAAAGTAGACCATCCACCTAAGCATCTCTGCTCATGGCAAATCCGGAGTCAGGTTGTTATTTGTGCTACCTCTCCTCCCCATTTTGTTTGCACCACTTTCCCAAGCACATGGTGACTTCTGTGTACTTCAGGGGCATTAATTAACTAGTTTAATTCATGTGAAGAAGCTGCTAATTGCTGTTACATTCTGTGTACAGCTGAGTTCACTGAAGCCCTGGAGGGAAGCAGTTTCCTCAGCATTCCCAAGCAGAGTGATAGTACCAGGGACTGAGGCCACTGAAAAATCTATTGCCTACTGATAATCCCTGCTGAAGCAGTTAAGCTCTGAAAAAACTCAGCACCTTTCAGGGTAGTTGTTAGTGCTAGAAAGGATCAGGCAAAGGAAAAGCAGCTCACCAAGCACAGAAGTCCAAGAGGTTCCCAGCTGGGGTCTGATGCCTGCTCCCATCAGTTGCAATCAAAGCTGATAGCAACATAAATAATAGGTAATGACAGCAGGAGGAAGGGGAAATGATTCAGTGAATACTAGTAGAATTCATAATGTCAGATGCCAGTAAAATACAGTATATGTACAAATTAATAGTTTAGTCCCTGGCTACTAACTTTGCTCAAGCTAAACAAAAGACATGGTAACATCTTCAGGGTGTAACTGTGAAGACAACTGTTTCCTATTACAAGATAGAATTGCAACAATTTATTTAATTAGTATCTCATTTACTCTAGCACGTGAAAAGGCTGATATGCATATAAATTGACCTTATATCTTTGGACAAATTGCACTATAAATATCATGCTGTAGAAGAAGAAGGGAAGATGTGAGCATTGGACTGTCTCCCATCAAATTGAATTGCATCTCACAGAAACACTCTGTAATTTACAGACGCGTTGGTAAGCAGGGAAGATGGTGACAAGTATGAGCAACTAGGGTGAAAATTGTATATGGACCAATTTGTAGCTGTGCTATCCCAGGAGAGATCTAAAGACAGAATGATGCCTCTGAGACACACTGTACTCTCTCCTCTGTGCTGACCTATCTCCAGCTGAAAAAAGAGAACTTCATTCCTCATCCCTGGGCATGGTGCACATGCTGCTCCACCTCTTTCTCCCTCCCTGACAGCTGCTCTGGATGCACCCTGTGGGTATAACTCTAGTCCTCTGCTTTGGGGTCCTGATAGCAATTTTCCATGCTCCTCTCATTCCCTTCCCAACGCACCTTCAAGGAAATCCAATGCCTGTGGGGAAGCACTGGGTGGTAAAGGAGGCTTGTGTCCCTCTCATACACACACACACACATTCATGTACATTCAAACTGCTTTGTCTGTATAGCAAATAAGAAATCAGAGTACACAAAAAGTAAAAGGACAAAAATATTTTGAATGAAAAGATAGAGTATCTTCTAGAATGACTTCTTCCATCTTTGTATATCTGATACTGGGGATGAAGATCTGGAATTCAAGGGGAGCTGATCAGCCCCCATGTGAGTCAAAGCTGTTAAAGCACCTTATTGTCAGTAGTGTGACCCTGTAACTAACTGTATTTTTGTTTTCCTTTCCTTTTAGTTTGATCCATTGCAGTGTTAGCAACGATCAGAAGAAAATGCTTACATTTGTCTCAGTAGCCAAGAATGCATGGGGAATTTTTGTATCTGAAAGGATGCCTGGCTGGAAGTATATGATGCAGCTTTTTGCAGTTTGCTCTGCAGTCAGCTTCCTCTCCAGCTTTCTCTTATTCCTTGGCATGCACTTCTCCCTGGCACACCACCCTCTGGGTCCCTTACTGATTTCTGGATTCATCTGGATCTCACTTTCTATTGCACTTTCCTGTTTCAAGCACCTGCGCTGTTTTACTGTCCTGTTCCTTCTTTCTTGTGGACTGAAAAATGGCAGGAATGCTCTTATTACTGCTGGCACAGGTATTGTGGTGGCTGGCAACATCCAAAATATTTTTCACAACCTACAAGTTCTGGCAGACAGTATAACCTGCCATTTAGAATATGAGCAATTTGCAATGATAAAATATTACGTTGAGGCAGTAAAATGGATTTATGAAAAGGCCAAGCTTTCCACTGAGCTAGTGACCCTAAAGCATGACTTCACACCATCTTATTCAATTTCAGATGATGCATTAAAACAAGAGCTAAATGACACGAAGCAAGAAATCCAGAGAGTTGCTAATCAGATAACTTTTATGTTGACTATACTGCCCTGTATAGGCCAGAAAGTGTTGCCTATAGTGGGGATTTTTCTAGCTTCTTTTGGAACTGGCTTGTTTATAAAAAAATTTGTGGGCTCTCACAGTGCGAAATTTAAGAATACTTACATCACAAAACAGTTCATCACGTTTGATGAACAACAAAAGCAACAGCAAAGACCCTGTCTTCTGCCATTTAATGGAAAAGAAAGAAAAGATTACGTGACAATCCCATCTTTCTGCCTCACAAGGAAGGACAAAAAAAAAATGCAGTATTTCCTTCTCCCTGTAACCATTCATCTTTGCATCTGGCTCCTATTTGCTGCAATAGATTATTTGTTTTATTGGTTAATTACTTCAGTAAATAAACATCTTCAAGAAGTACCGGATCTAGAGATTCAACTCAGACTCTTTCAGCAAGTAAGTACTTACTAGTACTTTGTATTTCTTCGTTTAGTGTTGAAAGATTTCTCTTCATCTTCAGCAGCTGCTGAAGACAGTGGAGCAGACATACAGCCAATAAGCCATAAGTTCTTCCATGGCATTAGCATTAATTTGTTTCAAAAAGGGCTATTTACAGATGGTTATGTTGGATGGAACGAGACCATNATTAATTTCAGTACACCACAAGCCTTAAGAAGCCTGGCGCAAACTTGTTGCTGGAGAGGATCTTTTTTAGAATTTGTTTTTATAATTGCTCCTGCCAGCATGCCATATGATATATGAATATCACTCTTCCAGATCTGAGTAAGTATTTCCTAGAGAGCAAAACTAAGGCATAATGAGGTTCTCCTTGGACCCTACAGGAAAATCAGGTTGAAAGGCAGAGCTAGAGCTCAAGAGTTTCCAGCTCCGCTCTGTGGTGTACGTCACTAGAAACTGTGGTGGAAATAAACTGGCACTTAAGAACAAGAAACTGCTGTCCAAAAATAATTATTTCCTGTGGCTACATAAATAATGGTTGTAGCTCCCACATTATTTCATGTTAGAAGACAGAAGAAAAAATACTTTGCTTCAGACTGCAATCGAAATTAAGGTTTCATTTTTGTCAGCTTTCTTTTAGAATTTGTATCTGCAACAGCTTCTGAAGAGCTTTTGTGATTTATGTTTTCAAGAGGAATCATTCCAGAAAGCTCTCAAGCTCAAACACTGAATTAGCCTTTTCCGTGGAGCCAAAGATTTATTTCTACCTCTGAGACAGAGTGTTATTTATCCTTCCCAAGAATTCAAAGCCGTTGAAGTGCCTGTGGATACAAGAATCTTTTAACACATTTTTTTTAGGTTTAGTTTTCATTCTCTGTGTGATCCTCCTGTGCTGGATATCTGTGTCTGTTGTGGATGTCTTATGGAGGAAAATAGACAAGCCACAGAGAAGCACACTATGTGCCTGACTCTGGCTCTGACCCTGGTGGTGGCTGAGCTCAGAGAAGGGCTCTGCAGGGGACAGGAATGCTCCCTTCCCAAACCTTAGTGATCACAGTGAGCATCTGTGCCACAGGCTCCAAAATTCAGTGGCTCCTTATGAAGCTTTTCCTGCCTTAAAACTTAAACTGGAGGTTAGGGACCAACCTTCCATGTACGTGCTCAGTAGTGCAATGATTTCATGTAACAGCACTAAATCTGCCCAGTCAAGGAAAAATTTTTATTATTTTCAAGTTCTGCCCATATTTTGCAAGTCTGCAGCCTACTGGTCCAGAACTAAGGCTTTTGTTAATTCTAGGGCTTTGTTCTTGACTATTTCCAATTCTTAGATGCAGCCATGCCAAGTCAAACTCCCAGTCACATATTACAGCCATTTTCTGAATGCTTGTAGATAGGAATACTCCATAACAATACATGCAAACAGACAAATCCATGCAAAATCTGAACTTACGAATAGATGTGAAATCCATGCTGCAAAAGAAAACTCAAAATGTGTTATTTTCTCACATGCATGTATTTGCATCGTATTACATGAATGCTACCTTTTTTACATTTGATTTTTCTAGTGGCTTTTAAAATCAAGAACAGAACTCCAGATCTGTTCACCATGCAGGGCAATTTTTCTTTGATCTACAAAGAAGTGGTAAGAAATACTATTAAAGGGTCTGACTTGGAAAGTTCAGGATTTTGCTGGCTATTAAATCTGATTCTACTTGACTGTAGGATTATGAACATGTACTTTTAAATTAAATTTTTAAAAAATGCCTTGTTACTTTCTAGTTCAGTAGGAGGAGGGCAAAGTAGACCATCCACCTAAGCATCTCTGCTCATGGCAAATCCAGAGTCAGGTTGTTATTTGTGCTACCTCTCCTCCCCATTTTGTTTGCACCACTTTCCCAAGCACATGGTGACTTCTGTGTACTTCAGGGGCATTAATTAACTAGTTTAATTCATGTGAAGAAGCTGCTAATTGCTGTTACATTCTGTGTACAGCTGAGTTCACTGAAGCCCTGGAGGGAAGCAGTTTCCTCAGCATTCCCAAGCAGAGTGATAGTACCAGGGACTGAGGCCACTGAAAAATCTATTGCCTACTGATAATCCCTGCTGAAGCAGTTAAGCTCTGAAAAAACTCAGCACCTTTCAGGGTAGTTGTTAGTGCTAGAAAAGATCAGGCAAAGGAAAAGCAGCTCACCAAGCACAGAAGTCCAAGAGGTTCCCAGCTGGGGTCTGATGCCTGCTCCCATCAGTTGCAATCAAAGCTGATAGCAACATAAATAATAGGTAATGACAGCAGGAGGAAGGGGAAATGATTCAGTGAATACTAGTAGAATTCATAATGTCAGATGCCAGTAAAATACAGTATATGTACAAATTAATAGTTTAGTCCCTGGCTACTAACTTTGCTCAAGCTAAACAAAAGACATGGTAACATCTTCAGGGTGTAACTGTGAAGACAACTGTTTCCTATTACAAGATAGAATTGCAACAATTTATTTAATTAGTATCTCATTTACTCTAGCACGTGAAAAGGCTGATATGCATATAAATTGACCTTATATCTTTGGACAAATTGCACTATAAATATCATGCTGTAGAAGAAGAAGGGAAGATGTGAGCATTGGACTGTCTCCCATCAAATTGAATTGCATCTCACAGAAACACTCTGTAATTTACAGACGCATTGGTAAGCAGGGAAGATGGTGACAAGTATGAGCAACTAGGGTGAAAATTGTATATGGACCAATTTGTAGCTGTGCTATCCCAGGAGAGATCTAAAGACAGAATGATGCCTCTGAGACACACTGTACTCTCTCCTCTGTGCTGACCTATCTCCAGCTGAAAAAAGAGAGCTTCATTCCTCATCCCTGGGCATGGTGCACATGCTGCTCCACCTCTTTCTCCCTCCCTGACAGCTGCTCTGGATGCACCCTGTGGGTATAACTCTAGTCCTCTGCTTTGGGGTCCTGATAGCAATTTTCCATGCTCCTCTCATTCCCTTCCCAACGCACCTTCAAGGAAATCCAATGCCTGTGGGGAAGCACTGGGTGGTAAAGGAGGCTTGTGTCCCTCTCATACACACACACACACATTCATGTACATTCAAACTGCTTTGTCTGTATAGCAAATAAGAAATCAGAGTACACAAAAAGTAAAAGGACAAAAATATTTTGAATGAAAAGATAGAGTATCTTCTAGAATGACTTCTTCCATCTTTGTATATGTGATACTGGGGATGAAGATCTGGAATTCAAGGGGAGCTGATCAGCCCCCATGTGAGTCAAAGCTGTTAAAGCACCTTATTGTCAGTAGTGTGACCCTGTAACTAACTGTATTTTTGTTTTCCTTTCCTTTTAGTTTGATCCATTGCAGTGTTAGCAACGATCAGAAGAAAATGCTTACATTTGTCTCAGTAGCCAAGAATGCATGGGGAATTTTTGTATCTGAAAGGATGCCTGGCTGGAAGTATATGATGCAGCTTTTTGCAGTTTGCTCTGCAGTCAGCTTCCTCTCCAGCTTTCTCTTATTCCTTGGCATGCACTTCTCCCTGGCACACCACCCTCTGGGTCCCTTACTGATTTCTGGATTCATCTGGATCTCACTTTCTATTGCACTTTCCTGTTTCAAGCACCTGCGCTGTTTTACTGTCCTGTTCCTTCTTTCTTGTGGACTGAAAAATGGCAGGAATGCTCTTATTACTGCTGGCACAGGTATTGTGGTGGCTGGCAACATCCAAAATATTTTTCACAACCTACAAGTTCTGGCAGACAGTATAACCTGCCATTTAGAATATGAGCAATTTGCAATGATAAAATATTACGTTGAGGCAGTAAAATGGATTTATGAAAAGGCCAAGCTTTCCACTGAGCTAGTGACCCTAAAGCATGACTTCACACCATCTTATTCAATTTCAGATGATGCATTAAAACAAGAGCTAAATGACACGAAGCAAGAAATCCAGAGAGTTGCTAATCAGATAACTTTTATGTTGACTATACTGCCCTGTATAGGCCAGAAAGTGTTGCCTATAGTGGGGATTTTTCTAGCTTCTTTTGGAACTGGCTTGTTTATAAAAAAATTTGTGGGCTCTCACAGTGCGAAATTTAAGAATACTTACATCACAAAACAGTTCATCACGTTTGATGAACAACAAAAGCAACAGCAAAGACCCTGTCTTCTGCCATTTAATGGAAAAGAAAGAAAAGATTACGTGACAATCCCATCTTTCTGCCTCACAAGGAAGGACAAAAAAAAAATGCAGTATTTCCTTCTCCCTGTAACCATTCATCTTTGCATCTGGCTCCTATTTGCTGCAATAGATTATTTGTTTTATTGGTTAATTACTTCAGTAAATAAACATCTTCAAGAAGTACCGGATCTAGAGATTCAACTCAGACTCTTTCAGCAAGTAAGTACTTACTAGTACTTTGTATTTCTTCGTTTAGTGTTGAAAGATTTCTCTTCATCTTCAGCAGCTGCTGAAGACAGTGGAGCAGACATACAGCCAATAAGCCATAAGTTCTTCCATGGCATTAGCATTAATTTGTTTCAAAAAGGGCTATTTACAGATGGTTATGTTGGATGGAACGAGACCATTTTCTGCACTTTCCAAAGTGTCATTATATTTCTAGATAATGGTAAATATAGGAAGAAGTACTTTCATTCCTCCATTTATACATGTGAAAAAAAGCAGAAGATTAGATTGGAAATTCACAGTGCTGACATTTGTGAAGCACCAGTTTTATAGTCAAAATGCCACTGTGATACTGATGGAAGAGATGCCCACCCTTCTTTAGCTGAATAGTGTGAGGAGCTCATAATTTTAAAAAGCATGACTGCATACAAACAAAATAATGCCATTGCCAGAATCTCAAGGTTTTTCAAGCAGAAGCAATGGTGGCATTGAGAACCATACGGTAATTAGGTTGGAAGGGATATCTGGAGGCCATCTAGGTCAACTTCATGCTCAAAACAGGGCCAACTGCAGAGTCAGATCACATTGCTCCTGTCTTGTCTGTGCATACTTCTAAAGCTGAAGCTTTCACCACTGGAGTGTGTGACTTGGGTGATACTGTGCAGGCACAAGAAAGCTTCCCAGTTTGATAGCTTGCAAGATTAGGCTTTAAAAGTTCCCAAAAAGCATATAGGTCTTTGATACTTTCACAATAAAGAGCACTGTGGCAGACTGGAGGTCCTGGTGTGTCATGGAACATTCAATCGGTTGGGACTGAACTATGACGGGGAAAGGAGACATAGTGCATCCTTGAGGAATGAGAGCATTGCAGGCAATTGTGGACTACTAAGATATTTGTTGAAATGAAGTCAAGCTGCTGATCAAATTCTATCATACTTCATATGACAATATTTCATATTGTGTATCAAAATACCAAATTCTTTCATTGGATAAAAATTAAATTATTGTCCAGTTTTATCTTAACAGAGGGTAGAAAAATTCAGAAGGCAGATAGAAACCAAAGGTTTTCAGATTTCACTTCTCCTAAAGAATGGAGGCTGCTAGCTTCTAAGTGTTACTTTTCTAATTGTTATGTCTACTTTCTTTTAGGAAGGTAGGTGCAAAAGCCACTGGATTCACTGTAACTGCTATTAGTACATATATAGCAAGTCAGACTGTCCCTGGAGACATCACATTCCTGTGCAAAAGCAGAGAGGCTTTCACCACCTGGTCAGTCAGTGTAATGTGAGAAATACTGAGGGAGGACACTGCTACACATGCTATAGGGGCTTAACGCCTCATGGAAGCCCAGCTGCAGGAACCTCACAGTGTCCAGCAGAGGAAAATGCCACGTCTTGCACTCCTTGGAGAGCAATAACTCCATGCACTATATGTGTTGGGGGCCAACCAGCTGGGGTGTGGCCTTGTGGGAAAAAGCCCCAAGAGTTCTGATGGACACGAGGTTGAGCAGAAGACTGTGATGTGCTGTTATGGCAAAGAAAGAGCTGTCCTGGGCTGTATTATTAGGCAGAGCATTGCCAGTAAGGTGAGTGAGGTGATCCTTCTCCCCTGCTTAGAACTTTTGAGACCTAGTACAAGAGAAGCATATACTGGAGTGAATTAAGCATCAAGAAGATGATTAAAAAACTGTCACATGAATAGAGGGTGAGGGAGCTGGGGTTGCTCAGGCTGGAGAACAGATGGGATCAGTGTGTACACCTGATGGGAGGTGGGTGTAAGAAAAAGAAGACAGACTCATCTCAGTGTTGGCTAGTGCAGGGACAAGAGCCAATGGACATTAATTAAAGGAAATTCAATTTCAACATTAGAATGTTAATTTTTTTTTTTACTCTTCAGGTGATCAAACATTAGAATGGGTTTCTGAGACAGGTTGCAGAGTCTCCATCCTTGGAGATGCCAAAAACCCTACTGAAAACAATCCTAAGAAACCTGCTATGGTCTCAGATATTCTCTGTGTTCTGCTGCACTTGGTTTTCCCTGCATTTCTATCCTTTGCACCTTGATAACAGCCCTTTACCATGACAGGACTTTGATGGAATTGAAGTCGGGACAAAGGAGCTTAGTCCCATCATCTATGGACAGAGGGCATGAGCTTGACCCTGTGTGGCTGATTCCTGTACTGTCAAATTGCTCTCTTTATATGCAGTGTTAACTCATGTGGAAAGCTGGATGACTATTCCAAAACAGAAAATTACACCATCAATAGATTGCTTTTAGTTCCCCCAGGAAAGCTGGTCACACTAAAATGTAAAATTTAATCTCAATAGATTTGTCATAATAAGCTTCAGGACTGCTGATCTCAGGGGGTCTGGAAAGCTGGATGTTTGAGCAGGACAGACTCAGTGGCTTCTTGAGATGTTTATTCTCAGTATGGACAGTGAAGTTCTTCATGCACTTGAACTCCTGTTTCACACTGAGTTCCTAATGTAGTTTTTCCTTGTTCATACATTGGTTCAGTTTAGGGATAAAATGTATGGAGTTAGATCAGAACAGGATAACGTCGAGGGAAGACTAACAGGCTGAAAGCGGGCAGTATGCTTTGGGCACCTGATTCTTCCAAAGAGCATCTAAGAGCACTGCCTGGCCTTGTATGCAACGAGGAGAGCCACAAGGAAGAGCTACGTATTCCCCTGACATGGTCAGAAAAGAGGGCTGGGTGATTCAGCCTAACAGTATGAACACTGGTTCTAGCAGCATGTGTAGTTTAGTCCTTCTCACTCAGCATTTCAGTCCACAAGCACTGCAAGGCATCAGCTCTTCTAAGCAAAGGCACCTGTTAGAGGAGAAGAGGTGGCTTTGTGTGATAACCTTGTAGACAGAGCACGTGCCTAGGTGGGTGTGGAAGCACTGGAGATGATGTGCTGAGCCACAAGGGATGAACACACTTTGCTCTGAGGTTTTACTTTGAAGTAAAGACTCCCCAGCAGAGGAGAGCAGATTCATGGGACTGGGAATATCTTGAACCATTACAGCCAGATTAGCTAAATATGTCTATCAGAGCCAGCGAAGATGTAAGTTCTTAATAGTCAACATTTTTTTGGACAATCTCCCGAGTGAAATCTCCCTGGTGAAAATGCAGTCTGAAACATTAATAAATAGCCAAAAAATATATTGTTATGAGCACAGCATATATAGACAGTGGGTGGAATAGATGACTTATGGTCCTTTGTGAATCTGAATGTCCCAGGGGAGAAATGTTAAGAAAGGAGGAAATCAATACTATAACCAACTCTTTTTCACTTTTTCTTTGACAGAGGAATGAGGACTTCTTCATTGGTATGAGAACACATATTGCAAAGATTGCTCCTTTTAAGATACCTTTGTTTAGGCATGACTGCATCCTGCAGCCAAAGCTTGCCCTCTCCATGACATGGATCCAGCTTGGAGTCATCATCTTCTTCTTAATAATTTTTGGGTTATTCTCTGGCTTCCTGACTCAACTTAAAATACTCGTGTTGACTTCATTTTATCCTGACATTGAGATGAAACGGATACATTATTTACACGCAAAATTACTCAAGAAAAGAGCAAAGCTACAAGAGAAAAATGGGAAGAATGTGTTCACTAGAAAGGTAAGGCATCAGTTCTAGGGACAAATAAATCTCCCTCCCTCAGGGTGGTAACCAGATGCAGGAAATATTTAAACACTTTTAAATTCCAATTATGTGCTAATAGACTTTCTCAAGTTCTCTCCTGCATGGGGGCCAGAGACAATTGCCTGTTTGTGAGATTAGATCATATAGTTGGTTTTGTGCTGTCCTTCAGCACATGTTCATCAGACACGGGAGGAGTACACCCAAATGACTGTGTGCTATCAAGAAAATAGTCATCTGACAGAGATCTCCAGAGAAGAACCTTGGTTTCCATGAACATATAAAAAGCACTTCCAGAACAAAAACTATTCCTGCAATCTAGACAGCAAAAGTTAGGCATTTGTGAGCAGACTCTTAATGTTGAGAAATGTGACCACTTTTTGCTTAGCAAAAATATATCACCTATCACTTTGCATGATATATTTCTGTTAAACACAGTGGGAGTGCAACTGCAAATACCATTGGGAAACAGAACCTTTTTCTTAGGAAAAACATTTGGCCTGCACATATATATGTATATAAATACTAATGAAATAACAAATACACATGTATATATTTATACATGTCTGGCAACTCCAGACATACACCTTTAGACACATGTAGGGTTTTTGAGTTGTTTTGTGTTTTGTTTTTTTTTTTCCTAATAGCCTTTGATCCTGATTATATAGGATGTTAGTGTCTGGGCAATCTCTAACGCAGTAGTACTAGTATCATAGCATCACATTTCTGTCTTTTCAGGTTGACTTTTGGTTTCCAATTCTCAAGGCAAGAGAGGCAGTAAGGAAGAAAGAAAGGAGTGTGGCAGATGACAACATGGTGTGAGAGAGACCAAGTGAATTTTTTGATGCTGTAGTTCCAGGGAATTCCAGTCCTGGGGACCTGTTTTCCACCATTCTTTCCTATGGAATGCCAATTTTACAATGTAAAAAATAGGATCAAAGGTTAAACATCAGTATTTTGGAAAGGAGCAGAAAAGAATCTGCAGGATATAATGTGCTCTCCACCATACAGAGCTCTGCACTGCAGTTTCTAACTGTAGCCTCTCACATGGACTCTCCTATTTTCACATATCTATAGACTGTATTGCTAGTGCAATTTGTCCTGTACCTTTGATGACCATAAAAGAGGTAATGTGGCATGCTCAGAAGTAAGTATTCTCACAAAAGCTATAATTGTTTTGAGGTGAAGGGGCATATGAGCAGAGGTGAACAATGCTTTGAATCTTGCAGTCCGAGGGAGCATGCATGTGGTAAAAATGGGCATAATTATGTTGGTAAAGCCACCATTGACTTCAATGAAACAAAGTTGAGCCAATACCGAGTGCTCTGTCTAGTCAGCTAACATTGGTGATGTAACCTTCATATGATACAAGAATAAATACAGGAAGTATATAGGTATAGAAAGGACACTAGACTTTTAATGCAGTCACTACAAATTTAATGTAGAACTAAAAATCTACCCAGAAGACTGTGTGCTCCACATTTGCAGCCACATCCAACTTCCTTCTTTTGGTTGCATAATAGCAAACTTGACTCTGGTCCTCTATAATATGTCTATGGCCCCAGGACAGCTGTTGATTGATGCCTCTGTTATCTGAATGAATAAAGACTTCTTTAAAGTGGCAAGTGTCAAATCTTCTGCATGAAACACTGAAAAACACAAATCTTTTTTAATTTGGGTCTTCCAGTGGAACCCTTGCTCTTTCATAGATAAAGGTGGCTCACACTGCTGGTATGTCAACAATTGGTCCCTAGAAAATGAGACACTAGATTAAAGCCATGAATTACTGAGGGTTGTGCTGAATGTCTCTGAGTGGCTTGACTATGTTCTCTTTTGCTGAAGTGGGACAGCCCTGGATAGCAGCACATGGGAATTGTTCATCAAATTAACTCAGAAAGGGGTGAATGTTTTGGAGACATGCCTAAATCAGTTAGGATTTTGAGTTCTGGAGTACACCCTCATAACACTCCCATCCCTGTAAATTGTATTTACTTAAGAAAATTAAGCCTAGTGGGCATGACTGATATGAAAAGGATACATTAGTTTTTGGTAGGATAGGTGAGACCCTGAACGGCTGAACACTGTTAAACCTGAATGCTGGTGCTCCCAGCAGCAACTTGCAGGGCACTTCACTGATTATCATTTAGCTTTTTCCCTCATAAAATCATAGAATTTTCAGGGTTGGGAGGACCTTTAAGATCATCTAGTTCCACCCCTCCCTGCCATGGGCAGGGACACCTCCCACTAGATGAGGTTGCTCTGAGCTTTGTCCATCCTGGCCTTAAAAACTTCCAGGGATGGGGCTTCCACCACCTCTCTGGGCAGCCTGTTCCAGTGTCTCAGCAGCCTCACAGTGAAGAACTTCTTCCTAACTTCCAATCTAAATCTCCCCTCCTCTAGTTTGAATCCATCCCCCCCAGTCCTATCACTACCTGACATCCTAAAAAGTCCAGTGCCACCTTTTTTGTAGGCCCCTGGATACTGGAAGGCTACAATAAGGTCTCCTTGGAGCCTCCTCCTGTCCAGACTGGAAAAATTTTCGCTGTGTCAAGAGTCATGGTAGTCATAAAAGCCAGTTCTTCTTGGGAATTAACTTTAATGCTGTACAAAATTTTCAGCTCTGGTAAACACTTTATGTAGATGTTTGACCCCACTACCAGTGACAAAAGACAGGAAAAAGCCCAAGGTACTTCTTTGTCTTGGTCTGTAAAGGAAAGACATCAGTTCAGCCATTCCAGGCCCCTCAGACCAGAGGAAAAGTCTGGAATAAGGAATACTTATCCCCTCATGAAAGGTGTCATTGTCTGGCAGCTTTGATAGCTCGTGGTGGTCAGGAGAGGTTACTGAGGACTGGAAGAAAATGAATGTCACTCCCATTTTCAAGAAGGGCAAGAAGGAGGATCTGTGAAACTAGAGTTTTGTCAGCTTCAGCACTGTGGAAAGGTGATGGACCAGTTTTCCCTGAAAGCCATTTCCAAACATAAAGGTCAGGAACTTCACTGGGATATGACCTAAACATAAGACAAACTTTTTTTATTTTGAGGGTGGTGAGACACTGGAAGACGATATCCAGAGACATTATGGAGTCTCCATCCCTGGAGATATTAAAAACCCAACTAGACATGGTTCTGATCAATTCAGAGCAGTAGTGCTAAAGTAGATATCTTGAGAGGTGTCTTCCAACCTCAGCCTCCCTCTGCTTTGAGGACTTGACAAACCCAATTGCCTTCTAGGACAAAGAAACCCTCTCATTTGATGGAGGGGGAGCAGTGGACACTGTCTACCTCAACTTTTTCAAGGCTTTTTTTATGGTACCCCACAGCCTGAAGAATTGGTCTGTGCAGTGGGTGGGGAACTGGCTGACAGGCTGTATCCAGAGGGTGATAGTAAATAGTTCATTCTCCAGCTGGCAATGGGTCACAGGTAGAATCCCCCAGGGATCAATATGGGGCCTGATGCTGTTTAACATCTTCATAAGCAACCTGGATGTTGGGATCAAGAGCACCCTGATTAAGTTCACTGCTGACACCAAGATGAGTGGAGAGGTTGACATACAAGAAGGGAGAGCCACCCTCCAGGGTAACTTAGACAGACTGGAGAAGCTGGCTAGCAGGAACTTTGTGAAGTTCAATGTGGAGAAGTGTAAGGGTTTGCACCTGGGAACATATAACCCAGGAGTGTATTTCAGGCTGGGATCCACTTGGCTAGAGAGCAGCCGTGTGGAAAGGGGCCTGAGGGTCTTGGTGGATAACAGGCTCAACATGAGCAAACAGTGTGCTGCAGCAGTAAAGAAAGCCAACAAGATGCTGGGTTGCATCAACAAGGGCATCACCAGCAGAGACAAAGAAGTCATCATCCCACTCCACTTGGTGCTTGTCAAACCACACCAGGAGAATTGTGTTCAGTTTTGGTCCCTACTGTACAAAAAGGATGTGGACAGACTGCAGAGTGTCCAAAGAAGAGCCATGAGGATGATCAGAGGACTAGAGCACCTGCCATATGAGGAGAGGCTGAGAAAACTGTATCTGTTCAGCCTTGAGAAGAGAAGGCTTAGGGGAGACCTTATTACCATGTTCCAGTACTCAAAGTGCAGCTACAAAGAAGATGGAGACTCTCTACATAAAGGAGTCACATGGACAAGACAAGGGGCAATGGGCACAAGTTGCTCCTGGAGAGATTCCATCTGAATAGAAGAGGAACATTTTTCACTCTGAGTACAGTCAGACATTGGAATAGTTTCCCAGGTGAAGTGATGGATTCCCCACCTTAGAAATTTTTAAGTCTCAGCTTGATGGAGTGCTGGGAAATATCATATAAACAAAAATAATAGAAGGGTTGGACTAGATGATCCTTGAGTTCTGATGATCCTTGATTCTATCTCTTTTATACATAACATTGCAGAAAACAGATTAGACATGCACAGCAACAGCTTGCATAATTTGTGAATGCACTGTGCCATCACCAGAGCCCCTTGACAAGTATTGTTGCCACTACAGTCATACCTGAGTGAACTAATGCACTGTATGCTTCTGTGACCACTCATGGGCACACCAGTGTGCTGAAGGTGAGCTGAATGGCACACAGAAAAGATAACATTTGCTATTTCCCAACTTACTAAACCTGGATTACCAGGTTAGGGAAAATGGCATATTCTGCATTTTTTTAAATTTCTAAAATAAATGAATCTTTGGTGCCTCAAAAACACTGAGGATTATGTCAGTGCTACCACATAGTATTTGGTTTATTTCTCCATCAAGAGTGGTCCTCTTTAGTTGTACAGCTGAAAAAGCAGGTTAGTTTCTCCCCTGGCATTACAGAGACATACCTCTCATTCTACACAGATCTTACTTGGTTTCTCTTTTATCCCATTTATTTCTGTCCTGGGAGCTGGAGAAGTCTGGGGCTCTGTTTGTCTTCAGCTCTCTCTTCATAAACTAGTTCAGTTATTCCCTTGGCCTGTCTGTTTACCAGAGCCCTGAACCACATGATTACTTTGTTCCTTTTCCTTTTTTTTTGTTTTTGGTTTTGTTTTTTTTTTCATTAAAAAAGCAAAGCAAACCAAAACGAAAAACAAGTCTACAAGTTACAGTATTCCATCCACAGCTGTTTATCTTCCTCTTCTTGCCTAGCATCTCTTAACATTTCCTGCATTTTATCTTGGTTCTTTTCCCCTTTCTTTGTCATTAAAAGTCTTCTTTCCTCTTTTGTTATGTTTTCTTCTGTTCCAATAGATCATTTTTCCAATCCAACCCAGCCTATTCTATGATGATTCTATGATTTTTCCCCATACATAAAAGAATGTAATTTTTCTTTCTAATATAGGTATGGGTATATAGGTATGGGTGCAATTAAGGATTTTAAATATTAATTTATTTGCTTAATGAAGATTTTAACATCTTTCATATTACTGGGCATTGCCTCGAACTACCTCTCTAGAGTTTGTCAGGGACTTATTCATAAACCACCAGTACTCAAAACAAGAGTCTGAGAAGAAGTCCGGATTTGGATTTTGACTCATTCATCCCTTCCCCCAGCTCACAGCAGAGCTAAACTTTCTAAATGTCCTTCACTAGTGCAGAAGCTGTTTGATTTACTGTGAAAAATCCCCCAGTTGGATAAAACCTGCTTTGTAAAATTAATGAAAGGCTGCCCTGATTGTCTTGTGAAGATAATTCCAAGAGACATGCTAGTGCTCCTGACCCTCCTGAAGCACAATACAAATAAGGATGTTTCCTTTCAGCAACGTTTGTGGAACTCTTATCACCACCCCATACCGCAGAGGTTGGCTTGCTTCATAGCTAAGCTAAAGGTTTGTTTTCCTCACTTCTAGTTTTGTTGCAGCATTTTGTGTGGGCAGCTGGGTGTGCAGAGTCAGAGGATCCTGGGTTTATAACTGCTTTCCCCCTGATCCCTGCTCTGTCAATATTGTTACACTGATTTACTGTGTTTTCATCACAGTTTAAATAGCCCAGAGATACTTGCAATTAAAGAAGAAATGAGCAGAAAGCCTTTGCTCCAGTTCTAGTCTACATCACAAAAGTGGAAGCAAAGATCAAAGGATACTGCTACTGATGAAATAAAGCCTGAAAATGGGGATGTTATTGTTGACTTCACGGGCATAGACTTTAGAACATGGGAACACGCTTCATGGGTGCTGTTGTGCGTGAGTAACTTCCCTCTCCCTTATTCCTGATATTTAATACCAGCCCTGCCCTCCAGTGGCCCAGGAGAGCCACATGCCCCAGTATTGCTACTCTGCAGATACCCTCTGGAACTTCAGTCTGAAGAGAGAAGCACTGTGTGTGGTTGTGCCACAGCCAGGAGCTCTTCACAGGCAGTGAAATGATAGCCAGAAGGCAACTGGGCAACAAACATACACTGGCTATGAGAATTTTCCTGCAAGTGATGGGAATGATAGCAATATATCAGGTATGCTAGGATCTGATCTCCCAGATTCCTTCTGTGCTCCTGCACCTGAAATCTACGTCCTGAATGTCCCAAATTTCTGTCTCTCTGGGAAGAGTGACAAAAATATGTTTGACAGGCATTTTTTTCTTATTTTGACCATGTATTTGAGTCTTCAACCTTTCCATACGAGAAAGCAGGAAAACCAGCAAAATCCCAAAGGGAAGTGTTAAGCAAGGAAAGGCTGTTCTGAGTTTCAGGCTTGACAAAGCAGATCTCAGATCTTCTGTATTGAGATGTATTGCTTCAGAGAAAAAGGGGTTTAATGCAGCAGTGCCACCTCTCAAAGCAACCAGATACATTCTACTCTACTGGGTGACCATTGGACTGAGGGAAGAATCATAGAAATCAAACATTTTTCTCAGTAGGTCATGGAGAAGCCTGAGGATTGTGGATAAAGGAACTAGGATTCAAACATCTGCGAAAGAAATTGTTGCCTTACTTCCCTATGAAAGGTTCAAGGAAACTGTGGGCTGCAGAAGTAATTTCTAATCAAGTTTTCCAACCTAGTGGGGAGCATCTATTGCCTTAGGACAACAGTTATAACACAGCCCCAGCAACATCTTCCTAAGAATGTAATGAGAAGCAATAACTGGGATAAGGTTGTAGGACAAATCTTGAAGTCTTATCAGGGCCTAGAGACTGAGGCATGACTGAAAGATCAATCAATGCTCCTTCCAGTGCTCCAGTTCAGGACCTGTGTTGACATAAATGGGCTTTACAATCCTATTGCATCCCATATTAAATATGTCCCTACTAGAAAAAACATCCTACTGTATTTCGCTCTGTGTCACTTAATACTGATGTTTTGGAACAGGGACCTGGAAAGTTCCAAAATTCCATTGTTGTGAAGATCCCACCATTACAGTGTGCCCCACATAGGTGAACAAAGAACAAGGAGGGTAGAGATTTGGAGCTTGACAGTCTCATCTTCAGTGGTAGTGCCTGAACAGCACAGCTGAAATTCTGTTGATGTCACAGAGTTTCTCAAGGGCTATTACTTGGCACTCTGGCTAGAGGCAAGATTCAGGGCCAGCCTGTGACATGGCAAAACAAATACTCATAAATATCACAAACCTGGCAGGCTCTAGAACTTGTTGCATTCAAGGACATAAAAAGACAGCAGATGCATCGGTATAAATCCCACTTCACAATATGCAGGTAATTCTTTCTCATGACATCTGCACAATAGTTAAAACAGTCATTGGAATTAAAAAGTAGATATTTGTCAAGAACAAAATCCAAAGGAAGCCTCCTATAAGGAGAATAATTTATGGTACAGAGCAGTAAATGCCAACATAGGCATCTGGAATTCCTCACTAATTGTATAGGGAGAAGATTCCTCATTTCTAATATAATAAAAACTTGTGGGAAACAAAGAGATTATACAATTTTCCACTGATAATATACTTTCATGGTTTAGAGAGCTCAGTTTTAAAATATGGGTGTTTATATAACTCATAAAACTACTTGCTGTTATCATACTGCAAAAGCATCTGTTTTTAGAAAAATCACAAATTTTTTTTCTTTGTGCTTTCATGATCTACAGTCTTTTATATCACTTTGATCTCAGTGGGTGTCCCAAGAGCCCGAAGGACAGCTGAAAGTTTAACACTCAGTGTTAAACATAAGGCAATTACATACATTCAATCACTTAAACTGTAAACTTATTCTAATTACATCTGCTTGTCTCACAGGCCTAACGTGCAATTTCAAGGTCCCAACATCTGTTAAAAGCTGAAGCCTTTGATTAAAGACTTCACACAAGTATAAGTTATTTTAAAAGCAGAAATAGGTCATTTCTTTCCCCTGCTTTTCCCCCTCCTCTTCCCAAATTTCTACTTTTCTTCTGAAGATTAATTCAAAGCACTGGAATCATGGTTGACATACACCCTTGATGAGATAAAACGTAAGAAAAGACAAGCATCAGTCACACCAGAGAGTTCCAGATCTGAGAGGCAAAGATGGGCTAGATGGAAGGCAGCTGCAGAGTAGTCATCTGCACCATAGTTAATCCCAATGTATTCTCCTTGAAGTCAATTGAGAAAAACTGGCATTACAACTACTCATCTCATCCCAAAGAATTCTGAACAGGTTCATCTAGTCTGTGTTTGATCTTAATGAAGAGATGAATCATGTTCCAGAAGCACTTTTCTTTCTATTGCTTACTGAGAGAGATTAGATTCAAAATCAGGTGCAGAGCAGACCACTGCAGTGTGTAAGTCTAAACTGAACAGTTAACTCCAGTCCCTTGCAATAGTCATAGTAATAATGCATGATGCCTGGTTCAACTGTTTTGCCACCCTAAAGACAACTTGAAAAATAGAAACCCTGTGCTAGTTCTTCCTCAACATCCTCATGATTATCCTCCATCATCTTGAAAAGAAAATTATCATTTGCTCTTCAGAGACACAAAAACTACCAACCCAGGAGGAGTTTGTTTCTCATACAAGCTCATACATCACTGTCTACTTAGGATTATTGCAGGAACTGCAAGTCTGCTTTCCACAGTCAAATTAAATATAATAGTAATTTTCATATGCTTTCTGTGCCTGTCTTAAAGTCTGTGCCTGCTTGGTCCATAGGCTGAGTGGAAGTACAGGCTATACTCCTTCTACACGTAGGACAAAAAAGTCACTGTACATTTGTCTTTCAAATATTCCCTAGTGACAGTTGCTTTTGAAAGGGTATGACATGTGAAAGTGCAACTTGAAACAAAATTCTAGATTTCTGAGGCAAAACCTGTCTAGACATGGTAACAAAATCATGCTTCTAAGAATACAATTACCTCTGAAAAGGGAAACCAGATTAACTGAGAAAATGTGATTTATTTTTTTTTAATATGAATCCTATCCTACAGAAAACACAAAGTATTAGTTACTTTGGGAATTTTTTTTTTTTATAATTGGATGCATTATGCTCTTGCTCTGGTAATCCCACTTTTCAAGCCTTCAAGTTATGGGCATGTGACTCTCCATAAAGCCTTAACAGAAAACATTATTGTAGGTGAATTTACCAGTATGTACCGGTTAGCATAGGGATGCCTAGAGTATAACAAAGGAAACATGTGAACACACCAATAAACACTTGGCTGTGCAGATGGAAGGGACAAAATGTATAAACTCCTTTAAAAATAGGGACAGGGAGATGAAAAAGCAGTTCTAAAATAGTGATAGTTGCCCTGAATTAGCATTTCTGTACATTACCCCCTCCATTAAGGGAAAAACAAATAAATCAAATTCAACATCCACTATCAGAGTTGTATCAGAGTTCTCTGCATTGCTAACTCAACAGAGATCTTCCTAACACATTAAATTAGAGAATTAGGATTCACCTCTTGTGACCTAACAGAGTAAGAATGTAGAAAACATGCTTAAAGGCCATTGCTCATGGCCTACTTTATATGTTAGCTGAATCCTTCCGAAGAGAAATACTGAGAAATTCTATACCCAAACTTAGGCACTGTTAAGAACCTACAGAGTTGCTGCCACATTGTAACCATAGCTATTATTTATTACTACTCCGTTTTCTAAAAAGAATTTTCCAGTTTTTATAAATAGATTTAAGAATAAATTGCAATAACAACTTTTATGCAGGATGCCCAGTATAATGTTTATTGGTTATTGTTGTTTCATGTTGGCTCTGGAGAAGTTGATTGTTGATTGATCGCTGGACCCAGAATCCACTGCTTTCGTGGGGACAGCAGGGTCATTTTCATTTGCTTTTATCTACAGAGAAGTAAAAGACAATATGATACAATCTTTCAAAAGAAAATCTCTGCTTTGCAATTTGTCACTCAGAGAGGTAATAATGGAGAAAGAGTGCTAGGAGCTAGAAAGAATTATTATTGCTCCCTCACTCTATTGCAGCTTTAGACTTCAGTCCTCTCTATAACAAAAGCCTTCTCCTTATGACAGAAGAAAACAAATAGGATGCTGCACTCTCTGGCTTGTACTTATGCCCTGGATGAGGTTCACTGTGAGGCAGCTTTAAAAGAATGATACAATCACATGAGAGAAAGCTAGCATCACCCTCCTACTAGTGCAGGTTTGTTCCTGTCCTCGTATTAGCTAGCACTAAGAACAGACCCAATTTAAGAGAGTTGCAAAATGGGGCTTTATACCCACTAAATGGGGAATAATTTCTCAAACTAGCTGACAAGACTGGATGTTTTGTTGCCTAGTCCTCTCCAGCTGCCTCATCCCACTCATATGCTGCACTGCACTGATCCTTGCTAGGTTCTTCTGGAGAGAGTTCAACTCACTGAAACAACAGAAAACTAACCCAGGAAAAGGAAGGTAATTATTTTCTACTGAAATCAGCTCACAGAAAAATCTACTGAGCATCAGGGCATCTAGAGGTGAGGGAGTGTAAATAACCAAGCTGCACATTTTGGACACTGGAGAGAGGGAAGAGGAGATGCTGGGTGTTATTCCCCTGTTAGCAGCACTGGGCCTTCCAGCAGCTCAGTCATCCATTAGATCACTGTTGGCATTGACTGCAGCACTTCTAATTGCATGAAGACAGCTGCTGTCCCTGCAAAACAGATCTACCAGCTTAACCCAAACAGCACAATTATTGGAGGCTTATTGTCTGTAACATGATGACACTAAAGAATTTAATTTTTTACATCAAGCCATATTTAGGGATGTTTGTTTGGTGTTTTTTGTAAGTTTACGAGCCAAACCTTTATGCTTTGCTTGTACTCCTGGTGCTAACTGAAGTCAGGTTTTCTATGGGCCTTCATACCCATGTGTCAGTCTAGCAGTTAAGCTACTTCGGTCCTTCTCATCTGAACTTTTTAAACCATGCTCCAGTCCAAAAGAGATCCTCCACACCTCAGCTGCCACACATTTTCATCACATTTAAAAGATACCAAGACAACTCAGCTTCTGAGAGGGCTTATTTCACAAGCTATAGTCTGCTACACTTGTTTGCTTCCAGTTTCAGAGAAGCATTAAGTAGAGCAGTTTTTACTAATTAAGAGAGAGATAGTTACCTGCAAGAGTCAGAACTGGGGAATGAGCCTATTAGTTTGATGTGACGGATGTTTCTGAGACCACATCTGTATATGGTGCTCTCTTAACAGGAACAGGCTGACAGACCTGCAATAAAATATTTCAAATCTTTCACTATTAATTGCTTTCCCTTTGGAACATCTTATTGGACACAATGAAAATACCAGTCCTCTAATAACGCAGCTTTGTATGTTATGTATCTCAACACTTGAATCAAGATCCTTTATGCTAGGATTAAACCCTTCAGTTCTAAACTTCCATCAGGAGGTGGGTGCTTCAATTTGTTCAGCACTGTAGTAAAACAGTTCTAAACCCATTTTTTAAAATAAGCAACTGACCCTGATCTACTTCATTTTATTGATGCTTCTTACATTCTTAGTCCAGACAGATACTGGAGCGGCAAAACCCCAGACATTATGGCACATAATCAGGATATGATAAAACACAACCATAAATTAGTTAATCTGGTTGCTTCTGTATATTCTTTACTCTTGGTTCAGCTACTTCAGGATATCCCAGGAGAGAACACACACCTGAACTGCTTTCCAGAACAGCTGATTCACTGTATGTTCAAGCTATAAACTTGTTCTTTGTTAAAGTAACCATGTTTTCCAGAGATGCTCTTAGTACAGGTAAGAGAAGTTATTGAACATCAATGAAATAAAGTGAATCCTGCACTGAGTTGGTTTCTATCATCCTGTCAATGGCTATAGGTGGTTGACCTGGTTGAAAAATCATTTCATGCTGAGCTTGATGTTCTGGTAAAAGGATAATTCTCTCCAGCTTCAATGTCAAATGGAACCCACCACATTCACACAAGTCTTTCAGAGTTCTATAATTACCAAGCCTCTTATCAATTTTACTCTAGTTTTGATACTAATCTTCTCTCATGGCATATAAGGTTTTAGCAGATACAAGAGGATCTGTAGTCACTAAAACTCAGGTATGCTCGAGGCATCTAATTATTATTTCATAACTGCAGCATGTTCTCCTTTATGGTAAGTTTTTTCAGGTGAAATGCCAGTACAAATCTGTTTTCAATATCTAGTTTCTATTACCTGGCATTTATTTGGCATTCAAAGTCAAAAGGACAATATTGCACAACAAAGAAAGTGCTGTAATAATAAGCAGCCCTCACTAACAAAATACCAAACTTCTTCAATATCCAGTGGATTAAACAGACTCACAGGAACATACAGCTTTGTGAATATACATAAGCCACTGAAGATAGATGCACAGGACTATGACTTCTAAGAAGAACCTAGTGCTCTTCTATGTGCAAAGAGAATCTATGTAGATTAAAAAATGCAGAATGAATCTTCCCACACTTTAGCCTGTGAAACTGCAGGTGGCCATGGAATTGAATGACCTTAAGAGCAAATGTTTCAATTCAGTTACATGCCCAGTGGAAAGAGGGGATCTTTTCACCAGACAAATTCAGTTAGGACTTCTGGTTCAGTTTTCTACTAGGTCTGAGAAGTCCAGGCAGAGATTATTCTCTTTGCTCTTCCTTCCCCCCCAAAACATTAACCTTCATTCACATTGAAAAGATGGATAGAGCATATAAAATTGATATCCATATTTAAATGAGGATTCTGGTTTAAGAATAAAAGCGAAGAAGAAAAAACATTGTTAGCTGCTAACATAATGCAAGTGAAAATATCTCCAGTTCATCTCATTTACACTGACTTGTACTAGTAAAAAAAAACAACAAACCATACACACACACACACACACACACACAAAACAAAAACAAAAAAACCCAAACAAACAAAAAAACCACCACCAAAGTAACCTAAACAAAAACCAAACCAAAAATTCAATAACCAGTTTTCTGTTCTTAGTTCACAGATAAAAACTGTGTGCTCATGCAGGGTTTCCCTGCCTACCCATTGTATTATGTGTATCAGTTTACAAACAGCCCACCACATCCTGTGAAAATGTAGTCTTTGGAGGGGAGCCTCACTCAGCCACTTGTCCATGCCTTTCTCAATCCATCAAGACACCAGCAGGATGAAATACACAGAAATATCTTGGAAGCATTACAATGTGTCTTATCTCACATGTATGCTAGTCTGATTCAGCTTTTAAATCCTGCAATGAATCTCACTGATTCAGGTTGTGATTTTAAAATATACTCAATCTGGCTGCTTTTGAAAATGTTAACCACAAAAAGGAAAACTAAGGATGCAAAAGCACTCACAAATGCTTGCATGGTAAATAGGCTCTGAAAACTCAATCTTCATGTATTTGAAATATTTCTCTTTTTAAAATGTATGTAACAAAAGCTTGAACAGAGTTAACTTGCTTGGTCCAGCATTGCATTTTGCACTTGTTCAGCTTTTAACATATTGTTGGTGGAAGAGAGCCAAGTTTTCAATATTTCACAGAGCTTCCTCAGTGTAAGATTTCTTCCTGCATATGAAGTTAAGCCTCTCTGATTTCCAGTGAAATCAGTGATGGAATGTACCAATTAGCCAGATTACTCATGACCAAAACTTTGTCCATTTTATTGAAAGTGGGACGTGTTATTTTAAAATGCACCCAGGCTTAGTCTATGAGCTGTATAGACTAAGAGCAGGAACAAAGCCTATGATATTTTTTCTGTAAGATCAAGAGCAATAAAAATTGGGTCCTCAGTTTCATTTCCTCCCACCTTGGCAGAGTTTGATTAGTAAGGGAAATTACCACTGAATCCCCAAGCCTGTCTTCCCAAGAGCTAGTTATCCTCATGTTGTACAAAACATTACAGAGATTTATTAGTTTAATTAACCTGCTCCCGCTGCCTGACTCGTTCGTAGACATATGGAGGGAATGGTGGACGGGAGACATATTTGCCTTCTCCTGCTGTGACATTGAAAGCTCCACCTTCATAAACCACTTTGCCTCTTGAAACTGTTGCAACTGGGACTCCATGGCAGACCATTCCTTCAAATATATTAAAGTCGTTGGCCTGATGATGTGTCTTTGCAGATATTGTCCTGCGTTTACAATAGAAAACAACACCCAAAATTACTATGGTCTCTACATTTAAATTCATTACAAAATTTTGAGAAATTGATAAAGGAAGAAAATTTAGCAGCATTATTAAACTATGACATTGTAAAAGTACATCATGGAACAGCTGTAAAAATAGAGTAGAGCATTAACATTTCATTGAACAGTAATTGCATTTCAAAAAAAAAATGAGGAGGGGCTCAGAAGGACAGAACTTCGCAGCCTTGAAATATAAAATTTTCCACTAGAAAGAGATTAGTGGGGAAAAAATCAGGTTGCAATATTTTATATGGATAACATGATTTCCTTCTGCCTTGTCAACCAAATATGTATGCATGATAAGGTCAGAAAATGTTCCAACCTTTTAGCTAGAATGACTTGCAAGTTTCAAAAGTATGGTTGTAATATTTCACAAAAAACACAGACTATTTTACTGGAAAGTCAATAGATGGTTACGGATCTTGGTAACTCTTAATGTGAGCTGGACTGATCTAGTGAATGACACCCCAAATATCTTGATACTGCTTGATAATAATAATAGAATCATAGAATGGTTTTGGTTGGAGGGGACCTTAAAGATCGTCTGACTCCCACCACCCTGGATGGGAATGGACACCTTCCACTACACCAGGTTGCTCAAAGCTCCATCCAGTCTGTCCCTGAACACTTCCAGGATTGATGAAGCTTTCTTAAATAAAAACCCCCTCACAATTCTACATACCTTTCCTCTAAGGATATTAAGCAAATGATAATTTTAGACTTCAACAGTATTCATTTGAGCTATGCTGTAATTTCTTTGTTTATGCACAGACTTTATTCTTTATGAGCACCATTTTTCTCGCCTGTCTCCAAACCTAACTGGATACACTAAAGGCAGAGCCAATGCTAGAGATGACATTAGCATCTCTCAGTGCAGGCTGTGTATACTTCCTTTATTATATAGTTTGACTGCTGAGCTACTTAGTCGCTAATGTATCTAAAAATGGGCCACAAGATTTTGAATTTTAGTTAATTATTTTATTAACATCCTCTTTCAAGACTACAGATATTTTTAAAATTTTAATTATTTGAAGAGTTAGTCTTTTTGTTGTCATCTGTAATTTCTGAAAGGAAGGAAGGAAGCTTTGTGCTTATGGCTAATGGGCAGAATTCTCCAGAACAGACGCTCACACGATCAAAAACCTATCAAACACATATAGCACTGACAATATTTGAGATACCACATTTTGCAAAAGAAACACCAAAGTTAAAACAAATATGAAATATAAATAGATTAAAATATCAATCTAATTGGAGAGGAATTTTCTAAAATCTTAGTTAATTTCTTTAGCTAGTGAGAAAATCCCAACAAAATAATTCTTGAAGTACAGCCATTTTCAGAAGTAATCACATATCAAATATTTCCAATGATTACTTATACAGAAGAAAAAAGAACTTGTGGAAGAATACTTAAGTTTTCCTTTCATATCATTCCATTGAACCCAAAGAAATTTGTTCTGCAAAGACTACATTTAAATCTTTGTGGCAACTTACTCTTCAAGGTACTTTTGTATATATAAAAATACTTTCTATGACAAATTTGTCCTTAAGAATGAAAGTACTTCCTTACTCAGCACACCTTGGACAGTAAATTCATGAACGTCTGCTCACCAGTAGCAGCATCATCTTGCAGATTCCCAGTGGAAAGAGTAAGCAAAAGTCAAACCTCTCTTGTATTCACTGGTCCTATGAACACTGTCAAACAACTTTATCCATGACTGTTATAATAACACTATAAAGAGTTTGTGAGCATATTCCTCTAGCTTATTACATTACCCTTATGGGTCCAATTGCAAGAACAGTAAGTAAGAACAACTATAATATAATTATATTTAGCATACTCTGGGTATATATCATATCTATTTACACAATAGCACTGGGACTCAAAAAGAAAAATGGAAAAGGTAATTTGAGCAAACAGAAATAAGCAAAATCCTTCAACTCAACATTTTTAAATGTTCTAGAGAAGGATTACTAGAGGTAAACGTGCCTCAGAGGTATGTACATCCTTCTTAAAAAGATACGAAATGAGTGGAAGTTAGAACATTAAAAAAAAAAAAAGTATTTGTACAGATAACAGTACAGTATGACAAAACACATTTTCCAGAGCTTGTTTCAACCTCAGACTTGTATAGAATTTATAATGTCTGTTGAAAAAAGACTTATAGCTTGCTGCCCTTTCTGAAGAAGAAAGAGTATCCTCTCTGATGAAGATCACCAAATTTTGTCTGATTTATCCCTTTGACATTATCAATGGCAGTGAAAGTTTTCATGTTCCAACTGAGCAACCAATAAACACAGAACTAGGTGGTATGCTTAGGTCTGAAGCTCACAACTCAGCATCCAAATGCAGAGTACTTACTATTGCATCAGCCATTTCAGTAGCAGGCAGCTTGCTGGGAATCTTAGTGAAATTCCCATGTTTGCTCTGAACATAAAAACACTATTGACCACTTGACTAATGGAAAAAATGGTTGCAACCTACTTATAATCCAAGAAACCAGGACTGTCACAACAGTGAATTATAAAGTAAGAGATGCCCCTAGCATCCTAAGTGATGTCTGGCATAAGGGTTTACTCAATGTGAGAAAGCAGATTCTGACTTCAGTCTTCAAAAACCTGAATTAGAATATTTTTATAATATCTGCAAAAATCCCTAATTCTCTTCATAATAAAAATTACAGCAGCTTTTTTTTTTCCCAAACAACTCTTTCTCGAACAGAGACTGAGATCATAATGGTTACTTTGACATTTAAGAGAACATTTTCCTCTGCAAAGAGGATACTGCAAAGACATCAGGTACTCTCTTGTTCCACTTACACAAATGTTTCCATGTAATTCACTTCATCTGCTTCTGATACACAGGTCTTGCAAAGAGCTTTTAGGCTACCAGTAAAAAAAAAAATTGTATTCCTCTAGTTACACAAAGAGGAAGACTGCTTCTGAAAATGTCTTTTTTTAAAATCCAGTGCTTCTGTCCAACTAATTTAGTCAAATAGCAATTATTTTAGTCTAAGAGCAATTATCAGATTTTCCCTGGCCATGGGGAATGCAATGCAATACCTCCAAGCTTTTTGGAGTTGGGGGTAGATGAGGAATGCCACTCTGCTGAGGACAGTATCAGCCTTTGTGAGTTGCCTCTTGACATCACTTTCAGAGAGATGCCTATATTGATAATCTGCTTTTCTAAAATCTAGAAAAAAAATCAACGTGCACACATCTGTGCTGTCTTGAGCCACCACTCATTTACAATGATAATAAAGCTGAACTTTGTTAGAATCAGTTTTACTAAAAAACAAAACAAAACACCAAAAACCAAATGAGAGGAAAAAGAGAGGAAAAATAAGAAAAAGTTTTAAAATCTATGGGCAAAAATGGTAGCTATAAGCCTGTAACAGATTTAAAATACATGACCTATTTTACATTAAGGAATTGAAGTAATTGCATATGCAATTATATGCAAGCAACTATTTGTAAAGCTGTATTCCTAGAAACTTAAAAATATCTTTAAATAATCATTGCTTTTGAGAAGCCATTTGGGGTGAGGAGCTTTGTGGATAAAATAACAGATGTAATAAGAGGTAGGAGGTTAACGTTTGGAAGCTCCAAGTCAAAGTGACTTATTTGAGAGGTAGGATCTTCATTTCATTAAATCATGCATCTGAAAATTCATAATTTTAAGATGGGTAGAGACTGACAACAAAATTATTTTTCTGATTATGGTAAGTAACTCATTTGTCAACAATACCATCAGTCTGGTCCTATAATTCACTATAATGAGCCTATTCAATGACTACAGAAGATCTAGAAATGATTACTAGGGAGAAAAAGGCAAGGTTATACAAGGAGAAAATAATAATAAAAAAATTATTTAACAACTTTTTATTTTACAAGTTTTATTCAGCAAGCCACTAAGCAAACATACATCGTGCTCTCTCAAATAGGTTATTTTGTCACAGTTCACAGAACCACAGGGTCACTAAGGTTAGAAAGCATGTCTGGAGATGATCTATTCCAAGCCCTCTGCTCTGACTGGGGTCAGCTAAGGTAGGTTTCTCAGGACTACGTCCAGTCAGTTTTTAAGTACCTCCAAAAATGGAGACGCTGTAACTTCTTTGGGCAACCTGAGCCAGTGCTTGATCATCTTCACAGAAAAAAAAAAAAAAAAAAAAAAAGCCTATTGTTTTATTCTCCATGTCCTTAATTAATCAGAAATAAAAAGTCTTTGACACAAACTCTGCTTCTATTTGAATTAGTGTACACTCGTGTATGGACATGCTTACACTTGTGCAAAAGAATAGGGAGCTATTGAAAATGCCAAAACATACTTACCCCATGTACACATATTTGTTTGCCACATTATTTCACTTTGCCTCATTGTGTCTAGATGCAGTTATTCATATAGACACTATTCAGAATTTTCTTCAAGCATCAAAAGAATAGGACAGTTGTAGCATTTATTTATTCTAATCTGCTAACATCTTTGTTTCTTCCTCTTTCATGTCATGAAAAATTACAGGCAGTTGCTTTGCAGAGTGGTTAAATGTTGTAACTTGTCCCCACTTAACCCTCTGAGGCTGAAGACCTAACTGCAAATGAGACAGACATAGGCTGCAGATTTTCATTCTAACAAATGCACAAGATTTATCTGTGAACTTATCTACATGCAAGCAAAGGCACTGAGGAAACATATGCCAGTAGACTGAACCACTCTGACTTCTCACTGATCTGTATCCATTTCCCCTAAAACACAGAAACAATGTTAGAAAGAAGGACTAGAAACCATATCTTCCCTAGTCATGTCACACCAGGTAGATCAGAGCAACAAATCCTTTTCCTTTCTCTCCTTTTCTCTTTAGTCTCCTGCCTTCCCTGCTTAACAGGGACCCTGCTCTGGAGGCTGCAGCCATTGCTGCTGTGCTCAGGGTTGAGCTCCACAGCTCCACACTGCATCTCCCAGAGCCCCAGGATGATGGGGTGAGAGACTGCTACCTGCACTGCCAGCTCTGTTGCTGCTTTCAAAAGTAGTGTGAATTCTCAGGTTATAGTTAGTGAGTGAAAAAGAACTGGTGGATTAGGCTTTCCAGACTGCATGTTATTATAATGAAGTTGCTGGACTTAATAAGTTAAACACCATTTGAGATGGTTTTTATATCCCTGTGGGTGTTTGATCTTGCCTTTGGGGCCTGATCCAGGGCTTCTGTGCAAGTCTCTGACAGGCTACAGTGAGTTTACTGAGGCCTAGTATCTGCCAGGAGCTGAATGTCTGAGACTTTCAGCACCATCTGCCCCTACTTTACAAGGCGTCCTCAGCTTTCCATGGTCTGAGTTAGGTACTGCTGTATTTAGATTCCTTGCCTGAGCATTTCTGAAACAAGCCCTAGAGATTTGGTATTCTTGCTTGCTGTCAAATAGGTAAAGGCACCAGCTACAGAGGATGCTGACTTGCTGACAGGTGACATTGCCTTTTCCTTGCTTGCGTTGCCCTCTCCTTATGCAACAGTCTTTAGTTACTTTTGTTTTACAGACTTGGGGCATAGAGTTAAAAGAACTGGACAAAAGCACATATTAAAATAAGATGGTACAGTGAGTACACATTTGCTGCCTGAATCTGTTTTTCTAAGAGGTTCTCACAAAACAGTCCTGTGTGAGCAGGCTGTACTTGGGATACTGAGGGTGTTGAGGTTTGTGAGATGATTTTTGGTGGTGCATGGCTGTAATAAACCAACAGGCCCCTTCGATATTTGTGTGTTCTTTAATGTATATGCAACAAGTACAAGGAAGCTAAGAGACATAACCTGGCAGAACTCACAGCCCATCCTTTCTAATGTAGTTTCTAACTAATTTATACATTCAAATGTGTTGCTTCCCAATACTGCTTGCTGTCATGCAAGACTTGCTAAAACCAGCATTTGGAAGCCCTTAAATACAGCAGCAAATCTGATACATATGTTCATATAACATTTTCAACAGAAATTACCAGAAAATGCTAGAGGAAGAGGCCAATGCAGCTGACCCATTGATGGAATGCCTCAGGTGAAACGGCAGACAGCTGGAAGTGGAACCTTAAACAACAATTGCTTCCAGATTGCAGAGCTGTCACATTGAATTCATTAGGTTTTTGCAATCTAGAAAGAGGAAATCCTGAAAATCCTGAATGCCCAGATAGGACCCAACAAGTTGCTATCATACAGTGATGTGAAAGGGGGAATGCAGCTGATGTAAGGGATGTAAGGTTTTGTATTGTGAACAGCTTTACTGCCTTTCAGGGTTATTTCAGAATCTTCCCTACAGACTTCCTCTGACAGATTCTGGTAATAACAGTTCCTTGCAGCAATAATTCTAACTCTTTAGGTTAGTATCAGCCAGTATTTTAAGAGCATAGCAACACAGTATCAAAACTGGAAAATTCCATTTTCTTCTTGAAAGGTTTTTAGATTTACAAACAAGAAAAAAAATCATTTTCAAAACAGGAAGGACTTAGCAACATAGAGGAACAATCCTATTGTGAAATTGAAAATCAAGCCCCAGAGTCAAGCAAGTACATGAGGCTGCACCTTGTGTAATACATTAGCTAGAAGTCCATTAGCTAGAATCCCTTTTTTTCTGCTGGGCTGTTTGTGCCCTCTTCAGGATTTGTAGTGAAATGAATAGACAAGCATTAGTGAGATTTATTTATACATACTCATGTAGTTCATACAATTGTACCTGCAGAGAGGGTTGTTCCCAGCAAAGCCGAAGGGATAAACAATAGGAACAGCACTGCATCAGGAAAATAGCTAAATTTAAAATCAGCTTTTTCAGCAAGAAAATACAATTCAATGTTCAAAAAAATATTTGAAGAAAATCTGCACCTTTACAGCTGCAGTGGGCAAAAAAGCAATTAGAGCACTCAACAGAGAGTGCACGGAAGCAGAAGGAATGTTTGGGAGGCAAAAGGATAAATAATTACAGGAGCTGACAAAGCACCTTGAGGACAATGTCAGAACTCTGCTATCCTTCTAGATTCATTTGTCCCCAGGCAGAGCAAAAGTAAGTTCAGAAAAAAATACTTTCTTTTTTTTTAAAAAACCAACAAAAAAACAAACAACAGAGTTTATAATTCAACCGTCCTGAAATAGCTCATCGCTAGTATCTCAAAATGTGCTTGCTCAACATGCCAGAAGGCATAATGCACATGAAAATCAATCTGACCCAGCACTGGGCAGGCCTCTGTTTTTATTGGGGTTGACACTCCTGAAACTTCTTTTGCTGGTGCTGCCAGTTTTTTGTGGGACTTCTGAATAGCAACCTCCATGTCCTCAAGTTTTGTAGCTTAAAACACGGAAGAATTTTCCTCTCCATTTCACATGTTTTTGGTACACATTAATGTACTGAAATGAGTGAGAATTGCATTATTGCAAAATCTTAAGAAAACAGAAGATTGGTCAAGAAAATTTTACTTGTGTAAAATAAATCTAGGACTAGGGCTTTTTTTTCCTCCATTTGATTTTCAAAATCATATTTGACAAGCTGTATTTTAAAACTATCCTCTACCATGAGGCAAGTCTTAAATTCCTTTTTTAAAAAAACAAACAAACAAAAAAGAAAGAAAACAAAACCAAACAAACAAAGAAAGGCTGAAAATCTAATGCCGTCTGAGTTAAAGCAGCTCAGGTTTTAGGAACACTAAACAATGTGATAGTCATGATGAAAGTTGGTTATATGGTTAGCAGGCCCAATACCCAACACAGCCCATCTAGGTTTAGTGACTATTTGAGTAAGACTGATGAAGAGATTTAAAGGAGGGTCAGTGTGTGCCTTTAATGCAGCTATATGCTCCCACTGATTGGTGGAGCTGAGCCCAAAACAAAAAGTTAAAAAAAAATAGAGCCCTTAACAGAGTTATTCTAAGATCCCCAAATTGTTATTTTTACTTTTAGGATACCAAGCTCTGGTAGTACAATGTACAGACCATGTTATTTTTGCAGTTCAGTAATTTAGACTTTTAGAATCCATCTAGAGATCAAAGATCTCTGTTTGTATACACTATTGTAGGAGACAAACAACCTATAAATAATTCACATGAAAAATACCATAACCTCACCCCAAAGGCTTATTGCTTATAGGCTTTGAGACACTTTTCCCCGCAGAGGGGCTGCATGGAAGCAAGTAACTATCCATATATACCTTGTAGCTTTGGGATCCCAAATTACGATGTCAGCATCAGAACCCACAGCAATTCTCCCCTTCTTTGGGTAAAGGTTAAAGATTTTTGCCGCATTTGTACTGGTAACAGCTACAAATCTGTTTTCATCCATTTTTCCACTGTACTGCAGAGAAGTACATAAAAGCAAACTCATTACTTTTTTTAACAAGGAATGAAAAAAATGTTCCTGTTATTAAAAAGGCTAGGATGAGTGACAGCTCTCAGCCAACACCACAGCAATTTTTTTTAAAAATTTTCATACTGAAGAGTTTAAAAAAATAAAAATAACTACTTGTCTCAGATGCACATATAGTAATGTACATCACTCAATACAATATAACTTTATCTTACTTTATCCCACAGCAAAAGTAAAAAAAAAGACAAATGTAATCTCTATGGATCCAGTCTCCAGTCAACTGAAATAATTTTTTTAGCTGGCTTTGAATCTCTAGTCCTGCACAGCAGTTTTCTGGGGAGACATAATATCTCTTCAGTATCTAGATTGAAGAAAATGGTGAGACAACATTAAGAAGAGCCTAGAAGATGACAAAGAAGAGGCAAGGCTGTGTTAAGCCAGAAAATTGATTTGCAAATCGCTGGCAATAACACAGAGGATAGTACTGTTCAGTAAATGAGACTAAGTAAGTATAAAAACAAGTTTTGTTGATGTGACACATCATCAAAACAGCAAATATTAATGGACACACGTGTCTTGAAGTGTCTACTGCTACATAAAAATAATAATGGATATACACCTCTTGAAGTGTCTACTGCTACATAAGTAGTTTAATCCAGTCTCAATGACTGGTGTTTGCCCAGAGAGCCAGCTACACTGGCAGTAATACTGTGTATAGGTCAGTCTAGGAATCAGAACATCATAAAACCATGTTTTTATGGTGGCCTGTGCGCAGTCATCTGAGGAGAAAAGCATAATGAAAGAGGTGAGGTGAATGCTGCTCTTGTAAATAATGGTATGTGGGGAGGGAGGGAAGCTTTCCAGACAAACTCTCACAGCTATGTAATTTTTCACAAGTAAGAAAAGGAAGGATATTACTGGTTGAAGAACCTCTTGAATAATTATCTTGCCTAACGGGATACAGCATTCAAAAGCAGCACCGATGTACATATGGATTACTCACTTTCATACTAATTCCAAGTCAGAATATATTCCAGTTCACACCAGAAATAATCTGCTTTGCACATGCCAGCTGGAACTGGATCCCAAATACAGATAAACAAGAGAGATTGTGAGCCACATCCTTACCAAGTGTGTAAGGTAGATAATTCTCATGTGACAAATAAATATGCTTCACAGTACATTATGAACTGCTGCAATACAACATTATTCAGAAAGTTGAACTAGAGACTCTGGAATTTAGGAGTATTGTATTAGTCAGAGCAATTATAACACGCAGTAAGCAGCAGATCCCTCATCAGATTGCCTCATCTCCTCTCTCATCAGATTACTCCATATCCAAAAAAGCTTGGCCACTTGCTTTCAGATCTATATTTATTTAGTGTCTGAAGGCCATTGTGCTGAAAAGTACCAAGTATTCTTGTGCTGGCACTGAGAATCTGAAGTCAGTTTCTCATCTCAGTGTATCCCAGGACTGAGCCATACATTAGAGAAACATTTCTTATCTCTAACTTGCTTTTTCTGTCTGAAAAGACATTGGAAGTCAACAGGCCCACACACAGTCTGAAAGCTGCTCCAACAGCTAAGTTTGAGAGAGATCAAAAAGGAAAAAATAAAGAACTGACCAATTAAAAAATGTGGGCACCTTTTTTATTTAACTTTCCTTTCATCTGTTGAAAAAAAGATGTAAATGTACTCTGCACTAATGTTGAAATAATAGCACTCCTTTCCTGTTACATTATAAAAAATTATTCTCCAGTGCTATATTTTAAGCACTGAGAATCTTCTTCTATCTCCCAGGAACATAAAGTGAGAGTTAGTAAGGACTCTGTTATGCTACTTGATCAAAGGAGTTATTCTATGATAAATACACTTGATAAAACTGCTGAAAGATTATATTTTGTTGGATAACTCAATTACCTCCATGCTCAGACATCTTTATATACTTACAACACCTTTTTCCCATATGACTGACATCCTGTCTTCCACACCATTCACTCCATTAGGGATTTTTGTGAAGTCATCCTTACCCAGAGCTTTCTGGCATATGTCAAAGGTGCAATTGTCAGTTCCTGTCACAGATAGGTCATCACTATGGAGAAACAAAGTTCATTATGAATCAGAGCATGTATCGGACAGTGTCACATAGCAAAATCTGTTGGAAGACTGGGTAGATCCAGTTATCCTGCAAGGAAAAACGGATATGCCCTCCCAGCCTATTTTCGCTGCCATCCTCCAAAAGTAGCTACAGAGTAACAGCCAGCTCCCTGTGAAGAAGTTTACTTTTCAGAAACCTCTCACAAGAAAGTAAAATACACTTTCCACAAGTCAAAACTATCCTACAAATGGAGGACTGTCCCACCTTGCCCTGAGCAAGGGGCTTGGTCTCACACACTTAGGGCAGTTTTAGACTGTGTCACTCCATATACCCTGTGAAATTACCACGGATCTGACAATTGTCAGAGAATGTTCAGAAATACCTGCACAAAATATTTGGTCAAATTATCAAAAACCTTTTATGGAGTAAAGCTTTATGGGTAATAAAATACCAGGAAACCACACATTTTGCTAACTCCAGGTATCTGAAGGATGATTTTCTTCCTACTTACTTCTGAAGGAGATGTTATAAAGTGGACAACTTGTATCTACCTTTAGAAGTCAGCAGGCTTAGTTTTTACACAGTGTCCATATTTCAAGTGAAAAGGTAAGCTGACAACAAAACCTGGAACCCCTAGCTGTGACCCCACTGTTTTACACATTTCCCACAGACTTCCAGCCTTACTTTCCCCTCTGGATGTGTCTCATTTATTGTTGCAATATTAGCAAGGCAAGCCTTACTGATTAAAACAAAATGGAGAAAAGAGGCCATAGGAGTTCAAAGAAAAAAAAATCTAAACACTTTCTAATTTCTGTAACAAAATATGTTTCTCATCTATTGTTTTAAATTCCATTTCTCCTTCCTGATAACATAATGTTCTGCACTTAAAAAATGTCCAGGGTATCACCTCCTATTATATATTACAGAGAGGATTTGCTGTGTATTTTGGCATCGGCTGTCTCTGTTTGTTAATCTGCTTACTTGGCCAGTAAATTCATGAGGAAACCAGGAGTAGATGGATCTGGTCTCAGTGGAGGTCCCATGACATATGCTGCAGCATGAGCCCAGTCCTTATTCCAGTAGTTGGTACCATCAGTGCCAAGACTAGCAGCAATAGGCTCCCCATAAACCACCTTTCCTGAAAAATGAAAAGCAATAGTATCAGCATCAAACAACATAAAAATGCATAGATTATATTTTCTGTGTTCTAGATCTTCTTGGTGGGTATTTGAATTTGAATAAGTGTTTCAAATTAAACACTAACAAATAGGAGGACATAATAAACCAAGTTATAACACAGCATCTCTGTTCTTAATATTCTGCTGGTGATCTCTCAATATATTTCCTCATAAGAATGTTGCTTGGGCAAGTTTTTTAATTAAATTGTTGACAGATATATTATAATAGGTTCTACACATTGTTTACCAGGCATGTAATTGAGATTTCAAAAGGAGCACAGTCCTCAGTTGCATTAATTATGCTCAAGACAAGTATTTTTCTTGGTAGCACCTGTTTGGTGCTCTGAATTTACTGACTATGTAACAATGTAAGTTTATATATAGAGCATACAGACTTTGCAAGGTGGTAGTTTTGATCTTCAGGCTGTAATTGTTAGGGAAGAACAATATGGAAGCAGACATAAATTTAAAGAGTGTAAAAACATTTCCCAAATCACTATAAATAATTTACATAAATAAACTATAAATAATTTCATGTAAAAAGTTATTTTCCAAATTTTAATCTTTATTTCTTTGTTGCATAGTATTCTAGATTCCTCAGGTGAGGACACCAACCCAAATGGGTTGTTTGCCTTTGGACAGAGATAACATATTTTATCTACTTTTCCTCCTAGGAAACATGGGTTTGAAACTCACCAGAAAGAGATGAGAGATGGAATAAGATGTTTCACTCCTTGAGGTGGTGGTCCAGCCACTTTGCAGTTCTGTTGGTGACAGGTGGTAATACCCCTGATTGTACTGGTCACCAAAGAACCAGAGTGAGCTGGGACCTCACACACTTGGGAGCAGGAGATCTACTGGATCCCAGGAAGAGCCATCTCCATCTCCATACCCACAGACAGTGGGTATCTCACTATGGATCCCGTATTTCACCACAGGCACAATTTTTATTAGAGTTATCACTGTGTTACCCCAGCAAGGCTTCAACTGGTAATTGCTTGGTGATATACGACAGTGACCTTTCTCTGGATTTCTGTGTGTTAAGTCATACAATCACAGCACTGATGGAAAACAGCAAAGCAAACCTTTGAAGATTTCTCTCTGTACATCAGATTCTGGTGAACTACTGGATTACAACTGTCACACAAGCATATGCAGCTGCTGACAAGCTCAGTTCTTTTCAGAATACATTTCCCAGTGCAGTAGTACCATTCCTTAAATCTCCATGCTACTGTTCTACAGTTATTTTACAAGGTTTCAAGACATGATTGACACTAATGGACTGGACATCTACTCCAAGTGTTACATAGTGTAACTTCTTCCAAGAGTCCCTATTAACATTGTTAATTTGCTATAACCACTTGAGCATGCTCTGACACACTGAATGTGCTTGTCTCACACTGACACTTCAGCTTGGAGCATGTTAAGCTTTCAGTTCCTCCTGTCTTCCTATATTAAAGATTTACACTTGGACTCAGAGGGAGATCACCACATTTATATTTTTTTTTAACTTGAAATAATGATTTAAACAGTTAATTATTGGGTTTTGAATCTTGTTTTCAAAATCTAAAGCACTGAATGTGAGGCCACCCATGGAAGTGCTACAACCACTTAGTGGGTAAGGAGGTTGGAGTCAGATTAGTGTTTTCCTAATTTAGAGCTGCCATAAGAGTCCAGGGGATCTTGGCCTTCCCTGGGCAACTCCAAACACAGGGCAGGATGCTGCAAACCTAGATATAGACAAAAAAATTCTGGAATATACAAACCATATCCTATATTTACCCATTAGGCTTTTGACAGGTTTTTCATGAGTAAAGTCAGTAGGAAGGAGTGAGGGGAAAGGAAGTGGCACGTGTCTTTCTTATTGCATCTGAAGAAGCTAAAGAAACTTTCATCCAAAGTAAACCTGAACTATGAATCATTAGGACATAGTGAATAACTGATAGAGGTAAACATAACTGATAAAAGTCAAAAGGATAGGAAAGTAGTAAATATTTAGATTCCATAAATAATTCTTATTTTTCACAACAGAAAAATGAAAAGACGACTACAAGCTCACAGTTGTATATCCTGAGCTGCTTCCCATATCATAGCCATGACAATATTTTAGCAGTCAGAATTTGATCCAAGCAGCTCCCCTTGTTTCTCTGAGTGGGAAGGAGTACAAGCCATTTTCTCAACTGATTTTCAGTCTGAACACTGCAACTTCAATGGACTACATCTGGACACGTCTGCTCACTCTGCAATTTCCTGCATTTAATTCAGACTGTGAATAGCCATACTGAAGAGTACAATTATATCAAGATTGTGCTTTATTCCAAATAGCAAGGAAATTCTGAACTAAGGCTCTTTTAGCTCAATTGTCAACAAGGATATTCTGCACTAAGATTCTTCCAGCTTGACTGGCTTCTCCCTATAGGCATAAAAGTGGGGTAATGCAGTAATAAATCAAGTATTTCCATTTTTTATGTTTTCCTGAATTCAATAAAAACAGTAAGCAGAAAGCATTCTACTCTTTGGTCTTTTATGACATCTCTGAGCTTCTGAGAAATAGCTGTGGATTTGGTAGCTTCTTCATCAGATGCCCAAACTGGCTGGCAAGATCTGTTTTCACAGAATTTACTTTTCAACCAACTAGAATATGCAACTGCAATTTATTTTATCACCTACCAGAACTCAAAAAGAGTTACAGTCTTGAGAAACACCAACTAACATTTACACGCTTGGAAAACTGGTCCATGTGTGTTTAGTCTAGTAAAAGTTTCAGAAAACACTTAAGATGAGGTCATATGGGACAAAGATTCTCACTGGTCAGCTATGATTTGAAAGAAGCAAAACTGCAAGGCAGGGTTTATTGAATCAGGCACAGCATTTCATCAGTTAGGCTATCTACATCCTGGCCCTGAGCTGTCAAGCATCAGCCCACTAAAAGTGGGCATTTTCAGTTGCACTGCTGTGCTCAGAATCAGCTCTGGACATGCCCTGCCTCTCACTAAGAGCAGACCTAAGCCATGACTGGTGGCAGGAGGTACCAACTTTTTAAATCTAAGCAAACTTCTTGCAACCTGACCAAATTCAAATTTTTGTGTGCATTTTTTAAGAGGGAGAAACCTTTTCTAAAACATTGAATTTTCAGTAAGATTCTGCTCTCCAGGTCTGTTCTGCACTACAGTTTTATTTACTTATCTGTTAACAGCATAGTTAAATGGCAAAAGGACATGATCTACAGCCTTTAGTACACTTAGAATGAACACATTTTAAGTGGAAGTCAGTACATATCATATATCCTTAAATCACATTTTAGTAGTGATACCCCATAGGTATTACTGGCCAAAAGAATGGGTGACAAGGGCACACCAGTTTTCCCTTGTAAGTTCACATCAGGGAGTCCTAACAAGGACAGGGAACTGCACTGCCTGATATCAATGCTCTACAGCCTCATCTTCTCATTCTTGGGAAAACTTTACAGAATAGCAGGAAAAGGATCACTTTTGTCTTCCCACTCAAGAGGATGAGACTGTCATGCATACAGAGATATCAGACTGCCCTTCTGTGGAAGCCATCAACTCTGCTACCTATTCTAGCAAGATTCAAGATCATGTTTTGCACAGGGATGAAGAAACCGCCCGCTGGGATGAACATGGAACAGTTCTCACAGAGAGATGCTGTCTTTGACCCTCGTAAGTGGAGAACTGGTGAACCATTGCTTCTGGCAAACAGGCTGATAGGACCCAAAAAACCCAAGAGGAATGGGGCATGTTTTAACCTATCTCTCTCCAACACAGTCAAAACACAAAAACCTTGGATAGCCTGTTGTATATTCAGCAGCACTGTAGCTGCTAACTGATGTACATGAAAAACATGCTGCTACAGTCTGGAGATTTCCTTTGGTGAGTGGTGTTGCTGGAGATCAGATCAGACATACATGGTGGGTTTAAGCACAGAAGGGAGAAGGAAAGACACTAACTCATGTGACTGCCCTGAAGTTTACTTCTTCTAATATAAGAACTAGTATCCCTTTATAGTCTGTGTGACTGATTTTAGCCTTTAAGGTCTGAGCCACAGCTCACTGATAACAACAGAATTATGCCTACTGTCTTCAGCAAACTGTATTAGGTCTTTGCTCTCTACCTCTAATATTATCTTTAAACTTGTATAGCTAAATGGAAGACAAAGAAGAATTGGGCTCTGACTTACATTTTTGACTAGGAAAATCAAAATCCCACTGAATTTGAGAGACAATGCTTCAAGTCTGGTATGACACTGTCATCCAGAAAATAGAGTGAAAATCAGTTTCTTCCCTTTTGAGGCCAGTGATGAAACAGGAAGGGATATCAATCTTCTTCTGATGTCAGCAGGGATGAATATTAACTCACACACTCTACTTCATGATAAGTGCTTACAAAGGAACATGAAAAATTTCACATAATTGTAATTAGCCGGAAGTTTGCATCAAGACATGGAGAAATCATCTTGAAAAGATTAATAAACTGCATTAGAGTGAATATTTCAAATGCTTCTGTTATATAAGAGTTTACACAGCTATCATATTAGAGTGGTTTTAATTTGCTGACATTGAATATCTTTCAGCAAAATATTTGAGGCTTATTTATGTCATTCAATGCTTTGAGAATTATTATTTTTTGAAAAATATCTTTTTTCAAAAAATATAGTTCAATATATTTCAATATATTTAAAAATACATATTTTTTGAAAAATCTTTCAAAAGCCTAATAGGTAAATACAGGATATGTTTTATATATTCCAGAATTTTTTTGTCTATATCTAGGTTTGCAGCATCCTGCCCTGTGTTTGGAGTTGCCCAGGGAAGGCCAAGATCCCCTGGACTCTTATGGAAGCTCTAAATTAGGAAAACACTAATCTGACTCCAATTATTCATACAATGCTTTGAGAATTATTATTTTTTTGTCTGGAACTCCTTGTCTTGCATTACTACTTTTGATTGAAGAATGGAAAACAACTTTTATTGAAACTAACAGCTATGAATTTCTAGAATTTTTGTCAGAATTTATACAGATCAGCCTTATTAAAAACCCTATTTGTTGTAACTATCTTTGTGACACACTTGCTATCTTTCAAAATTTTTTTAATCAGTACTTTATTTCTGTTTCCCAAACAGTATACTTCTATGCGAACAGAAATTAATTATGGGAGATGTTACACATTGCTGTGCAAGCATTGATAACTCTGTCTGCATTCAACCCTTTAAAATACAGCATGCACCACAATAAGCATAAATTGTACCAATTTCTCCCTTTTACACACCAAAGCAGTGTACAAATATATCGAGTCACCTACTAAACTGGCACTGCAGACTCTTCTTAAAACACGTGCCTAATATTTTACAGTATTTACTATTAGCATAGGATTTTTTCACTTGATAGTGTGTTATGAACCACTGCCTCCTATCTTAGCTCTTTTATCTTCATAGACAGTCTTTCATCTTTAATCTGGGTATTTTAACTGTTGTTAAAGCTTCCTCTGGTTAATGTTGACAGCACAACTGTGAATTAACACATAACCATACTGATGGGTATAATCCATATTACCAGCAGCACTGTCATCTAGTGGGAGAATCTAATATAGCATAGTACCAAAAGACCAAATATTCTGTTATTTTATAAACTTGAATTACTGATAAATCTTATTAGAAGTCATAAACAATATATATTACACATAATCCATCTATATTAGCACAATGATATCATGCTGGTTTTGACTGCAATTCTGTCAAGCTCTCATACTCTACATTTTTATACTAATAATCTGTGAACCCTGTGTAAGCATTATCTAATGCCAAGAAATAAAGAAACTGGGGTCAGATTAGATGAACAGAAGCTTAGATAGAAAAAAGATACTGAGGACAGATATTCCATAAACTTTTATGCCCCCCAAATAATGGGCTTCTGCCCTGCTCCTTCCTCCCCCCCCATGCAGTTCTACAGGCTGCTCTGGATGAATTCACACGTGAGGCAGTAAAACATACTGAACCCCTACAGTATTCAGGCTGCTTCTAGCATGCCCAACTGATGTTCAAGAGGATCAGACTCTCTTGGCTGACCACAACTATTTTTGAACCCTGCACGGCATGACCTGAGGCTTTAAGGCACAGGCATCCTCACCATGAGTTATGTCCCCAGTGAACAGCAGTCCTGGTCATGTCATAGCACTGTCTGTAAAAACATGGTGTGGTCTCTGTTGTAGAATTTCTTATCTAAATAGCTGGTAAAGGCTTGCACACTACAACTCAAGGGAGGGGAATAGCAGAGCACATTTTGTCTTGGACCAGTCAGATAATTTTCAATGCAATAATACTATCCTTGTCATCACTTTCAAACTGGGGGTACACTATGCTGGAGAAAAAAGTTTGCTCTGGGGAGAAGGTAAAGTTTCAATTCTACCTGCTGTTCTTCCATATTGCTTAGCTCTCCTTGGGCCTAAGAAAACACACAGAAACAGTTTAGACATCCCACTCCAAGAAACTGATCAATTTTCTGAGGGTTATGGAACTTGTAACAAGTAGGACACTTGCTATGTTTAGTTTTCCATTACCCTTCCTTCAATGCCATTGTCCAAGCATAAGAGAATCAGGACTTTTACCTTGTCTTCGTGCTTTACTTATCACCCTTGCTGCAGATTTACTCATTACATGGACTACATAAAGTGGGCAGTTTACAGCATTTGCTATGGTAATTGCTCTTTGTGTAGCTTCAGCTTCCACTTCTTCAGGACGACAGAGCTCATGCCCCTCAGGGCCAGTTATTCCCATTGCCAGCATCTTCTTTGCACCCTGAACACAAACAAACATGTAAGAGTCACTTCACTAAGTGCAACCATGGTGCCAGCCAAATGGATCCTAAATTAGCCATCTCAGCTAGACTGAGAGAAAACAAAACAAAACAAAACAAAAACCCAAGGCACTTATATTGCATTTCAGGTAACACAACAATAACTTTGCTTGAAAAAAAGTCGTATCTCTCAGTAAACACGTCTCCGAACACCTAAGTGACTTCAGAGAACACTCTACCGTGTCTTGCAGGGATAAATCACCAGTTACAAAAACTTTGCCCCTCTCTAAATATGTACTCTTATATGACCACATCCAGTAACTGAGATGACAGTACTAACCCCACATTGGAAAAAAAAAAAAAAATCTATTTCATGGCTTGCCTTCAGGAATGAAGATTTCAGAAGAGCTCTCCCCACACTTGCTGTAAGCACACTGATGGCTGATAAGGCCAGTGTGGGACAGGTAGTGTGGATGCAAAAGGCCCCGCAGAAAGTCTCCTGTGAGGGGACAGCCAAGGCACAGTTCTTTCTGAGCTGTCTTTTCTCCTCGAGAGATTGATTATCTGTGTGTTCTCAAAGGAGGCAGCAGTGTTATGGATAGTGTGTCTCCATGTCTCCTGACTGGAGGCCAGAGTGGACCACTGGTGGCAGTCAATATGGCCAAAGCTGAGGGATTGTTTCAGGGAGTCCTTGTATCTCCTCTCTGGCAAGTTCACAACAGAGCACAATCTTAGGGAGGTGGTGATCCTCCATCCTGGGGACACGCCCTCTATAGATCCTTGCTAACCACAAAGAGACATATCCTGAGCCTCTGAATGAGGCTCCAAGGTTTTAAGAGGAGTAAGATTTTGTCCTTTCCTGGAACATATGCTTTGGTGACTTGAGATTATTTAGCAATCAATTAATTTCTATAATGGGACCTGAGCAGACTCTACTATTGAGTAGAATAGTTGACGAAACTCAAAACCACCACTATAGTTATACTCCCAGTGCCTGCACAGAGCATTAGGATGGCAGTAGCAAGTGTGAAGTAAGGCAAACTATGGATAAAATGACACTGAGACTTTTGTGTCCAGTCACTAAAGCCATGTCCGTACATCTGGATTCATTCCTGTTAGATGAGCTGACTACATATGGAGAGACCTCGGGTTAGGCATCATACACCTGACATCTAAATACTTGGCTGAGTTCTCATCCTTTGACTTGGTTGATGGTCAGGCTCTGACTGTTGCTGTCTTTGTTGTTCAAGTATATGTATTATATTGCAAGTATATATCATACTTCGCATATAACTCTCATTGTAACAGGAAAATTTGCCTCCTGTCTATCCCAAACCCAGGACTTCAGGTTACAATTTTTTAGCCCACCACAAGCATCTTTGAGGATCTTGGACAAGATGTTTGTCTTCAGTTTCCTGGAAGTAAAATAGGATAGAAAAGCTTTTCCCTGTGACACAATGGTGATACCAACACATCTGTTGAAGTAGCTAGGTAACAGGGACATTTATATTCCTGACTTCGATGACAGAACATCAAATTGCACCTACCTGTGCAATTAGCTCCCCATTCTCTGCATGGACTTGAGCAACTGCTCCAAGTTCCTTACAGCAGGAAAAGGCTGCATATAACTCCTCATCATTGACCATGTATACATCTTTATAAGCCATAAACACCTTGAAGGAGTTGACACCTTTGTTTTGAACAAGACTTTTCATTTCTTCCTCCACCTGAAAGATAGTCAGAAAATTTTTAAAACCAGTAATATTATGTCTTACCTGCTAATAATTTTGTATAAAGAAATTGTAAGTATGAAGGGTGAGCCTTTACTCACCAATGAAATATATGCTCAGTCCAAACAGCTCAATTCACGTATTTAAGGACTGACCTATGCTATTCTTCTTGTATCAAGCTCCCAAAAGTAGTCCCAAACCATTATCACTGCAGTAAAGATATTTTAGGCACAAGTTAACTGCAGGAAGAGAATGCTTTTTAAGATATTGAAGCAGAATTTTATTCCAATGAACTCCCTAATGTTGTCAACACCCAGTCCAATATTCCAATCAATGCATCCAACTTAATACTGTACAGAGAGTTGTGCCAAACTGATTTTCAAAATTGGATCGTAATAGTCTTCAGCTTCTGTCAAATCACAGAGTGACAGAAAAGATCTTATCTTCTAGAGATTTTTTCCTGACTCTAAACAACACACAGCTTTTTGAAATATTTATCATCAAACAAAATGGCTCTAAAACTCTAGATACCAGATTGTTTTGGTTTTTTTTTTCTTATATGCACTCTTTGGTAGGATTCCCTGCTTCATCTAGAGTCTGTGAAACCAAATAAGACACTATGTTCTAAAGAAAGAAATAAAGATGCAGATTTTAGGCCAAAACTTTCTTGTACAGCTGAACAGCAAGAACTATCCACTATGTAACTTTGATTCCCTTTCCCAGTAAAACAACAGTGAGAGTAATCCACAGGTATCTGTGATGCTACTAAAATTTCCATGGGAAGAATTATTTTCAAAAAGCAAAATATTATTTTTCATCTTCTCTCTAATAATCCGGTTGCATTTGCTCAAGAAATGTAGGAGATTGATACAAAACTCAAGGAAATTTTCTGAACTTATCCAGAGGGGGAATGGGAGCACAACTTGAGTGGGAATTACCAAACAATTAAACACATGACATAAGGCCCCGATCTGGCAGACAGAGGCATGTAATTTATTTTCTTCTTTAATTATTATCAATAAGGAAAGGCATTGTAAAGAAATAATTTTTTACCAGAACTTTAATTCTTGAGGAGATGATAGCTAATTAGAAGGGAATGAAATATCAGTCTTATTTATCTAGGCTTTCTACAGCTACAAAATATCAGTCCTTTCTATTTCTTTCAATCTTGGCCTTTAAAAACAGTTAACGTCTTAACCTAAATCAGAACTTTTCATTGATTTACACATCCCTACTTTTATTGGATTTTTCAGTACAATACCATTGTTTTCTACTAAGGCTATTTCACATTCACAGTCCTTAAGCTTCACTGGAGATTTTATTGCTTTGAGCTAGAAGTTGCTGTCAGTCTATTTAGTGTTCAGTGCAGAGAATACCAAAGATGGGGTGTTGGCAGAGTGAAGGCTTTCGTTTACGTATTTTAATATTCAAAAATCAAGAGCAAATGCTCATATTTTAAAAATGGAATTTACTGAATGTACCTATATACTAATGCACTTTATCTGAGGATTCAAAGTGCTACCGTAAAACATGGGACAGGTCCAGATAACTGTCAAAGTACCTGAAAAGTCAATTTATTCAGTAAAACTTTCACATAAACATTCACACAAAAATGATTCTTCCATATGTAAATTCCAAAAAGGTTTTTTGGATAAACTCATATTCAAGTATTGTCTCAAATGCTTTACTTCATTATTGCTCTACTTTAAGGAGATATTACTGGAGTTACCCAGTAATAGAACCCTTCCTTTACAAATAAAATTAATTACAGTATTTTTCATGTCAATCCTCATTAAAAAAAACCAAACAACAAATAAACAAAAAAACCAACAGAAAACCACCAAGACTCAACAGGAGCATTGATTCCAAGTGTTCAAGTAACAAAAGGAAAAATTTATGCAGAGACCTCTTGCCCCCTCTAGCCTGCCTGGTCTTGTTCTTGCACGTTTGCTTTCTTTACTTTATGCAGATCTGAAGATATATCTGCAGACTTTTTTTTTTTTTTTCTCAACTATACAAACTTTTAAAGAAAAGAGTGTGGACTTTTAAAAATACTATATAAAAATACAATTACAGTGCCAGCAAGCCATATTTAGCATGTGAGGACTAAGCAGGTGCAATACCAATTCATGGAACTGAAAATCAGCTATGAGGTTTACCTTGTTGCTCCACCAAGTCACTGCAACATGCAGTGCATAATCACAGCAGACTTGAGGGTCTGCCCAGCTTTTCCATGTATCAAAGGCTTCAATAAGAGAACAGCCTTTCTGAGGGATGGCAAAGTCAATGATCATAGTGGTTCCTCCTGCTATAGCAGCCTGAAAGGAAGAAAGTTAATATTTCACAGAGAGAATGCAAATTTCTTCCCACCCTGTGCAACAATTTATCTTGCTATACTGAAAAGCCAAAAGCCACTGAAGAGTTTCCCTGAGTAAAGTCTCAACTTGCAAAACAACTGTGGATATTACTTTAACCTCCTTGGAGAGGATGTTCTCAAGCAGGTCATCATGAAGATCGTGGGGAAATTCTCAGACTGAAGTAGACTTTTCAAACAAGTACAAAATCTTAAAACATATTTGGAGATGAGATTGCAGCATTCATGCATCAGTGAGTTTCCTGAAGGGTTCACCAAGAAAGAACAGCACTGGAACACCACAGTCAACTTGAGAAATGTTTCCTTGGAATTCAGGAATTCATGTAGTTGAAAAAACAAAACTGTGTGACAGGGAAGTATAAGGGGCCGAAATACAATGAGAACAGATTCATTTGGAAAAACCAGTGTGAAAATCTAGCTCTTGTCTAATTCCAAAAGGAATTTAAAGGTATTTAAAAATTATTTTTATTACTGATAGGGTATCATTTAGTAAAACTGCATATCAAGCTTTTGAATACAATGAAGTATTTACATCCCCCATATAAATATTTAGAAGTAAATAAAATAACAAAAAGTTCTGTTTATGCTATGAGCACTTTAACCAATAATTTTTACTCTCCTTTATGGACAACTGAATTATTACTTTTTTTCTTTTCTTTGAAATTTCTTTGTTAGTCACTCCCAAAACCAGATTCTCAACTCACATAAATTGACCCAATATAGAAATTCCTTTGCTGGATCTGCTGCAATCATCTAAATTAGGCACAGAAATCCTCTATTGCTCTGAACAACGCACAAAAGGTAGAACCAATTCAGATCAAAATATGCACAGTTCAAACCCATGCTATATTACTCTTCTATTTCTAAATTGTTCAGCCTCTTCCATCTTTCTCTTCACTAAGCAATCAGAAGCAAAATATGTCAGTATACTTTGCAAAAAAAGAAGTTTGGAGAGGGACATAAATATTTTTGAAGCTGTGATGAATTCAGCAAATATTTTCTCCATGAGTTGTTCAAATTGTCACATTTTTTCAACAAGATTGACTTATTTCTTATAAAGGATTTAGAACTAAAGAATATTTATAGATGTCAAGAAAAAAAATAACAGGTTTCACAACTCCATTCAAAATTACTTTTTCCCCACTAACATCTTTTTCACTCTCTCTTTGTATATTCTGTGCCTTTACTTATTGAATTGAATAGGTAAATCTTAGCTAATCATTGTAGCATATTTTGCAATAATTGGAACCCAACTCTGTCTCCCTGATTCTCTTGCCAAAATATTTGTCAGATGATGACCTTCAGTAAATAGGTCGGAACACTTTCCACACTTCTACCTGGGTTAAGAAGATCCACAATGTTGAACTTCTTGACATCTGATCACTAGGCTGGACTTAAGAGTTTTCTTTTGGGCACTGAAGTCACTATCTAAACAGACTGTTTTGGGTGTGAAGTCTTTGTTTAGCAGCTCTCCTGTCCAGTGCCTCAGAAAATGATTCAAAAAGTCTCAAAACCATAAAAAAAAATTACTTTTTTTGTAAATCAGCATAAAATTCATCTCCCCTACTTTGGGATTTTACAGAATAGGAAGCTACATCTGAGTTAGTCTGTATCTTTGATGCTCTTTATGGACAGTGGAGGCACTTTAAAAAGGAGATCACATACACCTTAAGAATGCTTTCTTTTTTTTTAAGAGAAAGCTGCAGCCATTGTTGTTGCTTCTACATCTTTTCTTCTGTCAATGAAAATCATCTTCTGGCTTCAGGTCACATTTGTTTGACTTCTTTTGTGCTGTCAATTTGTAAATATACTGATGATGGTTCATAAAAATGATCGCAGAGAAATACAGGATTGCAGCAGAATATGAAAAAAAATGGTTTTATATATATATATGCGCTTGTGTACTGTAAATTAAGCAAGCTAAGAATTCTAGGAATCAAATTTTGAATTTCATTCAGCCATGAAACAGACATTCTAATGCCCATAGACAAGCAGAAAAGACATTTTGGACCTGTTTTCTTCTCTCTCCATTTATCCCAAAAAGGGGTATGAAGACTAAAAAATGTTTGGGGAAAGCATTCCACTATCTTTTTTTTTTTTTTTAAACTTATTTTTTCATCTGTGGACATCTAAAAAAGACAGCATTGCAAGCCTCATGTAATTATTAATAGAGCCCCTCTATTTTGCCAGATAGCTACAGAGGAAACTTATTTTGGGGAATAAAATTCCCATGACCAAATTTATAATCCCTTTCCAGCTATCAGTTCTGGAGGTAGAAATTCAATACTGTAGCTTTCCTTTTACATCTTGTTTTATGTTTGCCTTGGACAGACATGTATATTGGACAAAGCAGCCATTTTGGTATGGCAGGAAAGACCCATTGTGATGGAAAAATATTTTTTTTTGTCAAAGCTTTGCAGAGTAATTACAGGCCATTATAATGACCCACTATAACTTCTGTGCTCATTGAGAAGAACAATTCTAGTGTTTAAAATTATCCAGTGTAAAATATTTCCACTCAAATAACAGCAACAACAGAAAATAGATCTTGAGTTGGTTATAATGAATAAAAGTTATTGAAGGCAATATGCCAGTAATTTAAGAATAGCATACAGGTCATCAATAGTCCTCCCTTCAGTACTCTGGGCTCAATGTTAAAAAAATGCAAATCCTTGGTAGAGTACAATTACACCACTCAGACACTGACTCTCATGATGTGATGGAGCAAGCAAGAAATGAAATTTTGTAGGGTCAATCTAAGCAAAATGGAAAACACTAAAGGTTCTTAATAGCTGTGCGGTTATTGCACCACATCACCTGTTAAAAGGAGTTTAATTTCACTTATTTCAACTATTTCAAAGAGGCAAATTAGTATCTTGCATATAAAAAATATGCACATCAGTAAAATCCATTTTTTTAGAAGGGATGCACTATTGCTTTCTGGTACTTAGCATATCCCAGATCTTCTGCTCTGAGAGACAGGATACAGCAGCCTCTATGAGGATGTTAACAGACAAGCCAAGTAGGGCAATGTGATCCCTTCTGTGAGCAATGCTTTTCAGCCTGCACAGCAAAGCTCTTAGAAAAGTACCTTAAAAATTTTAGAGAGCTCTGGCTGAGTATTTTTATTGTATGAAGGTGATGCATAATACTGTTCACACTAGTGCACAGTTATGCTGCTAGTGCAGGGAATGCAATGAGCTAAGGTAAAAAGCTGAAAACCACTCCAAGTGTAAAGCTGGGAGAAATGAGATACTTCTACAGTGTGTATTTGAACTGGACTTTCACTGAGAGACACAGTAAGGGTCTAAGTGAAAGACAAGAAAAACTTGCATTCCCGCATGCTAACAGAGGAGAAAGATCAAATTACCACAGAAGTGCTCTCAACACACTGGGGAGTTAAACTGTTGCTTTAGTTAACCTTTGCTCAGAAAATATGAATCCTATAATTGCATGTACCAATGCAACTTCTAGTCTGCATGGTGACAGCCAGGGTAAATGACTTAACTCTTGCCACCCACAGCCAGGAAAGTCTTTGAAGGAATCAAAATAACACACCAGTCGACAAGGGATCTCTATGTACAGACATTTATAATGTTACTGCCAGGGTCAGTAACAATTGTCTACGTTCAATTCACACAATTGTCTCTTTTAGAATACTGAGCAACCAGCAGACATCCCTTCCTAAAAAACCCAGATGCGCACACAGCCATGCATACGTGCACCCACCTTGGTTCCTGTATAGAAGTCATCTTTTGACCTGCTACCCATAAAAGGGAACTGCATGTGTGTATGAGTATCAATGCCACCAGGGATCACCAGCTTGTTGGTTGCATCCAGCACGACAAGTCCAGTCAGTGGCTCAGGCTTTAGGTTTGGTCCCACCTGCTGCACCACTCCATCTTCCACATACACATCAGCCATCAAAGAGAGGTCGTCATTCACCACCTTCCCTCCCTTGATCAAAAGTCGCTGCTGAGCCAGGTTTTGTTGTAGCATGGGAGCCTAGAAAAGTGAGGCCTCAGCTCAGAAAGTTGCTCGTCTATTTCACAGTCCACCCTTCCCCTAGGGCAGCAGTCACCTCGCAAAGTCACTAAACACCCGCCCCACTGTGCTCTTTAAACAGACACCCCGGGAACTGCCCCCTCTGCCCTCAGCGGCTCCACCTCCCACCTCCCGCGGAGCGAGGCCACCAGAGGGCAGGAGGAGGCGGTGTTGGGTTTGGACTCGTTCTGCTCCGTTCTGCTCCGGTCTGCGCCTGGGCAGAGTGGGACCAGGCTTTTAGAACGGCCCAGCGGGGTTCTCATGGCACTTGCTCCAGCCGGCCCGGTACGCCCTGGGGTATGAAACATGCTGGGCTGTTCTGAAAATGTGGCCCGTTCATCAGCTTGTGATGAAGGCGACGACTTGGGACACACAACCCTCAGGACCGCCCCTCTACCAATGCCACTACTTGTACAACACACCGGCCTGAGGGGTGAAACCCCCCGGGTATCACCAGGAGCCGCCAGATCTCACCCTGGCAGCCCGAGGCTGAGGCGGCTGAAGCGGCTGAGGCGGCTGAGGCGGCAGGGTCGGGCGAGCCTTCTCGAAGGACCACGTGAAAATCATTCTCCGGNCGCACCTCACCGGCGGTCCCCGGGGCGAGGTGGCGGATCCCGGCGGGCTCCAGGGGGAAGGTTGGAGCTTGTGTGGACGGCTTTACGTGGGGGTTTGGCGTGACTCCGGTTGGGAGCGGTGTCCTGTTCATTTCAGAATAGAGACGGAAGAGTAAAATTAGGACAGTTAAAAAACGAGCTAAAAGCTTGGAGCAGAACAGGAAGGACCTGCTCCTTCCAGGGCCACTTGCTCTATGGACTCTTCCCACTTCTCTGGTATCCCAGGATTTGCATACTCAGCAGTGACACTGCTCAAGCGGGACCCTTCATCTGCTGAGCACCAGCACTTCCATCCCCACCTGTCCTCCAGCAGCAGTGCCTGCAGAAGAGAGAACATTTCCTCTGAGGGCCATTAAAGGGTGTGTACCTATGCTGCCAAACCCCCGCTTTCACTAATGACATTGGATTTGGATCATGCTCACCTTCCCATCAGTGTGTAATACTTTGTTCCTTCTGTCTCAGGAGAGCAGTACCAGGCTTTTGCTTGTGTAGCTGCTCATCTCAGATTGTCTTGACTGAATGCCTCTGCTTTGTGTGCTGTGACAGAGACCCAGCAGGATTCATTACACCACACAGCAACAGTAAAAGTCGAAACACATTTGGAATATAAGCGCAGAAAATGAGCAGTGTGTGGTGAGAACAACAATAAACAAGAACAACCACCTGTGTGGTACTGAAAAGGCAAGAAACAGTAACACCTACCTTTGCTGTACTGAAAGCCAGTGAAAAGACAAAGGTAGAGGTACTGTGTTGGCAATTCAGTCAAGAAATCTGGCTTGCTAATTAGAGTGGTATTGGTGATCCAGGTAAAGCTGAGTGTCTGCAGTATGATTGTTCAGATGAAGAGACGCAGAAGGGAATTCAAATTATGGCACTCTAAGACAGAAATAGTGATCATTAGAGACTGATGGAGAAGGTCCAGGTGAGCACTGAAATGGGTTAACAGGGCTATACTTGGAATCTCTGCTGCTGCTGAGGCAGTGAACCCATTTCTCCCACCATGCCAACAGGTACCTGAATAGCTGGGCAGCTGGAGATCCGAGAGGGCTGTCTCAGGTGCAAGAGTTGCACTTTGTATGAATGAAGTGACCTTTGTTAAGTAAGGAGGCAAGGTGGCAAAGACAGAGGTTCATTAAAATCTGCAGAAACAAAAGGTGCAGCAATCAAGTTCATATACTTGCCTTAGTGGATATTTAATGATTCCAAGTGGAACAGCATAAACAGGTTATTAAATATTTATGGGCCAAGAGACTTCACCCTGAATCTCTCAGCTCACTGCTGAAACTGCCAACCTAAAATGGTCACTTTCTTAGTATTTCTTCCTGGCCAGTAAGTATTTAGTTATTTCTACTAAAACAATTTTTACATGACAGACCTAGATAACTACCTCCAATTATGCCTGTGGGCTAGTGGCAGTGGTAAACTGTTCCTGCTAAAAAAAAGTCTTTCCCAAAACTGGGCAGAAGGAGGCTTGGAGGCAGGCCCACCACTTCACCACAGACTGTGGTGGGCACCAGGGCATTCAGTTTCTTTTTTTTTTTTTTGCATGTTGTGCAGGAAAGAGCTGACATGACTGATGTGTAAATGGTGAAGAGTACCATGGCTCAAAATTCTGTTTTTACCTTTGTTTCTGAACAGCATTGGGCTTGAGCTCCCTTTGCCCTCCTCTGATTTCCTTCTGGCTAATTTAGATGTTGTGAATTCTGCTTTTAAAGTGTCCAAACCTTCCCACCTGTAAATTCATGCCGAACTGATGTTGCACAAATTGGCAAAGTAATTCAGAATCAGGCCTAACAATGCTGTGTCTAGGAAAACTGAATCTGTCCCATAGGTGGGTTTGAATGCATTAAATAGCTTATTGATAAATTACAAAATTCTGTTTAAGCAGTCCTTTTATTTAGTCCATTTGGACAAACAAGACAAAGCACATCAGCTGCATTTACATACATTTGGTAAATATTTGATATTCCACAGCTCAGCTGTTGCTGGAAATAATGGCCTGAAGTACCACCTTGGGACAAAAATAATCCTTATAATACCGTGAGAGTACAACTGGCCTCACTCTTAATGATCACTGAATATGTGTTTGCCACTGCAACAAGGCCTCTGGCTCCCAGTTGCCTCTGTAACCTTCACTCACCTAAAAACTCCTTTTATTTTTTATCCTTTTCTTTGCACAGTTTAAAAAAAAAATCTTTGCCATCAGTTACTGACTGCTGTGTGGTTCTGATTTGGCTGGGAGAGTTATATTTCTTCATAGTTGCTAGGGTGGAGCTATGTTTTGGATTTATGGAATCCTAACAGTACAGGAAACAGTATAGAAAGAGCTGGAAGCAGTATAGATAATACAGGAATGTTTTTGGTTTTGCTGCCCAGGGCTTCTTGGCTTCCACAAGAAGCTGGAAGGTGGCAGAGCTGTGACAGCTGACCCCAAATGACCAAAGGGCTATTCCATATGTTGTTATGCTTAGCGTATCAATCTGAGTTTTTTACATGGGTGGGGGGTGTGAGCAAGCAGCTGTGTCGTGCTTATCTGCTAGGTGGGCTTAAGCCACAACTGTGAAGATAATTTTCCTGTTAAGAAACATGTACTTACCCTAAAATATACACAGTAATTCAATTCTTTGAAAGACAGAATCACATGGAATCACCACAGTTGGAAAAGCCTTCTAAGATCACTGAGTCCAATGGTCAACCCAGAAAAAACCCCACCGTGCCTTCTAACACGTCCTGAAGTGCCACATCTACGTATTTTAATACCTCCAAGGACTCCACCACCTCCCTGGGCAACCTGTTCCAGTGCCTGAGTACTATTCTTCCTGATACTTAGTCTGAACCTCCCCTAGCTCAACTTCAGGCTGTTTCCTCTAGTCCTGTTGTTGTTTACTTGGGTGAAGAGGCCCAACACCCACCTCACTGCAACCTCTTTGCAGCCCTGAACTTCAATCTTACACTAATACTGATGTGATCTGCAGCAAAGCAAATAATTCTGGAAATCTGAACATTATGATGTCTTGTTTAGTGCAGCTGTCACAGGAGTACGATCAAAGCATAAAATATTATTAATTTCTATCTTCTGCTGTTATTATCTCATCTTATTCTTATCTTCCCTTTAGTTCCATTTTCACATCCTTCCTACCATATGCTATTTCTGAAAAGCCCTTCCCTTCTAGTATCACTCACTTCTTCTGAACCCAAAGATTCTTCCTGGCATTAAGTTGCAAATAAAAGTGGTGAAGCAGAGATGTATCTCTGAATGCAGGAGCTTTGGACATGTAGGCTTTTGGACAAACAGTAAAGATGTTTAGTGATGAGAAGTAAAGACTGATTATGAGCAATGGGGAGAAAGCTCAGCTAATGAAGATGCATAATTAATAATATTTTCCATTTTTGACAATTTCCTCCAAGGAAGAAAGTCTGGATAATGAATCAGGTATTCAGCTCAAGAAAATGCACAGTAAGTAGTGCTGGATAAAGCACTTGGTTTTGGATAATCAATGTAGAGATGTGTTTGTTTGAGGTGACCTCTGGATTGGTGGAAGGGAATTAATGGTTCTTTTCTCATGTTCAGCAAGTCAGAAAGACTTTAAATTCTCTGCAGGCATTTCTCTGCAATTCCTATGAAGAATTCCTAATACTTGTTCACCTAGGATTTACTTTCACACCCCTCTTTTCCACAGTGGTAATTCAATACTCATTCAGTAAAACCAGATATTCTACCTGTAATTCTACCTTGAAACTCTTCAATAGTGTGAGCCCAGTCAGGTGCCTCTCGTGAAAACTTCCTAACTAGTTTTCTGAACAACCTCATGCTGACCACTTTCATGAGATGGTTTTGAAGACACACACACACACACACACACACACACACAGACACAAAAAGTGATTTTTAAAAACCTCATTTCTAAAGGCTTCCTCAATTGTAAATGCTTTTCAAAAGTAGCAAGTACATCTTATTGGTTTTCTATAAGACTAAAAAAAATACAAGAAAAGGAGTTGACTCCTGTAGTTCCATGGCATCTGTGCAATTATAAATGTGATGTCCTTAATATAAGTACTAGTCCCTATCCAAACTCCTGGTGCCAGTCTGGCATCCTGGTAGAGTGATGCTGCAGCCCATTAGCATCCAGCCTTGGATGTCACATCTGTGACACAAAGGAAGGCAGCCAAAAGCTCCATGTGCTGAAGACCATCCTAGACTTTTTAAAAGCAGTAAGTAGTGACTATTCTATTCCCAGTTTCATAAGACTAAGTTCTTCTTGCCCTGTGGGCTTGCTCAACACATATGACTGAGCACAGACAGCACACCCAAGAGAAAAGAAGTGTCAGGAACCAACACAACAGCACCTAAGGTACCACAATACTATTCTGTTTTCACTCCCCATAGTGGCTCAAAAAAGTCCAAAAACATAGCCACCTTCTAAAAATCCAGAGACCACAATGGCAGTTCAGCTCAGGCACTGAAATTCTAGGTTTCAAGTCTTTCTGGGAAAGGGAGTCATCAGATGTGTCATTTGCTTCCTGGTGGGTAATCTCAGCTAAAGGAAGTCTGTTCATAGCTGGGATTTTTCCAAACTCCAAGAAACTTAATAACAAAAGCAGAGAGTAGCTTCCTTTGGAAACTGCTTTTACTAATGTAATATCTGGGAAAAAGCCTGCAAATTTGCATGTTGTTTTGGATAATCCTTGGACTCAATATCTCTATTGAAGGAGCATATAGTCAGAGTTCTAACTGCCACCCAACATACCAGGCAAGAGAAAGCAAAACTGAATTCTTTGGTTCCTTGCAATACCACTGCAGAAATAAGATGTCTGTTCATGGCCTTCCTCATCATTCTCCAGACTCACTTCCCTTGAACTGCCACTGTCAAAGGTCCTTCCTAATTGACCAGAGAAAGGATGATACGCTTAAAACAAACTTTACCAGTCATTCTTGCTCCCTTTTCTGCACCTGAAGAAACAGCTAAAATTTATTTCTGCATTTCTGTTGGCATACCTTTGGTCATGAGAAGGTGGTTGCAAGGTCCAAATGCAGATGTGGTAGTTGTTCTGCCTTACCTCTGCAACACTACAAATAAAAAATGCTGCAACAAAATCTGAGCTTTCTGATCTTGATTCAGATACCTACTCCTGTAAGAAAATATCTACAACATATCTTTATTTCAGGGATGTTTTCCTTATTCCTTTGGACAATCTTATTCTGTTGCCCTTTTAATTTTTAATAAGGAATTATTATTATTTGTTAAAGTACATTCTGAACCAGAACTCCTCCTCTTATACATTCCTGATTTGACATGCTCTACCCACTGATTTATTTTTTGGGGGGTCTCTCCCCGATTTTTTATTAAAAAAAAAAAAAAATCCTTTGTGCAATGTAATAGATTATGATTATATTAGAATTTCTAATCCATATTATTACAACTCTATTATAATTTAAATAAAAATATACTGACTCATCTTTTCATGGTAATTTTTTTGCCTCCCATGTTCTACCCTTTTCCTTCCTGCAAAAGCAGCATACAGGTTTGACTGTAAAATGCAATAATACTTCAAATTGAATGCAAATGAAGTTCTTTCAAATTGTATCTTAGGTACTTTGATAATACAGTTACAACTTGAAGCTCTTCTGCTAGATTTTAGTGGGGGGGGGGAATACAAACATTAGTATCATGATATTCACAAAGATTAGTTACCTTTTGTTAGTGCTGGCTTTCTGCCCTCTCCAAGTGCAATTAGGAACTCACCTAGTGTCTGTAGAGCTGATTTCCTCATTTCCCTCATCAGTCCCGGAATAAGTCTTCCCTATCTGAATTGTCAGACAACATTTCAGATTTGGTGAATACCTCCAAGTTACTAGTTACCAGAGAGACCATAGTGTGGTATTGGATGTCAATAGAAGCCTTGACTGGGAAAATATATTGACATAATAGGAATGTTCTGATACAAAACTTGGTATCAAAATAATATGCACGAACTTACTTCATTTACTTTGATGAGGGAATGCTCGCTACGGTAGTTGACTTCCAAAACAAGTTTTAACTATGGATCTGCTTACCTCTCCATACCTTCAGTGACCTGGCAAAGGGACAGAACAGACTTCTCCCTTCTCCTTTCAAAACCCCATTTTGGGCAACTGGATTGCAGACTGTAGGAGTTCAAGTTACAAACTGCTTATTTTCAAGAACTCACATGTGAGGAAGAAAACAGCCAAAAAACCCCCAAAACAAAACACCACAATTACAGGAAGATTAAAGCTGTTAAAAGATTTATGGAAAACACGCAGTACTTCCTCAGGACAACTGCAACAGTCAAATAGCTGCTGGAGAATGAAACATGCCAGTAAACACCCACTTTTCAGAAAAAAAAAAAATAATCCATCTCTACAGGAAAGTCCATCACTAATTTTGATCTGCAGTAAACATTTAATGTAAGAACTCACTGAAAAAGTATTTAACTGTGATTTTCCTAGACTGAATCCAAGCTTTGCCTCAAGTTTTTGCTTTGGCATTTGGATAGAAAGTGGAACATAAGATATTCTAACTAATTCCAGCATCCTCCCTGGGAACCTGTTTTGAAAGAAGAGCTATCAGCAATACTTGCTGAACTTGTACTGAGAATAGACTTCACTTTGAAACAAAACAAGCCCTTGTAGCATCGGAGTCTCAGCCCCCTCAATGTTACAGAGAAAAATCAAATGACAAGAAAAGTGTGACATGTGAAAAGGAACAATGACAAACCCCTTCCATGATTAGAAATCTTTACATGAGGAGAAAAATCACCTCACAATAACCTACATTCCTCAAAGCTTTCAGATCAAAGTGATTTATTACAGAAAAAAAAAGATAATTCCACAGAGAATCACCCTGACTTTTCTTGAAATTATCCTAGTGTCACAGCACACCTAAACCAAGAATCACTTAAAACATTATTTTTAGCAGCTCCAAATTAATGAAGTAACATGTCTCAATGGAAGTCTCAGTAAAAAAAAAAACACCAAAACAATCAACCAAACAAAAAAACCCACCAAAATCAACCAACCAAAGGAAACCCAAGCAGAAAATCTGATCACTCCCTTTGAATTCACTAAGAAAAAAAACCACCGCAACAAGTTAGCCTCATACAAATATGGATTTTATTTACAATATTCCAAATTCTCAATCAAATCCAACTTCTCAGTTAAATATGTAGCATTTCTCCTTTAAAACAAATTAAACATTGTGTTATTTTTACATCTGCAATATGAAGTCCATAGGTACATGCTATTTGGGGCATCTAATGGAATAAATTTAGATCAGTATGTGTGTGTATAACACCAAAGGTATTCTGTAAAGATTCTTTCTTCAAAATGTACCTGCCCTGGGGACAAACAGTTCCATAATCAATTTCTTATGACAATAAATGAGGAAGGTTTTAAATCCCAGTATTTTATGCCAGGACATACTGTTCAAATGTATTTCAGGGTGGGTTCACCATGTTCATATTGCAAAGTTGCCTGCTCTATAAGCAATGCCACTGAAATCAGACTAAAGATTACTCACAGATTTAGATATTATTCAATGTGAATAAAAATGGCCATTGATGTCTTTTACTCGGGTATGTGTAATTATGGGCCAATCTGTACCTGATCTGGTACCAGTGTGATGTGATTTATTCTGAAACTTGAAACCACGTGGGTCATAATAATAAAATCTTTCACAACTGTATTGCACATAAGTTCCTCAAAAGCACAAATCTAAGTAACTGTGTACTGAACTCAGAATTTACCTGCTAACTCGCATGAATAAAATCAACCAGATGGTAAAATTGTTTATTTTTCTCATCCCAGTGTCTATGAAAGAAGAGAAGAGGGAGAAGATATAATACAGTTTGGAATCCATTCAATTATTTGATTTTTTCTGCATGTGATTTGTACTCCAGAGATGAGGATTTTTAAAAAATTAACAAAAAAGCCAGACAGACCTTGGATTTATCTTAAAAAGTACCTCAAAAACATAACAAAATGTCAATTTAATTTTGATACATATTAAAACATTTTAGTCAGTTCTGCCTGACAGCATAACACGACAGAAATGCACAAGACTTTAAACATGCTTTAAAATGACATTCAACAAAGTATTTAAAATTTAATAAATAGCATACAATCACACACAAATACATTTCATACTGGATCTTTAAGCCTACTAAAAACAGACTGGTAAAGAATAAATAAAACAGTAGTTGACATTTTTGTTTTAAAAAAGTGTAGGTTCTTGTCACACTAGTAGCCACATATTAACCTGCTTATTCAAAAAATTTGAAGTTGAGGGGTTTTTTTCCACTTATCTTTTTTTGCTCCAACATGTAGTATCATTAAAAAAATACACTGAATGGGATTTTTTTTTTTAAACAACCAGTCTGAAACCAAGTAAACCAGTTTTTAAATACTACGAATAAATAGGGAATTAGTAAAGCAAATTCAATTGCAACAAAAATGCAACACCCCAAGAAAAGAGCCATGGAAATATATAGCCATTGCAATATTAGACAATAATAGTACTTAAAGTGATAGTGCTTGTGCACTAAGCTCATTAGAGACCTTAATATGATTTTAGTGCAAATCCCTTGAGTCCAAACAAGCTTTATACCCTACAGCATTAGGGAAAGATCTATTACCAGTTGGAACTTATCCTGTAGTGTATTTGTACATATCAGATGTTTAAACAACTAACACATAGTGTAATATCTTCGGCCCTTTTTTACTTCAAAAAGACTAATAACTGGGGATTTTACATACTATTTGGCTGTACCATATTAGATTGCAGTTTAGGAAAGTCAGTGCTATAAAAGCTTTCACCACCAGTTTATCTACTGTATCTAAATTTTACAAATCATTGCATTTTGTACTTCTGAGAAAAAAAAGAATGCTCCCGGAGAAAGTTTCTCCTCCCTTTAAATAAGTTCACATTGTGATGAAATTCAACAATATTTAGACAAAGTGTTGTATAAAGAAAAGTACATATTTTACATTAACAATCCTTATCAGCATTTAGTATATTAACTTACAGGTATGTTGGCAATAATACAACAGAGTCAGTTCCTAAAGGAAAATAAATCTGTACAAATTCACCTGTTAATATGGGGTTAAACAGGCAGCCAAATAAGTCTTGAGCAGCCAAGTTTCTGGTTTGAACTACAGTACCAGGATAAACTAAATTTGAATCTAACTGGGATAACTTCAGTTTAAAGAGTAATCAGATTATACTGGGTAAACCCATCGTGTATTCAGAGCCATTAAAATGTTCACTCTCATAGTTCCGTAACATCTTCCAGTATAAGAAATGTTTACTACACCACAAAGGCTATAATAGTTTTAACATAACGTTGTCATGGATTTTTTCAAACTAAAAGCTAGTTTTAATTGTGAAGTACAAAACAATGACAGATATTGCTCCAACTCGTACACAATCTTTCCTAAACAATCCGTACCTAGCAGAGTAATAATGCCTCATCGTCACTAGTTTCATTTTTCACTGTTGCTTCTAAGCAAGTGTCAGGTATCTGGGCAGTGTGTACGATGCCACAGCTCTCACAGGGGCCATCTCGACTGCATGACCTTACACCATGATGTGTTGCACTGTAAGGCTGCCTAAGCCCTGGTGCTTGATCTGAGCTGAGATCAAGTAGAGGTCTTGAACAGTCATTCATGTCAAAGTCTGATGCTACATCAGAGACTGGAATTAGCATTTCAACATCATCATCCTCTTCTCTTCCACTTACCCCATTATCAAGCTGTCTCAAAGGACTTTGGTTCTGATTCACTGAGCTTGATCTGCCTAAAGTGAAGCGTACCCAGCGTAAGCCTTGAGTCATACGACTTAGCGCGCTACTGAGCTGGTGACGTGCGGGACTGGTGTTTGGGGGCTCTACACTTGTCACTTCTCTTCCGCTATCCGTGTTACTGCTACTGCTGCTCTGAGCAGAGGAGCTCCCACACGCTCCAACTGTTGCTTCTATTGCTGTTGCAGGAGGGACTTTCTGAGGCAAGGTGGCAGCAACACCACCAACTGCTCCTGCTGTGTCTCTTCTTTCATTTTCTGTGTCTGTATCATCAGATTCAACTGAAAAGAGACTTCTGTGAGTATTATTTCTTTCGGATTCTCTACTAGTACTTTGGCTTGCAACATCATCTCCATCTGCTGAGACCAATGCCAATGATCCAGAATGACGTGACCTTGCAAAATTAAAAATTCGATTCCAAATGTTACTCGATCTGCCAGCAATAGGAAGTCTGATGGAGGTAAATCCAAGCTGAGATCGCACTGCCAGTCTCAGGTTTTCCAGAACAGAAGCCTAAATGAGAAGACAAGCAACAAGTAAGTCTTGACAGCACGCTGGCACTGTTCTAATACAGGAACAACTGTTGTGCAAAATAGCATGTAACCACAAAGTTGAATGTAAAGTATTAAATATTTAAAAATGCTGCGTCTTTAATTTTAAGGATCTGGTATCTGTCGGTGTATGTCAGACTACAGTATAGTATGTCTAAACTATGTTTCTATGTTTAGAAACAATGCAGACATGAAGCCAAGGTTCCCTTGAGGAAAAAACATTATGAACAGGGAAGAGGCAATATGTGTGGAATAAAAGGAGAAATAAAAGCGCAATGAAATTTATACGAGGAGCACTAATTAAAGGCAAAATGAAAACCAGTGCTCTGTAACATGGATGTGCAACATTGATTACAGAAAAGTACATCCACAGACCCAATGCCGACCCAGGGCAGCAGGAATGCAAGGTCTGTTACATACAATCTTACCAAGAAGATAAAGTAGTCACTGTGGATTTTAGAGTACAGTACATAGAAACATGCCTCAAAAAGTTTAGGATTTAAAAATGAAATCTTCCAGAAACATTTAACAGAGGTGACCTTTCCTTATCCACTACCATGGGGCTGCCTAGAATAGAGACTAAATTAAATATCCTCTCTAGCAGAGTCCTGTAGTTTGACTTTTTTTTTTTTTTTTTCTCTCCCATTCTGGCATTATCAGCTAATTCCAGTTTCAAAATGCTTTAATGCTTCTGTTTAATTAAAATTATCTTATGTGTTCTAAATCATATGTTTCCCCTATTTGGTACACATTTTCTAGTCATTCAGCTACAGAACAACGCATGTCTGAAATTTTCTGCTTAAAACCTTGCATAACTTTCAAATTTTAAGGTAACACAAATATATAAGCACCTTTATCTTAGGGATCCCTTACTCAAACTTAGAGAAAACAGTGCCTCAGTTCTTAACAGTAGCTCAGTTCTTAAATACTAAGGCAGAAGATCTGCCAGATGCCCACTATTCTGAAAACATTAATTGATGTGCTTAATTGTCAGATAAAATCCATATTTGAATCTTTTAATGAAGATTATGAAAAAAATATTCTCCAAAATCCCCCTTTTTTTAACCCCTGTTAATCACTTAGCACACATGCTTGTATTTCACTTTATTTACACTGAACTTCACTGTTCTCATGTTGTGATCTTCAGCTCCCTTCTAGAACCCTTCAGACACCAGTATACACAGGACATACACTGTACTGTATTCAAACAATATTTCATACTCTTCCCTTCCCATAGTCCATTGAATGAGATTCAAATTCAAGCATATAAATACCTATGTTCAGTAGCTCTACTTTCACCCCTTGAAAATCCAGCTCTGAAGGCATGTATCAGTTTTAGGCAAAAGAGCATTCTATACAAACCAGAACAATCAAGATTAATTTCTTCACTGAAAGGGTTTCTCCACTAAAACAGGATGCCCAGGGAAGTGGCTGAGTTCCCATTGGTGGAGGTGTTCAAGAGATGTGCAGATATGGTGCTGAGGGACATGGTTTAGTGGTGGGCTTGGAAGTGCTAGGTTAATGGTTAATGGTTGGACTTGATGATCTTGAAGGTCTTTTCCAAACGAAATGATTCTATGAATTGTTAGGAAATCTCAACTAGTTATCTTCAGTCCTACACAGATTTGCAACCTTAAGCTGAACATATTCTTCTAAACAAAGAAAGTTGCATACTTCGTAACTTAATACTGACTCCCTCCCTCCACCATTTAAACATAGTTAAATTTAATTTGAGCTTCATGGTTTATAGAAATTAATTTACAATGCCTCTTAAGCTTTTACTTTTACTGATGTTCTCTCTCCTTTGAAGAACAATTTTTTTAACAATGCATCTTTGCTGATTAAATAAGTGTAAACATTTATATCATGGAATTATAGTGCTTGTGAACATGTATGTGTAAAAAACTAAGTGAAATCTATTTCAAAATAAGTGTAAATGTATCAGTTTCAAACTCAGAAAATAACCTCCCATTCTTACAGTCTTGTAACTGTTTTTCTTACATGTTCAGCAACACTAGCTAACAGTAAACTTAATTGTATTAGCTGCAACACATAATACTAGATAATGCCAACTCTAATAGAGCACCACAGCACGATTCCTAGACTGAGTCTTTTCTTCTGTTTCACAAAAGAGAATTATAACTGAAAGATATTTTCTTAAAAATTGAAAAGGTTCTTTTGATAGCAATTCATTCATCAACCAAGTAAGAACTGTGGGTAATGGGTGTAAATTGGAGCATAGGAGGTTCAAGTTGAATATTCGAAAAAATTTTTTTACTGTAAGGGAGCCCTGGAACAGGCTGCCCAGGGGGGTTGTGGAGTCTCCTTCACTGGAGACATTCAAAACCCGTCTGGACATGTTCCTGTGCAATGTGCTCTAGGTGGCCCTGCTCTGGCAGGGGGGGTTGGACTAGATGATCTTTCGAGGTCCCTTCCAACCCCTAGGATTCTATGATTCTATTGATACAGAGAACCAAGATGGCTTGACACTCTTATTTAGCTTTTACTTTGTTACAGATTCCTGTTAATGTTACATATTGCAGCCTGCACTTGCTATCATCTTTCCTATGCTGAGTGGGGATCATTATACCTAAACACATATGCATGGTGGATATGAACTACCACTTTGTATTAGAAGTCTCAATTCTTTCCCAAATTTCAAAGTCTCGACTTGCAATCTTAACTTATACATCAACATAGAATATACAGCCAGATCTACCAATCTATTTCTTCCCATGCAAGCAGGATTCTATAGTGTGCATTACTGGCATTCATTAACTAGAAAAAAAAGCCTGCAAATAAAAATGTGTGGTGCTACCATATCAAGATTCTGTCTAATGGCTAGTTCTTAGCATAACTGTATTCACCTGAAAGGAAAAAAAGGTAATGCTATAGAACAAGTAAAATATCTTTGTTTCAGTCTCCTGAAAATTTAAGTGCTATGCTATTTTGGAATGTTACCTGATTTGGTGAACAAACTGGAAAATCTTCAACTGGTGGAATTAAACCCTGGGCAATTAACTGTCCATAGGATGGAGGAGCTTCTCTTCTTAGCAGTTCAGCCTCAACCCTTGACAAATGAGTTTCAAATGATCTTTTAAAGAGAAAAGAAATTTCATAATACATAAGACTATGATGTATATATGTATTTAAACTACATCGGACTCTTATAGTCTGAAATAATAAATTTCAGCAGATGAATTTTTATTAATTTAATTGAAATTTAATTGACAAGGAATATAAAGCAAATCTTTGCAGTCACTCCTATGGGTCTGTCCTGTTGAGATAAGAGTAACGAAATCAACCCAACAATAAATTCCTTTAAAAAAAATAAAAGCCTGGGATAAATATAAAAAGATACCACAAAATATGCTCGTATTATTTTATAAAAATTGAAGAAAGGTTAATATTGGTATGATGTAGTCTACAATAGAATCAGCATGCTCTTAAATACAGAATTGAGATATTAGGGTGCAAAAATGCAGTGCCTCCATGCTTCTTTGGGTAACAACATCTGAAAGATTCTTTCTCAATAATTAAGTGATCAGAATACTTCTATTCCCTTTTAGCTAACCACTTTTTACTGTCAGAGAAGGAACACTCTCTTTAGAAATCACATACAACACTAATTGTATGTCAATAAAAATGTTTCAAGTATAAAAATAAAAGAAATGAAAACTGTGTAAGACTTTAAGTTCTTGAGGCCAAGAGTTCCACTTACCTTCGCTCAAACATCCTGAGTGAGTACAATTTACAAGTACATCCCAGTGCAATGACAAGCAGCAATCCACAAATAAGACTCCCAATGACAGCTGCAGTAATTACTCTAGTGGGTACAATGACTGGGCAATTCTCTTCATCACTGCCGTCACCACAGTCATCTTGAGAATCACAAACCCAGCTCTCAAACACACAGCGGTTATTTTTACAATGAAAATTTCCTGGCTGACAGAAGAAACAGTTTTTTTCATCTGAACCATTAGGGCAATGATTCTGGTAGTTGCAGCGATCTGAACGAGGATAGCAAACACCATTGCGAGAGCAGGGAAACTCATCTCTTTGGCACATGGTGCAGTTGGTTTCATCCCTTCCATTTGGACAGTGCCAGTAGCCATCACAGCGTTGCTGCTCTGTGTAGCAACCCCAGTTTCCACCACATGGGATTTCCCAGGGCAAACAGAAGCCATCTACTTGATAGGTGGCATTGAATCCTCTTGCAGCATTCACTTTATCAGCACAAAAATGTACTCTTATCTGTCCTGAAGATGAAACAACTGTGAGGGGAGCATGAGAATCAAATGCTGTTAGCACACGCAACAACCTCTGTGGATTCTCCTCTAGTCCATCATATATTTTGACATAGTCTCCAAAACCTGTACCATCAAGTTTAAAATCAGTGAATCGCAAAATTACTTTGCGGTGGTCACCAGTGTCTATCAGCCAGGTGCAGTTGCTTCCAGGTGGATAGAAGTCAGGATAGTTGGGAGAACTGAAGGTACCATAAAAATATTTTAACCACTGCCCACATGTTGGCACTTCACAGTCTATTTCATCTACTAGGTCAAGACAGTCAATGTTACCATCACATTTTGATGATTCTGGAAGGCAAGTGTAAAGCTTGGTGAAGCGAGAAAGACACTGGAACTGCTTGTAAGCACAAGTCTGAAGGGAAGAAGCTGATGGGGGATTAGCTTTGGCACAGATTTCTTCATCTGAGTTGTCTCCACATTCATCCATATTATTGCATTTCCAACTTTCTGGAATACACTTCCCATTAGCACAATGAAACTGGTCACAATCACAATTTGGTTCATCAGACTTCCCTGGAAGGAAAAAAAAGAATGATAAAAATATTCTTTTTTAGAATTCAGCACTTTATGGTTTGTGTCACCATGTAGTTAAAAAATGTCAAGTCTCTGTAAATCATCACAACTTGCAGTAAGTTTCAAGATAAAACATTTTTTTTCAACTTAAGAGTGCTGCCAGCACATCACCATGAGCCTCAACCTTAGCTGCTCTTGGTCAAACAGCCCAAGCAAGCAAACAATGCTCATTCATTGTGACTGAAAAATCTGTCTTCTAAGGTGCAATAAGTCAGAAAAATACTGTTTCCCTCTTTTATCACTCAAAAATACAGAAGCATTTTGTCCTGCAGTACCAGTTATCTCCCCAGATTCCTTCTTGTAAAAAGAGTCAGGCACTCTTCTGGTTTTTAGGTTCCTACTTTTTACCAAAGGATTTATGGCAAGAGAGAAGATGACAGTTGAATATTACCACCAGCCAAAAAAACCTCCTCTGTCCTCACCTCTCCCACTGCTCCTGCTTCTCTAAGAGGAAAGTGCAGCCAATGCAGAAACATATTCTTGCCTGAACACAAAATTATACTTTAAAAGTTAAGGATCCAAGTAGTGGTCAAGAAAAACATCAAAGTGTGTTTTCTGTTGTTTTTCTGTGGTTTTGGTTGGTTTGTTTTTAGATTCTGGAAAAAAATTAGTCAAGACACACCTTTAGTTAAGAAAATGTGGTCTACTGGCTACTACCACAATTGCAACATTAAGAATATTTTTTTCAAGGCTTCATTTATGAAGTTGCAACCATGTTAAGCAGAAGCATAGCTGGGAAGGCAAGCTGTTTCAGCTCTGCAACAGTTTAGCTAAGTCAAGTACTGTTTTATCACCTAAAAAAATCACTGCAATTTCTAGAAACCATGGCAATGACTGTAAAACTGGCTATAAAACAAACTACTGTGGTCAATCCTCAGAAAAAACCAGCTTAGATACTCTGCAATGCAGATGGTGCTACACAGCAGTAAGTCAGGAAATAAATTATATACTAACTCTAAGTAACACTATGCTTTCGTTTTAAAAAAGAAACAGGAAAGTGTGGTGAATTTACTGAAATACAGACTTTCCCAGGAGGTTCCAAGTTGCTTTACAACAGAACAATTCAAATTCTATTGCTATTTTAGTGTTGTTGAAAACATTTGAAAGAAATGCTTTACCTTGAAATATATTTTTTTAAAAAGATGCAACAACATCAGCATTTGAAAAATTTCACAAATTCTAAGACTTTAAAAAAATGAATCCAGGAAAAACCATGAAACCAACAAGAATGAGAAATATTTTCAGTACTGCTGAAGACTGCTAGTGATTAAGTTTTAGGAAACATTTATTTCATTAAAAAAACACCAATAACAAATCTAGTTTAAACCATCCAATCTCTTTGTTCTGTTACACAATTATTTATACATACATGTGTATATGAATGTATGTATGCATTTTTGTATATGCACTCACAGATACATGCACACACAATTCATATTAGTGCAGCAAATACTTAGTAAGGATTTTGACCTTGAATTTGAAACCTGGAAAAGTGTACTACTAGACCTGCCCTGCCTAAATTGAATGACTGTGTGCCATAGGTGGAGGGGCAATACAGAAAATGTTTAGGAGTAGTATTGATTATAATCCAGCTCAATGCTCCTACATTGCAGAACATGGATAAATGCTGAGCAGAAAGATATAGCAATGAGCTGTAAATATTAATGGCAATACTGTGGTAATAGAAGAGGATACTATTTCAACCTAAGCTTTTCCTTCTGCAGGCTTTTAAACATCCTAGAAAAGAGCTGCCTACTTGATCCTGATTTAGTATTTTTAATCATTGATGCCTAAGTCATTACATCAAGAATGTTTACATATGAATCATAAACTAGAGTGGTAAAAATAATAAAGACATGTACAAAATAAGAAAAATGGAAGCTGTACCTGAAAGACTCCAAGACTGTACAAGATAAGTAGCAGAACCCACGTGCAGTTCTAGCCAAAGGACTAACACAATCTTTATATGTATTTACAGTGAACATAAACCTCTGTACTTTTACTAACTTTGTTTTCAACTCTCTATCACCATTAATCTCTGTCCCATACTGATACAATTAGAGGCTGAGAAATTAAAGAGTGGGAGGAAGACAGAGGGCAGAAAGGCAAGTGACACAAAATTTAGTTTCTGGTCAATCACTGTTCCTCTCTGAAATGCTTTTTTTTGTTGTTTTGTTTGTTTAAAATTAAATGTCAATATTTACCTGGAAGATACTATTTATTTTACACAAGAATTAATTCAAAGAATTCACATGGCCTGTCTTCCACATTAGACTTGAACATGGAGCTCCCCAATGATGTCTTTTAGGCAATGTAATCTATATTTTCCATCATTCCAGCACAAGGCCTATCTTACATCTTTGTAATTCAAGTATTTACTGTTTTTCCTCTTTTTCTAAGATCACATGCCACCTTTAAGAAAAGCCTTAAAAACAAATAATTTAATGAGATGTTACACTGAGCACTACTGCATAACTCTAATGAGAAGAAATCTAACAACATAATTGCAAAGCTGAATGTATAGGAAAAACATTGCTAGTATTGCAGTAGACTCCTCTTCATACCAGAAAGCAGAAATGATCAGGCAATCATTAAAGCAGATTTGTCAACTCTTCTCCTATACACAGGTCAATTTACAACATTAGATTACTTTGATCACAGAGAAAATACAAGAACCACCAAGATCATGAAATACTTCCAAAGTAGCATATCAAGCATGGAGACTAAGCTCAAACAAAAGTTTCAACAAGATTCATTAGAAAACAAATGAACAACCAAAATACATATACAACCCCCCCCAAAAAAAGACTCAAACAAACAAACAAAAATTCAAAACAAAAGAAAAAAATGTGGGAAAAACATTTAAAAACATTAAAGCCTTAATTACTCTAAGCCAAGTACTTCTGTGTGATGCTAACAAGAAAAAAAACATGTAACAGAATAATTAAAAAAAAAAAGGATATTGTTGAAATGTTACAGAGGAAAAGAGAGGAAATTATTTTCAGAAAAAAATCTCCTAGAGCCTGTGGCTTGCCTCCTCAGCACATTCCACACCCTTATTCAAAATGTGTTTTCCTTCCCAAAGCTCTGGGACAGAGCACTCTCTCCCTCTGCCTGCCAGGAGAGGGAGATAAGCAGAGCAGAAACCTCACACGAGGTAATTAAGTGTGTGCGTGTGGACAGTAGTAAAACAGCAGTAAAGGATAACTCATTAGATCTTGGCTTTTTTTTACCCATCATGTTTTTTCGTAGAAACAGTAAGCAAAACCCAGGTAGAACATTGCCCTGAATGCTGAGCCAGCATCAAACACAAGGGTGTGTTACTTCTGCCAAGACTTGCTTAGTAGCAAAGAGCTGAAGCATAGAGGAAATTTTTTTGTAGGTATGAAAACAGGCCATAAAAAAGGCATAAAAGCCTCCTGGAAACTTCAGATTGTGAAGGAGCTCTGACAAGGGGGAGGAAGCTGTTAAGTAAAAGAGTGCAGAATACAGAGCAGGGGCAAACATGGCTTAAGATAGAGGAGATCAGGGCTCATTTTACTGAATATCAGTGGAATAGTTTTAAAGATGGATGGCAATGGATAGCTGGAAGAGAGTATGAATTGTTTTATGGACAAACCAAGTTAAAGTGCACAGGGATTGGGAGGAGGCTGGAGAGTGGAATATGGGTATACACTGAGAAAACAAAAGAACAACCATTAAAACAAAGAGGAATCTAATTGAGTGTTTTTGATCATCAGAATATAGAAAACCATGATCATGCAATTACATAAAATTCCATTACCTCTTAAAGCCAGAAAAATGTTTGGAACTGTACTTAACCCTGACTATCTCTCTCCACTCTTTTGGCAACAGCTACTAGAGTAAAAACTGCCTATGAAACAGTCCTAAACTATTACTATTACTAACTAGCTTATATTGCATACTTCGATTACCAATAAAAATATTTCATGTACAAAACCATGTCTACACTTGACTAGAGTAACTGATCACATTGACAGATTTTTAAATTTTGTTTAAGAGTGTATTTTATGATAAATAATGATGAAAATGTAAACAAAATCCTGCCGTTTCTTCCTTCTCTCACCCTCCTTCTGCTACTCAGAAGACTACCAAACTACTTTAACTATTTTTGTTCTGATGAAAAAATTTCAAATCTTAAACCATGCTAAAAAAACCTTGCAAGTCACCTAGTATTAATATTGAACTTCCCCCCACCCAAATCAATCACTCTGTGAACTTGTTACTGTGAACACGAATTCCCACTTCAAACAGATGAGTTGTGTATGGGATTAAAATAATCTACACAACACATGCTTTCAGTAAGCCTTGAATTGATACAGGAAATGTATATAGTGAAGTGTACCATGATACTGAACTAGGTATCATTTGAAACATACCAGCAAAGTAGGCTAATCTGAAGCCTTTTCTGGAGATGCTATCATCTGAATGAAACCTGATCCAAACATGATCCTGTGAAGAGATGTATGGCGAAGGAATGGAGGAGCCACATGCTCTGTAGCCTTCAATATTCTTGTAGCTTCCAATTGTTAACCAATCCGAGCTGCATCGCCGGGATCCCTCAACATCAAAATCTTGAAAGCTGGGGGAGGGGGTGAGAAGGAAAAAAGAGGTCAAAATTGCTACCAAACTGAGTATTACACAACCAAGCTGATGAACTGTTATACATAACAAATGGAAATTGGCTGTAAGCTCTTTTCTTGTCTAAAATAAAAAGAACAGCCTCTTCCCATATAAGAATAGGATTCAACCTTCTGGTGATGGCACTTTTATGAATACAGCAAGAATCTATTCTGTCAAAGAAAATACTGCATCCACTACCTAAAGAAGCTCAGTTTTGCTATTAAAAAATTCATCTAAATAGTAAAATTAAGCAATTCTGTTTGCGATTGTCTTAATGAGTCTTATTTAATGATGTTCCTATACTACACTAAGTTTTTTTACTTAACCCAAATGTCATCAGAAATCTAGCTAATGTGGTATGACTTGACATTATAAATATAGCCAAATTGTTCAGAACTGTGATTTCACATAAGATTTGCTCCCAAGTTGCACTACTCTGTTACCCATTAGGTTATGTCATGGTATGGCTACAGCTTTATCAAGACATGCTGTCTTGGTAATGAAGTATGAAGGGAAGACAGTCTGGGTAAAACAGGTCAGTACAGACAATACAGCAGTAAACCAGAAATGTGAAAACCATGCTAGATAGATGAGTGGAAGAAAACAATGTGTGAGAAAAAAAATGAGTTTTATGAAAAATAAACTGTACGAAAAAGTTCAGAAAGCATTCTAGTAGATGAACAGATAAACTCTAGGTACTTTACACTGCATTTATGACAGTTCAATATTTAGTAGAAAATCTGCTTAAATTAAAAAGCAGAACTTTTTTAAAGTGTCTGATACCAAAACAAGTACTTCATAGTGCAGAGCTGCTTCGTAGTTCAGCAGGTCTATACAGCAAATTGAAGTAAAGCTGCAGCCAATGCTTCACCAGCCTGTGAAGCAGTACTTGATGCCAAAACAAGCCTAGACTTCCTTTGTGGCAGTAATGAGGAATGAACTGAGGAGAACTTGAACCTACAACACAACTTTTTCACATTACTTTAGGCAAGTTACAAGGTAAGTGAAACTATGAAGAGCTCCCTGCACCAAAATCAGTTATTTCCAAAACTGCAATCAGATTTATTGAATATGCCATTACTATACTCCTTCACATTTAAGCACACCATGTGACTTTACAGCAACAGAATATTACAAAGACTCCACTATGCATTTTTAATACAAAATTCTTGTATTTCAGAGATGTTAAATAAATGAGCACATAGAAACTTTCTAGTCACCAACTCTCCAGCTGAAAACAAATACTATCTGGCTGCATAAGACAACTCATAAAAGGAAAAGCAGAAAACAAGACAAAACAGAAATCCTACATTTACAGGAAGGAAGAAGGAATTGTAAAATTGGCAGTTTTAAGTGCTCAGTTAGGATTTCTTCAATCCATGTGGTTAATACTGGAGCACTCTTACCTTATAGTAATGATCTCTCCTGGGTTTGCATGGATGTACCAACTACAGTTGATTCGGGCAGGATACTCAGAGGGCCATCCTGGACTTGTGATTGTCCCACTTGGTGATCGAATTTGTTCTGGAATATCTCCACAAGCTAAGAAATGCATATATATTGAAAGCAATTTGATTAATGTAATTTTTTTTTTTAAACAGACGGACAAAAACCAATCAACACTTATCAGGGAAAATATCACACTTGGATGAGGTAGCTATAAAAACAGGATGTAAAGGAGTTCATAATGGACACAGGTCACAACATGTCAGCCAAAACATGTTTTCCAATGCTACCAGTGCAAAAGTTTAAACTAATGCCAATTAGTACTACAGATTAAATAAGATTACTCTACAGGCTTTGTATAACTTCATTAGTAATGTGAAAGATTTTTCTGTTTCCTAATCTTATTTTGAGCCTTCACAAAGTCTAATTTCAATTTAACTGTGCATTTACACTTTAATGAAAAAGATGCATTACAAGATGAAAAAAAAAGTGAAATAATAAGTAGCTGAAACTTCCTATCTTAAGATGCCTGGCCATCATTTAAATACCCACTTGCAACCCTCAGCATGGAAATCATCTTTATACACATTACTGCAAGGCTTAGAAGGCAAAGAGTACTGACTGCAGCAGACTTCGTTTGTAGATATTACAATTTAGGTTTACAAGAGATTATTCTTAAGATGGACTTGAGTAAATAATTTTCTGATAATGGATTAGAAAGCTTGTCTTTATAGAACTAATTCTATGCAGCTGAAATAACTCAGCTACTTGCATTCTTACTTTATTACAGGTTTAGCTTTCTGTATTGGCTGTAACTCATTGATTGTTCATTCTCTACTGATTTTATTTCAAGAAATGTATTTGTTTGGGCAGTTCTGTTTCACTGTTCTTTCCCATCACTACCTTAGCAGCCTTATATCCAACACCTGTCAAATAGCATATTCACAACCTTCACATAAAGGGCAAGGTCATAATAGTCTCGCTACAGAGCCTGGAATTATAAGGAAGCTTCAGAGGTCAGAAAATACAAAAATAATTGCCCTCTGTGCCCTTATTTTAAAATTTCCTCACTGTTAGTCCAAAACTTGTGGCCTCTTGAAATCTATTGGTAGCACAATCAGTTACATACTTCATTTAAGCACAAGAACTATTACAAATTTTCATTATTGTCTGATGATCAAAAGCTTTGAAATTTAAAAAAATTTTAAATAAATGATTAAAATAATCAGGACTGATGCAGTGAACAAAGACAATGAAGAATGATCTGCATCTCTAATAATGCAGAAGCTGCAATATAACTTGTAGGCAGGTTATTTTCTTTGTTTGTTTTTATCTACAAAGTATTTAGGATAATTTTTCAAGACTACAGGGACCCGAAATTACTGACTAGCTGTAATATAATAAAAAATTATACTCTTAAGTGATTAATATTACTATAAAATATTTTTACTTAGCAGAATAGAAATGCATTTCTAAATACAGGCTTAAAAGGTTTAGAAGAAAGATGCTGAAATATGCATACATTTTCTGAATTAGCTTAAAAACAGAAATATAGAAACAAAATTAAAACCCAGTAAATTTACTGTTTTCACATGGAGCTAGAAAATATTGCTTTAAATAGTTTCTGACGTTTATTATTAGACCTTCATTCATGTTAACATACTTAACTTTAAGTGTTAACATGCTTTGCCTGTGGAATATAGGACTTGTCCTAATATCTAGGGAGGAAAGAATCTTACAGTACAGAAAGTTGTAATTTTATTTGAATATTCAATCAACTATTTCCTGGAAACTTTGTTTTAATTTTGAGCAAACCCTATAGGTGGTGCTATAACACCATGATATTTTGAAACACTACTCCTGTATGAATGGTCTGGATATACTTTACATGTGTTCAGACAAGAAATGGAAAGATTGGAAAGAAAAACTGGTTATTTATAATTATGTGACAAAGTAAAATAGCATTTTTAATAGCTATGAAACCAGAACACATGCAAAAAAAGTATATGTAAGCCATATATAATAAGACTGCAGATGCTGTCAAGCAATTCCACACACTGCTTGGTTACTACTGAAACTGTGATCAGCTTAAAGTAAGTTACCTTCAGGTGAAAGTCATACTATTGCAACATTAATCTGGTTTTAGCTATTTAAAAACTGATATAAAAGACTCTGTCACTGAGAACTACTGAGGAAGCTTTTAAAGTTGCCTGACAAAGAAAAACCTTACACTAGAAGATAAAAATAACCTATTCAATGTATGTTCGTTCATCCAGTTTGATGGAGCTCACCTCCAAAAATTTAAGTATGCTATAAGTAAAGCACATGCCCATTGAATAGGAACCTCCAAACACTGATAGTAACTATAAAATTACTATGCAATTACCTTTGCCTTCTATGCTGGCACAGTGCACCCCAACAACTACCATTTACTCAATCCAATCCCTACAGCAGAATAAGCAGCAAATTTACTTGTCAGAAGAGTCCAAATGGAAAAAAACAAAGAGCCTTCATGACCATGACAGTATTTCCAGAGCACCCTGAAAACCTCCACTTTTACTCAAATTGAAGGTTTTTTTAGCCTTTTGTTTTGTTTTTCCTGTACCAGCCATATCCAAAAATATGACTATTTTCTGCATCATCCAGCATGGGAAGAAGACGACAAAGGAGGATATCAGGAAATCAAAATGATCACAGGTACTAAAATACAGTGAGCGACACTGTACTTCTGCTGCAAAGAGGCAAAAATCAAACTGAAGAAAGTATGCATTTGAGAAACTGGTTCAAAAGAGAAAAAAGCCTTGAAAAGGGAATCACAGCTTCCTTAACTTCAGGATAGCTACATCAGCTAAATGTAGTTATATACTTGGTACACATTCATGCGCTGCAATCTTATAATTCAGGAGATGAAATCTCCCATTTGCTTATAAAGTGCGGAAAGGTCAAGATCAACTGTGCAGAAACCGCACTTCAGAAGTGCTCTCATTTTGAGAGAGAATAATTTCTCAGAGAGATTTTAAAAATCAAGGATAGCCTTTCGAAATAAAACAAGTTTTAAGGGGAATCTACTATGCAAAGATAATTGCAAGCCTTCTAAAATCTACTCCTGACCCTCTGGGTCAACTAGCATGTTTCTTCTAAAGCTTTTGAGAATTTAATGTAACATTTTATTCATGTGTTTGTAAACGTGGAGAATGTTAGCAACATCAAGATGTGCAAAGGAATCAAAAAACAATTCAGGTGACAGCGTATGTATGAGCAGAGGCAAGCATCTTTTCACTAAGTTACGGAGAATCTACACTTCTAATTTCTATTACTTGTAGCCATGCAGGCATATGTCACAAAGGTCAGTTATGTTTAGGGGAAAGTAATATTACAGAAAAAACTGACTAGGTCTGGAATTATTTCTTAAAATTATTAAAAATCCATGAGAAAACACCAGAATAAACATTAGAGACAGGAAAAAGGAGTTTGTAAATGAGTTTAAGAGGAGTTTATGAGTTTGTAAGTGAGATAGAAGCACAAAACAAACTGAGAAGGTTGCACAGAGAAGCAATGATACATAGTGATGTACGCCCAAGATGTTTATGTATTTCAAACTCATGGCTATTAAGATATCTGGGTGGGAACAAATCCCTCCTGCACAACCAATTGTACATGGGTGTTGTCTCTGCCTACATTCCTCTCAGTCTACCTATGTTCTTTAGAATAATTCTGCTCATCCATCTCCTGTTTTCAAATTCTCTCCTTTGTAAACCTTTTTTTATTAACAGTCTGTTTGCAATTACGTTTCTTACTTTGCTAAACCTGTTCAGTAAATTTCAACACTGTAATTAGGACTGGAGATGTTTCATGAAAGTGCAAATAATGGTGAAAAAAACTGCTGAGGGGATAAGCTGTGCACATGGTTTTCTGATGTATATGGGTTTTCTTGTTGTCTTTAAAAAAAAATATATGCAACAGTTTTCCTTATTCCCTTCTTCCTTACATGTGTTCATTGCCCCATGTTACCAAACGTGTCAATAAACTAGGGTGCTAAACAGAAGAGAAACAATGGAAACTTTAGGGTATAAAATGGAAGTTAAAACAAGAAAATAAATAAGAAACCTATGCAAAAATTCTGTAGTAAGATCTAGAGAAGTGAAGTACCTGTAGCAACAGTGAACAACATGTCAAGGAAAAAAGTCACTTCAGAAAAGCAGGGAGAGGGAGATTAGGGATTTATCTTCACAGTAATGCCAGGAGATCAGTTTAAGAGATAAAAGAATTAGCTTTCAATGTGAACCACAAGATGATAAGGTATGCATTATATTGGACATCGTAAGGACATGAATGCAGCTGGATAAATGATCTGAAGGTGTTTAAAACAGCTTAGAGTAAAAAGAGAATAATGTTGTGATAAAGTCTAAATCATGAATAGGGAGGATAATTATTGCATTTGTAACTCTCAGGAGCCACTGAAAGTCTTATTTGGAGAACTAAGGAGAAAGAAAGCATAGGAATATTTGCCTCCAGGTCAAGCTGTAAAGCTCTAATTTATAAATGCCCTTTGCTCTGCAGTACAGAGGTACACTCAGTTAAAAGGGGTAATTTTTTTTTTTTTAATTGTTATGAACAAATGCTTTCACCACTGACAGAGTCCTTTAAAATGTGTGGAGGGGGAGGGAGAGGGTGGAAGATCAGTTTTGCAGATGTGACAACTGTGATGCAACATACCCCACAGACAGATCTGAAAATATTTCTTAGTTTTTCAGGCATAAACACTTGTTCTCCAGTGCTGGCTTATACACAAGACCACACTCCATTACTGCTGTTGGTAGAAAAAGCATGCTCATATATTAGAGGTGTACGTGTAACCTGGCAGATGTAATATACAGCAGAGGCATAAATACCAAAGATCACACAAAGATCTGTGCTATTAAAACATAATTTAGTAAGGTAGGTCATGAAGCTTTGCAGCAGCAACATGACAGGAAATCTACCATCAAGACAATTATTTCATTTTAAATCCCTTCTCAGTAGCAACTGTCCAAGAAAATCACTTGCTTGTTTCCAACACCAAGTTAGAGTTGGATTTAGAAAGATTAAAGGCCAGATGTCTTTGTTTTTATTTTACAGACCCTCTGCTTAAAATTCTGATAAATAAAGAGCTGTCCAGGTATGCTTGATGAAATATATAATCTGCAAGTTCAAAAACATGTTTGGGAGACTCTCATTGTTTCAGAGTAACTCACAAATCATTTAAATCCATCCCCATCTTTTATGCTTGGGCCATACACTTAAGATGTACATACAAAGAACTGTAAGAAAAATGCCACTGGGTCTGCCTACACACTTTCTTCAGGTTTTCATTAACAGATCACTCCCATCTCCATTATCTCAAAATCTTTAAGAGTATGATATTTATTCTTCCCCAATCTTGGAAAGCTATTTTAGAACACAGGACTGACAGATCTACTTTTGTATTTTATTTATTTTAATTGACTTTTAAATGGAAGTCCTCCCTGGATATTTCTTCTCAGCAGTTAAAGGTCTGTCTACCAGTTGGCTGTTATCTTGCATAAAAAGTACATTGTGTTCTCTTCTTGGAACTCCCTATTCAAGCATGCTGGCCAAAGTACTGAAAGCAGAGTCAAAAATTCCATTCACCTCTTGCCCAGCAGGTGCTTTTCTGCCTCTACTGTGACCTGTGACATGACTGCTGCAGTAACTAAAGGGGTGAAGGGCTGTTAAAATATATCCTAAAAGATGCAGAGGCAGATTTTTGGCTGTGTATCTGGACTATCCAATCTCAGCAACATTGTCCCAACAACAGCAAGTGATTATTAATTATTATTAACAGTGTATATAATGTACTATGTATGATACCTGATGTATTATTACTGTTAAAAAGCAACAAATTCTTCATGATGAAGCACAAGACTGTATGTCAAAAACCTTCTAGAATTAGACTGTTGACAGTGTTTGAGTGGCACACAATGAAAATGAAAAAGAAGGTAGTATGGTTTCACAAAGACCATCCACTGGCAATACATTGATCTAAAAATTTTTCCATGTGGACAAATAGCAATGGAATGTTTGAAGCGATGCTGCAAGGTTAACTACAAGATGTACAAGCTGTTGTCTAAAAGGACAAGTTTTCATTTTGACTCTTATTTAGGAGAAAGGTGTGAAAACTGGCTTGATTTCCAGGAATTAGTGGCAGCTTTCCTATGAAAAGAACCAAGTTTGTATTCTTCTGCCCACAGAGGAGCATTTATCTCATTTACACATGTTCTGAGTACAGGTGTAACAAAACACAGGCAGCAGCTTAGCTGACACTGCTGAGCAAATGAAGAACAAAGACTGCACTGGCACCACCTAATGCTTTAGTGGACACAGTCACATCACTAACACAAAATAGTTTCAACCACGGCTGCTGCCCAGAAAAGGCCTAAAATGACTTCCTGGAAGAGAACATGGCAAGGTTTGAGCAACCTGCACTGCTTTTATGCCCCATATACTCCCAGTGTCTCATCAGCTTCTCAGTTTCACAAGTCCTAAAATTCTTCTTTACTTCTGTTAAGGAAAGTGCAGTCCCAGTGTACAGTATTTTCAGTCACTGCTTCAATCTAATCAGGTGAAACACTTAACTCCAGGATTTATATTATTTGATAATAGCAGTGTCCCAAACTACATTTCAATAAAGTTCAATGCATAAAAACTTAACTATGGGAAGAAAATGTCTATTCAACTTAAACCAACTTTTCTTTGAGTTCAATGTTTGTATGGAAAAATAATTAAGCAGTCCACTTAGAAAGGCATAATCTGTTCATGAGCATGCAGGTATCAATTTTATCTTATGAGAATTTTTCCATGTTCCAGTTGCTTCATTCCTTATTACATGCTGCAAAAGGCAGTAATAATTTTTATAGCCAAATATCTCTTCATAAGATACCAGGTGGCTTTCAATATTTACTATTTAAGTCATGCATGAAATTTAAACATTACAAAAAATGACTTACCCGTTGACACTCCTGAAATATGCACATTTTCAGAATGTTCTGCAAGAGCACCATTTCCTAAAATTAAACATAATGAATAAGCTAATTTCCAAGATAAAATTTGTAAAAATTCTTCAGATACCCTCTTACAGAACAGAAAGAACAAGACTCAAGTCGTTTTAATTAATATTAAACATTAAAGGTCCTACATTCATTTTATGATAAAACTTAAAGAAAAACTAGAGAAAAAGTTACTACACAATGAAAATAAAAACCAAGCAGTGTACTAGGAACAATTAGATATATATGTACTACAAAGCTAAGGAACAAGAGACCAATAGTACCAAAGAGTTTTGAGAAACTTCAGGCATTTTAGACTCTAGATTTTGCATTATTTTGCATAGAATGCTATTTTCTTTTCAATAGAGATTTATTTCAATGCATCTTCACCATCCCCTCCTGGATCAAGGTTTATAAGTAAATGCCATGCAAATAAGGACTTCCAAATGAAGACATATTGCAGCTGATACCCTTTATTCAGAAAGGTAAAGCCAGGAACCAGATCCCTTCAAGAGTAACTCCTTTTCAATGTTCATTAAAACTAAGTACACTTGCAAACATGAACAATGAGACCCATGTGGTCACCAAGAGTTAGAGACAAAGAAGTTATGCCTCCAAATCTCATACTATTTTATACAACTCCGAAGTAAAAGTAGCCTGCTAAAGAAAATATGTTTGCTGACAGGTGGTAGCCCTGTACAAGATGTGAGAGACCAAGCTGTATTTCTACATATTTCTCCTACTTAACAGCTCTCATTCTACTCTTCTTTATTTAACATCTTTTCTTTTAACCTTTACAATAAATTAACAAAATCTTCTAGGCATTTCAGGAAGAGAGAGCTACTTTCATAAATAAGCTCCTTTGAACATAGGAAGAGAATCTAAAATGTAAAATACATCACTAAGGAAATTTTAAAACCACAAGTCTTTATCTATCAAAGTTCTGTAATGCTGGAGATTTGTCAGATAGATTTTCATACATGTAAAATCAGCTCTCTGCCACCACAGCAATGTACACTGATATGTTTGGGTAACAAGAGCCATAAACACATGAAGAAAATTCCTTCTCTACCAAGCTTCAAGACTTCAGTTGATCCAGTTGATCCTCAGCAAGCATTTCAATGCTCCTCCATTACCATGGTTACAAAGAAACAGTTTCAGAAATTACTTCCAAGGTTGACATCAAATAAACAAAGACATACTTATTTACTTCCTAAAGACATAACACAGTTAGAAACCTCCTGTAGAAAAACAGTAAGTGTAATTTCTCTTTTTAAAAAATAATGTTTTGGTTTCTTTAAAGTGACATGCTTCCCTCACCAACTGGATGTATTCATTTTGCTGCATGTATTTACATTCCAATTTGCTTTGTCTCAATTTTAAGAAAAAAAAAAATCTACATTGCAGCAATTCCCTTCAATGCTCAAAATACAGAAGCATTTTAAACCAAAAACTTTTTCAAATACTGTCTGAGGAAATATTTTCCAATCAAATTATTTACAAAAGTAAAATGTAGCAATAAGTTTTAAAAAGCTAGTCTCCAAATGATTTCTCCATTTTGCATAGAAATTCACATGCCAAGGAGCATTTGCTACTCTGACTTCATGTCTTAAATAGCACCTATCTCTAAATTTACAAAATGAACACCATCTTTGCCATAGTGATTTTATTTGTACCTGATTTCATAAAAGCACATTTCTGATTGTCTTGTTTTCTATTATTTCCAACAACATAAGGAAAACATTTCTAGACCTCTAGTTTAGGTTAAAAATAGCTTACTGGTATTTCATCTTTCCATTTGCAGTTGGGATTATTTACACATTTTGTATTTTAATAAGCGTATGCAACTTTATTTGTAGTTGCTACTGAACACTGGAAATGGACACCATAACAAAAAAATTTTCACAAACATTATGAAGTATGAAAAGCCCTGAAGTAATTACATTGAAGACAGTATCTCAGCAGTTCTAATAAATATAACAAACCATGAAAACACTGACATAGCACTTAAATGATGGAAAGAAAAGCAATGTATGTATAAAAAAAGGACGAAACCCCCATAAATCAGTAACACTGAGAAGCTTATTAAAATGGGAACTCACACCCAAATCCTACACACCTTGATTTCTAATTAAGGGGGTCAATTAAGAAATCTTAAGCAAATACACAAACCCAGAATGCTTTATTATCTTTCATCCAAACATACTTTATGATTGATCTATTGACATAAAAAGATGTCACATTTATTGTCAAACTCCAGTGACTAGTCAGAAGCAGCACTAATGTGTGATAATGCAGCTTCCATCCAGATCCAAGTGCTGTGGTATCAAAACAAGGTGATTCTTTAAAAATTACTGCCTTCCCAATAATCGTTACATGAAAGATAAACCTTAACCTGTCAGATTATTACTTAATTTTTTACTGGAAACTGTCAGTGAAATAGTCTGTTCAGATACCATTTAAGTGTTAGTAACCACTGACAACTTTATGAAATTTCCTATATAAACTGATTCCAACAGAATAACAATACATCTATTGCTAAGAAATCAATAGGTATAGCAGATCAATAATTTTCAATAAGATATGGGAACACAATTATCTTTGAAATTCCTGTTGGTCTATTTAACACAGCAGAGTACAAGTACATAAAAATTTCCTAGGTCATGAGTATACTTTCATATTTCTTAATGTTTCAAGAAATATTTTCTACTCATTCATTCTTGTGCCAGAAGTTTTAAGCTGAAACAGGTTCCACCTAACAAAGGTTTGCCCATATGACTTAGAGAAGCTGGCCAAAAGTCTGTGTCATAGCACAGCACTGTAAGGCACACCAAGAAGATCCTGCATGAATCCATTCTGCCTGCAGGAAACCCAAGAAACTGAGTTTGTTTTTTAAAATCCTCTTCCTCCACTTTTTTTTTTCTTTTAAATTTCTTAAAAAAAAAAATAAATCACTTGTGTAACCCAGACTATATCCATCTCCTATATAACCTCTTATAAACACAACAAACAGATCACTTGTGTTAAGAAAAGTATGTGTACTTCAGTTCTGCATCTCAAGATGGTCAGCAACTGCATTTAAGTTAAATTAAAATGAACACGTCTCAAGATGAAAATGTGTCTATGTTTTTTTTCTTAAAAAAGACATTTTTTTTCTATTTTTCTTAAAAAAAAAAATCAAAATAGAATTTTTGATAAATAGCATCCCAGATATTTTAAACTACTGGTAACCTACAGATGAAACAAAAGCATGGCAAGTACTTTTAATGGCTTTCTACCTGAGAGCACAAGTCTGTTGCCACCACTGCTGGTAATATCTCTTAAATTAGACTCTTCATATATGAGTGTGTTTACAGTAGGGACCAATCTCCAATTTCTGAGGTGCCTTTCTGTCCTGAATATCTTTAAAAATTGATTTTCACAGTTTCAACCAGAAAAAAAAAAAAAAAAAAAAAAAAAAAAAAAAAAAAAAAAAAAAAAAAAAAAGATTTAATTTTCACAGCACAAAACCAGTCCCTTTTGATCTTTGTCAGTTTATCTATCCCACTTGGATCCTCCAAGTTGAGGCACTGTGTTGTCCTGGGAGCAGACAGGAACAGACAACAGGTAGTGCCTCAAGAACTTGTATTAATTCCTTCTTATATGTATCTTACAGTTGACTGACCACAGAAACAGGCTAGATGACACTAGGTTTGCCTTCAGGTTTTCCAGCAGTTGGAGCTCTTCTCTCCCATCAGTCTACATGAAGCGATCCACCACGTCACCCTGAAAATCCCAGCACACTCACATCAATTCCAAACATCCTGGTCCAAGATGCATGAACCCTGTAGTCTCCTGAGTCTTGAAAGGAGAACAAAACTATGAGGAATATAAAAAAACACGGCCTAGGAAAGTATTTGACTCATTAACATCTCAGTTTCATCACAGACAGAAAAATAAACGTAGGCCTGGGGAGCAGGTTTGTCAACAAGGAAAGCATTGCAGAGCAAATACTCCAACCAAACTCCAGAGGAAAAAATATAAGGGAAAAGTATGGAAAAAACAAAGCTTTCACACCTGAAAAATATTACAGGTTTAGAAATTTGCCAATTTCTATTATTTGAAGCCCAGACAGTCGCAATGATGGACTTAGGTGGAGGCTAACATAAGCACAACTCCCATTTATCCCTCCTTTCCCGTAGCCTGCACTGGTAGTACAAATGCACAGTGAAGTGATGAATACTGTCAAAGTGCACTCAGAAATTGGTGTATGTGATTTTGTCCACTATGGTAAAAATAAAATTTTATTACTTCAGTTTGGAATAACAACATGTATCTTAGGACTCAGTTAAATTCAGATTGTGTTTTAAAGAGAAATTAACTTCAATGGAGATAATGTGTGCGTGACTTTCTTTTTTGTGGACAGTAAGTAGTCCAACAGCAAAAATCAATACATCTTAAATATGTGGTTTACCACTATGGATTACTTTTTTCTTTGAATTTTTCATTTCACAGTCAAGTTAAATTCTTTTATATCAAGATTAAGCCTCTGCCATCAGCTATAACAGCCAAACTACATCCCTTCTATAAACAGAGTTGCATAAAGTGAGGAACTGCTGTAACTGAATGATGACAAAAAGAGCTTTTGCTGAACTACCTTGAGTTAAAAGGTACTGTGGTGCATAATGAATGCTACACAAGCAGAACAGACAGGGTATTTCTACTGTACTACAATTACTGGGGACAACAGATCAACACTTCCTGTGTATCATGTGTTTCCAAACACCCTTTATCATGGCACATCTTCAACTTGCTTCACTTTTAGACAATGTGCTTCATAATCAAAATCCCTTTCTTCAGCCAACTCCCCCAATTCCTGTCCAGACCATACCTTACCAAGAGTAAGCTTACTTTGTTTGCACTGCCTCTTGTCACCTGAAGTTACCTTGCATTCACCTGTACCAAATTCTGCTTCTAACGGACCAAGTGTGGATGATGCCACCAAAATAAGAAACTTACTAGAGATTCCATGGACAAACTGGTGCTGCCTTACACATTTCCCCACTAAAGAGCCATTTAGCCATAGTGCTATGATGCCCTAGTCCATAAATAGAAATACCTTTCCTGATCCAGAGATATGGGAGCTAGAAGCACTCACAATGCCTCTCTATTATTCCAGCATGCTTCTGCTAGCATGTGTTGTGACAGACCCAGCCAGTGGACATCCCACCCACTCACTTCCAGCAAATCTCTAAGCACAAGGTGTGCAGAAACCAGCTCCACATGAAGGTGCTGTGTGTCAGAGGGAACCACAGTCACGCTCATCTGCAGAGTCTGTGGGGTAAAAGTGCAAAGGTTAACTGCATATCAGTCATACCTGTGGTTAATCTAAGGTCAGGATGTTACAGCTCAGAGTAAGGCATGCAGGAGATCAACAGAAAAACAAGTACTACCACCCTCCTCCAGATAAACTAGGTGATAAAACAGGTGATCTTTAAAGGTCCCTTCCAACTCATTCTATGATAAAAACATAAGTATCTAACACTAACCCAATTATACTGAATTATTTACATGGCAGGTCACATGCAGTTAATGAGCCAAAAAATTATGTAGAGTCCTCCTCAGTCTTTTGACTTATCAGTCTTTTATATATATATATGTATATATATAAATATATATATATCTTTTGACTTATCATCCTCACTGTCTGAACACTTTTTGCACATATATTTGCTACAACTACTGTGCATTTAGAATTAAACACATTAGCTTCAGGATTTAATGCTGTAACTGCACCAAAGAGTTACATATCCATAGGTATATGGCCATACTGCTGCCAAACTCTCCTGTACTACACAGCAAATTAAGATTGTGCAACTGCGGGTAGGGGGGGGAATAATTTTCTATAATTTCAAATGAGTATGAGAGTACAAAAAGGACTAGACTTGTTTTTTCATCCTTTATAATCTACAGAAGTCTCTGTGTACTTTCTATCTGTACAAAACATGTTCTCCTACCACTTCTGAACTGTATTACAGAAATACAGACTGTGCCTTCAGAATATAAGAACAGAGCTACATGTGCACTTTCAACATTATAGGAAACAAAGAGACTTGAAGTGGAGCAGATAGAAAAAATAAAAGGAAAACTAATTAAATTATAATTAAATAAGAGCAGTATGGGCATTTGAAACTGACCCTCCCAGAGCAATTAATGAAATAAACAATATTATTGCTACAGGGAATGCTTCACATTAAGGTGTGGTGGAGCTCAGGGTACACAAACTGTTTTTAAAGTCTCCATACTCAGCAACAAAGCAAAGAAGCAGGGCCATTCTCAGCTTCCTACAGAAACCAGCAACAGCCTTCACGGGTGACACACTTTTATTATTTCCTGCCTTCTTATATCTCAGTTTGAAATCACTGAAACCTTTTGATTAGAGATAAACATGTAATCAACACATTTGTGCACCAACATGTATTTGGATTAACTACTCAAGATGAAACTCATGATCTACCACCACCTCATATTTTCATGTGTTTATTTTTTTTTAAGTAGTGCATTGCATCTTTGACTAGAAGCTTTTGTCTTACACAAACTGCTGTTTGCTTGCTTCCTCAACAAAGAGCAATACATGTTTTTACATAAGTTCATGTATTTCACAACAAAAGGCAATTTAAAAAACACTATTCACTTTTAGACATTAACTGATCAATAATCTCCAGTTTGGCTGAAAAATCACAAGAGTTATTGAGAAGCTGTGTAGTATTTATTTTTAAATCAATAGTGTGGTGTTATATAGTTACATGCAGCTGTCTTCTGTATTTCCTGAAGGTTAAGTAATGGAGTCACAGGAATTTCAGCTGATCAGTTGTAAAACAGCATTAAGGTATTCAGCAAGATGTGAATTATCCTTCAAGTAAGGGAAGGATTAAATAACCATTTCTTTTAATATAAAATTACGCATGCAATAGACAGAAGCATTGAGACAACCTAAGCAACAGTGACAAGATTTATTCCAACAGAAAAACATAAGCTACAAAGAAGGTACAGTAAATACATCTAAAATTTCAAACAATGAAAATGAATGTTCACGTGCAAGAGAAAGTGTTGTATACTTGAATACTACAATGGCATCATTCATTTATTTAATTAAAGAAATAATAAAAATGACTAACAGATGCAACTATACTGGAATACTGGCTTATTTAAATATGCTTATGATACAAAAGCAGGAATAAGCACATAAAATTTCACTGTAAAAAAAGAAAGCACAGAATTTGTTTATAATGCTCAATGCTGTTAATTTATATTGAACTGTTTTTACTTTAGAACCATGATGCAGTATATTTAGAAAACTAAGACAAGAACTAGAAAACCAATTTTGCAATTGAGTTGTTTTACGTAGATTTTAGATTTTTGTTTTCTACAACAGCCACTATCTACCATTTTGTGCTTAGAAAATTATTTATTTGGCATAAAACAATGTGTACAGTGCTGCTGGAAGTCTGCACTCTATACTTAAAACATCGCGTCCAACATTTCACTTTTGTATCACCTCTCATTACTATACTATACTCCTTTCTTCCTTACACAGGGGCTTCAAATGGCATGTAGGTGCAGAATACTCCTTAAAAACAGGTTTTTTTAATCTCTTGCTGAATAAAATACAGGCATGAAGTTCCCATATCTTTGTTCATTGCAGAGAGACTAAAGCCAACATTAACCAGTACTACACCAACAGTGAATGCTGCTGCAATACACAAAAGAAAACCTACAATATTCCATACAAATGATCAGATGTAAGCATAACACGAATTTAACATATATGTTGCAAGCCAGGTGATGCCAGAGTATCCAAACCAGTCCTCAGCACCAATGGGATACATTAAGTAATTATTTGGAAGATGTTGAATTCTACAATGTGAGCTCTTGCATTACAGCTCTATAGGTGTGGCTTCTCAGTCACTTTCCACTCTTCCTTCAATAGGAGAGGACAGCTCTTTTTTATTGGGAAGCAAACACACAAAGCAACCAACAGTTCTGTAGCTGGCTGTGTTAAACACAGCACAAAACTTTTCTCTGGGTGTACAGGCTGGAGAGACTCTCAAAGGACAGAAAACAGGAAGCATTTCTAAAAGATCTTTGCACACCAAATGAGTGAGATAACACAAGGTTCCTTTGACCTAGGTTGCAGAAGAAAAGCAAGAGTAGTAACTATGGCAACTCTGCTTTAATGCTGCAGGTGGAAAAAAGCAATCTGGCCACACCTGTAAATCCCACAAGACCATTTTTAATTGAGTCTGTTTCCATTAAAATTTTAAATTAATAACCTAAACTAACTCAAGAGAAGGATTTTTGGTGAAAGTTTCAGCAATAAAAACAGTTAAAGCTCCTCAGTTTGAAAAGACGGGGTCAGAAAAGAACCTGACATTTATTTATTTATTCTCACTCAAAAATTCCACAAACTATTTATAGACAGCTCTGGTATACTTGGCAGCAAGCAGTGGAAATTGGAAATCTAGCAGAGACACTGGCTCAGCTTCAACAAGATTCCTGAATTTAAGCATATAAGTAGTTCTATTCATGCCAAACCCCACACTTCTGGCCAGCCTGGTATAAAAGTTACTTGACTGACCACTGCCTGCAAGCTGTACGTGTGTTCTCAGGGGTTAATCTAGCACAGTATTCTGGAATAGAAAAACTACAGTAATAAATCTTAAGCAATTTGAAAAAATAATATATTTTTTAAAATACTGTAATTGGAGGAAAAAGAAATACACCAGTAACAGTGTGGGAGGTGGGGAACACATGACAGGACACCAAGAGAGACTATACTGCCTACCCATCCTTAAATGAACTCCTTTGTAAGGCTTAGGTGCCTACTATCTGATTAGACCCTACCATGCATGTGAACCTAACAATTTGCCCTTATATTTGAAAACATTCCACTGTGGTATTACTTACAAACTTCAAAATACCACTACGTTTCTGGATACTTTAAAGAGCTCTGTTTAAATTAGTAAGACTCAATTATTTTTAACAAAGGACTATTCAGAGCCTTTGTACATGTTCAACTGCAGTAACTATTATTTTCTTCTAAAATTCTATTTCAGATACTAAATGTGTTTCACATTTGAGAAGTGCCAGACTAGGGGAAAACTTCAGTGTGTGGGCTGCACAGCACTTACACAGTAGAGGGAAGAGGATTTCAGATTGATTCATACTCTTCACATTTTTATACTTCTATCTACTACAGTTTCTTTAAATTGCTGTTGCAGTAGAAAAAATGGATTTGTTTTTGTTCCATGCAAGTTTAGACTGCTTTGCCATCTTAATTCCTTGTAACTACAGGAACAAATGCCAGTGGACTACAGTCTATATACTGCATTTATACTATATTAATAAAAGATACCAAATAAAACCCTAACATCTTCACTTAATCAAAATATTTCAGGCTTCTATCAAAAGTTAGATGGTAAAAGCAGGATCTCAGGTCATTTATGGTTACAAGATACAATGGTGCTGGTTGTCCTGTTTTCTTCAAGCTATTTGATTCCATTCTGTCTTGAAAAAGTGCTAACAAAAGAAACAAAATCATCATTCATAAGCTAATAACTGCAGCCATCATAAATCTATTATGAGCTTGCAAAAATGAAAATATCTCCTATCTGTGAATCCCTACCAGGAACCCTCAAAACATCCAAGCTTTAGTTCCAGATGACAGCATGACTCAGACTTACAACTGATTTTTTTTTTTTCCAAAAAAGACTTAAGCAGTGCAGGAATACTCAATATTGAGGGTGGGGGTGAATCATGAGCATTACTGAAATTAAGGAAAGCACTGCTCCACTGCTGTATCTTTATTATGGAGCCTACATCTCATGTGACTAAAAACTCAAAACAGAAGAAAAAAAGAAAACACTAGTCATGATAGGAGGGAAAAAGAAAATCACCACCTAAGATGCATAAAGAAAATGGTTTCAAAATCCAGAAAGCTCATTGGATTGAAATCAAGAAGGAGTTTTCATACTTCTGGCCAGAGGAAAAGCAGGGGATTGATAAATTTAGCTATAATTTTCCTATTTTCTACATTCTCTCAAACACTAGCCTAAGCAAACCAAGGAACACTGGAGTCAAGAGTATATACCTCCTGAGCTTCAACTCTACCGTCATGAAGGTAACAGCAATAAATTAGAATTAACTGCAAAGCATCCCAGCTGTATTCACTGAAATGACATAACTGAATTGAATGCAAGCTATTTGCTGGAAAGAGTGGTGAAGCTGCAGTATATTTACAGGCACATTTTGCACATACATCAAATATAAAAATCATAAAAGCACAGCATGCGTATTGCACCTAAGAAAAATACCTTCATTTGAAAGATAAAACTCTTTTTTCTTCCCTTCGTGCTACTTATTACTAGAAATAAAACTTTGATTTTGACAACCTTTTATACCCTTTAATGTGTTTTGTTTTTTCTGATAGAATTGAAGAGCACCGCAGAGTTCCAAAGAAAGCTTGTTTTCTCAAATTTACCAAAAAGTTCACCAAACCACAGACTTTGCAAATACTTGTGCAGAATTGTTTTTGGAGAAAGTGGCATTGGGAGTTTTCAGACCCCAAGCAGAGTGAAACTGAACTTACACAAAATATCACGCAGTCTGCTCTGCTGCATCCCAGTAACACAGGAGAGACTGTCCCTTATTAAGGCTTCACTGAACTGCTTGAAGTGCAGAAATACCCTTGCACAGCATAACTCAGCAAGCACACCATCATTCATATGGACTGCAACAACACAGCCAACAGAGAGAAGAGCTCCTAACACAATGCACTTCTTGCCTGTGCCTTCAACATCCATAAAACAATGCTTTTTTGTTAATCTCATGAAAACATCCACCAGCAAAATTAGTTTCATTATTTATTATGAATAATTTGATACACTCTATTTATAGCAGAGAGAAGTGGAGATGTCACTGAGTTGAGAGAACCACAAAATGCAGATGCTTCCAGTCTCACTATTAAAAAAACATTGATCTCCATAGCTCTTTCTCTACTGTTACCTATCAGCTTCAAAATTTCAATCACTATGATAGCAAAGACCATTAATATGTGACACTGATTTCCTAGACTTGCCTTAACTATCCTGTTTAGTAAATATCCTTAGGACTTAAGAAAAATAACAGATGAACTTGCTATAACTTGACAGTCATAATTTACTGCATTCCTCAAAATACACCTTGAAGAGTTTCTATTCAAAAAAGACAGATATTAAGAGAAGACAGATTGCCTGCAAGATACGACATTGATTTTACCCAGATTAATATCTTCTTTAATTAAGAATCAGCTCTTAAAATAGCCAAGGTATGCTCCTGGTACAAACGTGTGTACACACATTTGCATGAGTACCCATGTAGGAGCCAAAGTGCATGACAGTTTTGCTACTTTTACATTCTCTTTTGTTTCAAACTTGTTTCATCAAACCAAACAAATGATACTCGAAATATCCAGTAACATTTACAATTCATTAAAACTTATTTTCTCTCCAGTGTTTTACGCATGATCTCTGTACACTATGAGAAAACAGCTACTGCATTCATACAAGTAACTGATTACAGAATAGGAAACTTTAATATATCCATGGGGGTCCCTCAGAAGTCTAGAGGTAGTCTATATGTATTTGTATAATTCTAAAAAAACCCAGACAATTGGATGTAAATCTCTAAGACCCAAACTGGTATTTCATTCCCTCTCTTTGGAAAGCAAATCATCTCTGTCCCTTCCCTTCCATGCTTTCTGCTACTAATCCCATGACTCTTGTCCTGCAAGAACAATGCCAGTGCTGCACTTCGCACATTAGCTTGAGGATACCTGTGTATGAGTTTAACACCTGTTATTTCAAACACTATGCTGTGTCTTAAAAATAAATTTGCAAAAACTATTGTATTCTTTATTTGGTCTATGATACATGAAAAACACAGTGACATACTGCATTTTTTTCATAACAGTACCAATATGCTTTTATCGTGGTTGTAGGTTTATTGTGTCAGGAACTGTACAAAAACCCCACAACAACCAATTCTTGCTCCACAGAACTCGCTGCTTTATGAAAATGGTGTATGTTACATTTGTGTTAGGTAAGGAAAATGACAATTAAAAAGCACAATATAGAAAACAATTGGAAATCTCAGTCCATCAAATGCCAAAACATAATCAAATGTCAGTGCTTTATAGGAAGCACAAGAGAGTCTGAAGAAAGCAAACACGATGGCTTTGTTTCCCATAGACAGACAAGGTGGTGAGAAGCACCAAAAAAAACCACAAACAAACAAAAAAAACCAACAAAAAACTAAATTAGCTCTAAAATTAGATAAATTAAGAGTAATGTTAATAAATTCTAAAGCTCTCAGTACTAAAAAAGACACTGCAGATCAACAGGATCCGCAAAAGTGAAACAGAACTCTGACTTAGAGCTGCCCTGTGCTAACAACGCCTCATTGTGCCTCACCTTCTCTCTCCCAAATCACTCAGAACAAAGTTGAAAACACTGAACACCAAAGGTAAAGGTTTGTCTCTTTTCCAAAGTGGAAACTTCACGAAGCATTGGGGAAAGTCTGAATTAAATTATTTGTGTTGGAGGTAGCTATAGAGACAGCTTAGGTGTAAACAGCTGTAAATCAGCAAGTGCAATATAAAGACAATTAACATTGCCACCTTTATATGCGATGGAAAGAAGTGCACCTCTGACAGCTGGAATACTTCTTTTCACATTGCATAGTACAGCAGGGTACTGGAGCCTCTTGTGATGGCAATTCCCAGTAGTTAGAAAAGAAACACATCTTCTACTCCCAGGAACTGAAGACAAGAGTGTTGGATAGTACTACAACGCCACAATTGCAGAAAGAAGCAAAGGAATCTTTTCTGTAAAGCTAAATAAGCATTTGACTTGAAAGTTTAGGGAGCTGCAATTCAGCAGAGTACAGCACACTTTCAAGACAGCCATAGCGTATATAACATTAGTCAAGAGAAATTCAAAACACTTAAGTATATAATTTCCCTTCTGTCAAACTACAAACTTGAGACACACAAATTACCGCTGGAAAATTATGCATGTGTTAAAGTAGACACTCAGCTAATTTACTACATGGATTCTGGTTTTGGCTCTTTGCAAGACAAATATTTTTTACAACGTTAAAAGACCACAATGACTTGTGGATAGTGCAGTGTACAAAAAAGGCTGTTTGTATGACCCTACTCTCAATAAAGCCAGTAACAAAAAGTCTCATTGTAAGGGTTACAAAATCCCAAGGTTTTTTACATTACAGTAGCTCTAAGCATGCAAGGGAAGTCCTGCATTCCTCAGCTTTATCTCACTCTTTCTCATAACATGGAATTTTAACTAATCTTGCTTTATTTCTCAGACACGCACAGATGTTCCCACCATGACCCTCTGCCAGCCACAGATATGTACCCCGAAGTGCAGCATAATCAGCATTTCAACTGGAGCACTTAGCAAGAAATTGGAAATGTCTAGAAAATTCATGATATATGTTTTATTTGTTTATTTAAATAAACCCAACTCAGACTCTTTGCGCTCTGAAACCTCGGTGTTTTAGATGGGAGTTCACAGCCCTTCAAAAGAGCAAATATATTTTTAACAAGTTACATAGCTGAAAAACAAACACATTTACAGGTGTGAATTGACCCATTCACTTCCACCTAATTTTACTATCTTATTGAAACTGTCTATGAAGATGAATGACAAAGAAATAAGCTGCCTCCTTTCACCAAAACAGCCAGGCTCAGTACTGAACCATCCATCCCCTCCCAGCTTCAACACAGCTGGCATGAGGCTGCTGAATTCCAGGAACCCTGTTCTCAGACTTAACCACATGAAGGTCCCACTTACAGTACAAGAAAAGGGGGTTCACACAGGCATGTTCTCTCCAGAACCTCCAGTTCCTGGAATATTAATGAAAACACAGAGAGCCCTACACTGTGGTATGCTAAAAAAACCTTAGCAAAGTATGAGCTTCGCCAGGGAGGTAAAAGCAGCTAGCCATGGATGAACGTGTACACACCAACTCTTGGACAATCCTGTGACAAAAATACAGATATGAACAGAGGATTAAACATAATGAAAGGAGCGAATACCTTGGAGAATGTGATCTAACAGGTATTTCCAAAATCCTTAATACCATTTACTCTAATATTCATATTTATAATTACCTTTTAGTCTGCTATCCCTTCACCTAGCACACCTTATCACCACAGTTTTGCCTTCATACAAACTCTTCTCACCTTTTCTTTTCTTGACCAAAAAATATTCCTCACTAGATGATTATACGACTCATTAACTTTCTTCCTGAAAACAGTTTTAACAACTTTTTTTCCCCCTACACAGTGGGATACTGTACAAAAACATTTTCATTTTTCCTCTGAGGAAACCCCTGCCAACAATCATTCAGATATACACCAGATGAGTGAACATCAAGTTACATAATCACTGCCCACCCCCTTTATCCATCCCATTCACAACTTGATAAACCAAAAGCCTGTTTAGTTTGCATATATTCACTGTTATCAGGAGATCTGAACACCAACTTGAGCCTAGTTTCCCATGGAACATGCAGCGTAAGAACAGTTGTATCCATTCCCCAAAACTTCCAGATACTTAGGATTACTACCACATTTGGCAGAACAGTCCCAAAAATCCAGTTAATAGGAATTACATGAAAAAATTACACATTTCTACTTGTGTTCCAACATAAAGGCATCACTGTAAACTTTCTTCATACTAAATGTAAGAGATTCCACACAGAATACAATAATCTGTGAGAAAAAAAAATGCTGTCTGCTTTTAATGAAACAGGTCTGAAAGAGTTCTGTAAGTGGCAGCAGCAGATCAGCACCAAACCTTTTAAAACAGTCTGTATCCATTTACTTAAGAAACAATAGCCAAAATAGACAATGGACTGTGTTTCTCAAGAGCAGGAGAAGACTGGCTTTTGGGGAATGAAAGAAATTAGCTGGTAGTTGTATTCGTGAAAACAGACAAGGACAGAAGTTGGAGATTTAAGTGAAGTCAGACAGACAGACTGTTCTAAGAGCAGCCTACTTACAGTTCCACTACAAAAGCTCAGCAACTGCATCTTTCCCAAAAGGACGCAGTTTTCATGTAAATCCTATAGGATCACTCTTCAGCATTCACCTTTTCTCTGAGGGTAAGTCTAGTCTGCCTACACTAAGAACTGAGACTTCTCCAAAGATCAGATCAGTAAGTCTCATTCTTGTAAGACCACTTTTTTCCACATGGTCTCCCAATACACACTCACTCACAAAACCAGCACAGGACCAGAAACATGGAGGAACAAGCTCTATTTGTGCACAACTACAGAGCACCTATTTATTTTCCAAGGTTTTTTCTTTTGTGTATTGATTTGGTTTTTTGTTTTGGTGTAAGCCTATTGTTAACGAAGGTCAGTACCAGCAAGACACAGCCTAATAGACAAATGCTCTTTTTAAGAAATGCTACATATAAAGTAAAAGCCAAAAGAAACTTAAAGTGCAGCTTTATGTTGGGACACTTAGCTTCAAAGTGTGTATGAATGAAACAAAACTATGTTTTGAAGAAAAGGATGAAGAATGCTTTGGAAATACAGCTATGTGAAAAAGATACTAGTCCTTGCCATTTACCAAACTTGACAGGCAGCTGTATTCTTTTGGATGTAGCTTCTTTTCAATTTGCATGAAAATCATTGTTACACTTGTGCATTGATGAAAGCAGATTACACCCCTTACAATTCCTTACTGGCAACTCTGCCTAATGAATAATAATAAGTCACAGTTTAAGGGCATTGGTTTCACTGTGTGTTGGCTATGCATTCCTGTTGGCCTTTTTCCTCTCAAAGCAAACCAAACTATAGGTTTCTCATGGGGATCACCTGCAACAGAGATAAATGTCCTACAATACTGTTGGATTGGCAAACCTTTCAAATGCAGCTTTTTGTAAAGATAATTTTGAATTAATAAACACACCACTGAAAGTTTCTAAGGCCTGAAGTCAGTTTCATTGTTCATAATTATCAAACTATAGGTAATAATTTTGATACATTTTTATAAGCAGTTCACTTTTATTTTCCTTTTACCTTATTAATGCCAGCAGTAATATTTAAACTGAGCACAACAATGCACAGCAAAGTCCAGGCTGAGTGACAGTTAAAATTCCACATCTCCCCCTTGAATATGTGTATACATATCCAAAGCAACCACAGGACTTCCTAGTACATTCACAAAATCATATGGAAGTTGGAAAGCCCAAGATTCACCTTGATTTTGTCAACTTCCATTGACACAGAATCATGGACGAAGTCAATGACTAACCTGACTAAGGAAAGGTTGAAAAGTTCAAGTAGCTGCAGGTTTCATTTTTAAGGAACATAGCTCGAAGAGGAAAACGGTGAGTTAGGCTTCAATGCACTAATTTGGCTATGAAATAAAGGGTAAAAAATTACATATACAAGCAGACATTCCACTCTATTAAAAGCCAACCTGCTAACAAAACTCAGCACTTGCTCCTACACCCTTTTTAAAGGTAGGCACCGAATTTTAGAATAGCAAAAAATGTAACATAGCATGGTGACAATTATGAGAACAATGTCAGACATAATTCCAACATGTTAGAATTTCTCTTTATCTTCTTTTATATAATGGTATATCTCACTCATTTAAGTACATCCCTCCTGTTTAACAGCAGATTTCCAGATCCAGATAAAAAAGTAGACAAAGCAATGGAACCCCAGAAACTACAAAACCCAAACTCTGATTACACACCAAAATAAATTAAAATATCTTCAGACACTTGAAAAACACATCAAAGTATACAGTATTTCGGTGCAGGCATGAAGGAGTTAGTCAAATATATGATGCCTTACATTCATAGCAATAATTTACAAACTATATTCAACAATCCACATTTAAAGCTAGTTTAGATATCTTTCCCATGAGAGTAGCTCACCTCCCTCAAAAAAACAACCGAACAAACCAACCCTGATGTGATTATTTCACTCATATAACACCCAGACATGTTGAGAAACTGTTCATGCTTTTTTAAGTTAGGTGTTTTGAGCACTTTACTGGCTCCCAAATGTGCAGTATGGTCAGCAAGCAGGATCTCAAATTAAAAGTTTAAATTCAGCTTAATCTTAGATCAATAATTTCTGAAAACTATTGCATTTTATGCTGAATTCCTTCATGTCCAATGCTTTAAATGGCTATATCCAGAGTTTAGATCCACTTCGTTTAAAAAAACCACAAACTGAAGACAGTTTCAGAAAAATAGTGAAAAAGATTCAAAGGCAGACTTAAGACACATCTTTCTGGCCCCTGTGTTTTAAATAACATTTTCAGACAGATGATACTCATCATGATCTCATGATACTCATTCTAAAAAAATCACTATCAAGCAGTACTAGAACTTTCTGTGAGGAGAGCAGAGGGAGGTTTCTCAGCTCCTGAGCTGTGACCTTAACTTTTCACTCTGGGCAAATCTGACTTACAAGGAAGTTATCTACAGGAGATGTCATAGGACAGTTTGAAGCACTTCTAATCTGCAGTTAGAACACAGGATCTCTTATTCCAGCAAAACTCCTCATGGACCTCAAAGGAAAAACACACAAGCCATGTGGTTCCAACAGATAGTGGAAAAAGCAGACTGTGTTCTTCACTGAGGCAAGAGAATAAAGGCACAGTCCTTCTCCCAAACCTTATTCATCTACAGCATAAAGATGAACAGGCTGTAGAGGCATCACTGTCCCAGACTTCCACAACAGATGAAGAAAACCAGAAAATTAGTATTGTGAACTTAACAAGACTAACATTATCACTCAGCTTTAGCATACTGGATTGCTATTTACATGAGAACTATGATACCACTGAAGCTTTGCTACAGTATGCATGGATAACAGACATGACAGATAACTGGAAACCAGGGATTGGAGTGGGACAAGCGAGAAAACACCTCGGCAATGGGCACTGGGAACAGAACTAGCTGGATCAGCAGCAGAGAGGTCAATAGTAACTGAACACTAGAAACACACAGCTCCCAGACACATCCAGCAGTAAAGCTGCTAAAGTAGGCACAATTGCCAAATGCCAGTGTCAGCCAGAAAGAGGAACAGTCATCAAGGTCACAAGGATGTTTCAAACATTGACGAAAGCCATGTGCTGAGTTACAAAATGCTAAAAAAATCTGCTTGTTCATCGGCTTACTTTCTGAAGTACAGGTAAAATTCAAGAATCTAATGTAACCTCACCCTTCCTGACAGCGAGCTCTCAAGCAACTGAACTTATCCTGCACTCAAACCCCTCTTCTCACTTGCTGATAACTCATAAGAGTAACCCCCTAGACTGCTCCTAGACTGATTAGATGCTCACTAAGCCACCATAACACCCTTTAAAACAGACATGCTGGTTCCCTTCCTCCCTTCTACTTGCACAGCCTCTTAAACAATAGCTGCTCCCCTAGACAGACTGGCTTCCTCTTCCACACTGAAGGACTGTTCTGCCACCTCTAGCTGTGAACATGCCTTCCCAAGACATCCCAATCTTTCCCTTCCTTGACATCCCACTCTCCAGGCTTCACGAATCTCTCTAACCACAGACACTAGCTGAACTTTATCCATGGAACTGGTTGCTCTTTCAGTACCTTTAGATATGAGACATGAGCAACGGGAAGTGCTCTGACAAGTGCAGCCATTTCTACCGATTAGACAGCTACCTAAATCCACCCCAGTCAGTACTTCAGATGAATGTTGCTGTGATCAACAGACAGGTGACCAAGGATATTATCATTCATCTTCCTAACTCACCATTAAGCATCTCTTTCAGAATATTTACTCATGTTTGCATCATGAAAAGGAGAAATGTTCTGTCTCTGTACACAGAACAAGAAATCAACTGTGAGAAAAAATGAAAAAAGTACTCTTCCAAGTCCAGTGACAAGTATTTCCATATGGTTCAGATACACATTTTGAGTTCAACACTGTGCACTTTCTCTGAGCACTTCCACAAAAGTGAGCAAATGGAAAAATGTAATTGCTTAGTGTAGAAAGAGCAGACTGAAGTAAATACAACAATATCATGAATAAAACAGCACATTAATTAGGACTCCAGAATCATTTTCTTTGGAAATTTCTCTGGTGAGCTCCAAGTGCAGGAAAAATGGAGGGCAGAGTTAAAGCCTCCACTTAAAGCTATGTGAAATACATACATATGGATGTTTACCACATGTGACCTATTCATTATCTGTCTCAATCCCAGTTACTTCAATACCCCAATATACTTCAATAATTGAAGCTTTTACTTGAGACACTCAAAACACAGTTACACAGTTTCATAGAAGGAAAACTCCCCATCAGGGTATAGTAATTCATTGGATTCTAACATAATTTGTAAGGTTAAAAAAAACACAAACATGTTAATCCAAGTCTTACAAAAACTGATATACAGCTAAAATCTAGAAGCCAGAGAACATCAATGTTAGTGCATGCCTTTCCTCTACAAGATACCTCAACAAGGCTTCCTGTTCTAAAGTTCTCACCTTCAGTCACTAAATGTTCTTTCTAAAGGAGCAGTTACTTAAATGAGTAAAACCACTAAGTTTTTGAGACATAATTGACTAGAACAAACTTATTACTAGTATTACTGTTTAAACTAAGCTAGAGGAAAAACAAAATCCTATTTTTTTTTCCATTAAAAAAAACCTACTAGCACAAACTGAACTTTAAGCTGGACTTACGTGTCTCCCAATAGGTTGATAGAAAGCTGAAGTAAAAAAACAAGTTAGAGAAGTGTCTAGCAGAGTAATTTTTTTCCCAACAAACACAAGCAACTTCGTTATAGATGTGCACCAGAAGCCAAAGTATGCTTGTAATGTTTGTTAGAGGATCTACTGTTTTCTGGCTTTAATTGACTTTAGAAGTCTGCTCTGGATACAGAGTCAGTCTAGGGGGCTTCCAGCTAGTGTAGGAAACATCAAACATCTCAGGGGTTAAAGGAAGGGCACTCATGAGTTACAGACACGGAATAAGATGGCTGATAAAATGCAGTTCACATCCTAACACTTAGTTCAAGTGCACTTTCCACTTACAGAGAAACACAACAAGGTAACGTTTGTTGTTTTCCTGAAAGTTTATAGTTCGCTGTACAAGTAAGTTCAGATTTCTTGCACATTGAACAGGTACCTAAGACAAGTCACAAGATGCTTAAATGAAAAGAGAGATTATCTTCTGACAACTAAAGCTACTAAACCAAATGTTTTTGTGTGACTTCTTCCCACCACCACCTTCAAAATATGCTTTATGTGTTTTGTTTGTTGCCTTTTTTTTTTTTCCTGAGGGAGGGAAGGACTCTTATTCATGCTTAATAACTTACTTTCAATCCAGTAACAAATAAGCCAGGAGAAAAAAAGGTTAACCTTTCTTTTTGTTTGTTTCCTGACTGCTTCCAGAAAGTTGTTCCTCACCAAACAGATGATAAAATTATACAAGAATTCACTCATTACCTAAAATTCAGAGTTAAATAGAACTGCAAGAAAAAAAATCTAGCAGATAGCTGCTGAATACGGTAAAAAAAAAAAAAAATCATAAACACATTATCTTTGTAGCAAAAAGCTACACTACAGCCAAATCTAAAACATACAGTCCGAGAAACAAGTCAGAATCACAATTCAGAATAATGATTTTGAAGGTATTTGCACTGATCTGTTAGTGATGTTAAAATTAGTAGCTTAAACTTAGATATTCACAAGAATCAGTACTCTACTACATTTCAATGCAACTGTAAACCTTCATATAAAAAGCATTAGTAAAGTAACAACTGAAACCAAAAAGCAACCGTACAAAAAATGCTGTCAGAACACCACAGTTCTTCAGAGGATGGTATCTTACAGGTTGTTATAAATGCTATAAGCATTTATTTCTATTGAGGGGATAAACACAGGATACGACTTTCATAGTATCAACTGCACTGGTACCCAGTGTTTCCTTACAATCATGTAAACTAAGTAAGCTGAATCTTGCTGACCAACAGACACCTCAGTAATAACCACTAATGCAAAATGTTACAGACACCAATTCTGAAATGCATACAATTTAAAAAAATAAAAAATAAAAAATCAAAGGCTTTTGACAAATCACCCTCTTTCAATTAATGCCTTGCTAGATACCTCAGCTGTTTCAATATCTGACATCATCATTAACTATCTGGGACCACAGAAATGGAACACTAAAACTAGAAAATGTAGAGACATCTAGGAAAGCAAAACCACACGACTTACACAGTGCAAACAGTACTCATGAATTTTTAAAAATACTCTTAAGGCAAATAGTGTATTATACCTAACAAGTATGAAAATAAACTCTACAGCTCGAGAAACTGAAGTGTATGCTAAAAGATAAAACAGTGTTTGGACGGATGTATCTAACATACCAAAGATACCAAGTTTAAAAATTTGAGATCTGTTAATGAACCACAAGACTGATCATAATTGCAAGTTTTGGCCAGGACAAATCAAATATATTTAAGGCTCCGTTGAAAATAATGCCCATACAGTTTATATCTACTTGATACTAAAACTGGAGTCACTAAAGGAAAGGGCCCTTACAACACTAACCTGGCAGAGCTCTTCCTCTCCTAGGAATGACAGAACAGCCAACAAAGCCATGCTAATTATATGCTTTGCTCTGATGACAGGAATGGAGTCAGGTGGCTTCTGTCCTCATGTTGTCAAGTAGTGTAGTGCGTAATAACAATCACACCAACTACCCTAACTAAATATGTTTAAAGTCATCTTGCTAAAAAGTTGTCTAGGATGTGTCTTCTCTCCTCAAATGAACACTTCTTTAAATGTTGTCCAGGGGCCCTCATACTTTGATTACAGGCAACTGGCTCTGAACAGACAGTTGAGTATCATTGTACTTGCATGACTTGATATATAATTGTATTCTGAGACAATACAAATTTCTATGTCATTAAAATTAGGACTGTTCACTTCAAGGACTAAAGAACCATTCTAATAAATTAAATGCAACAGTTTTGCCAATAATATGATTAATATCTTAGCAAAATATATCTGCTCAGTATATCACAACACCATCACTAAAAAGTGACATTCAACAGTTTAAGGTACAATAATTTATTAAGCCAAGCCATTCCTCTAGGGCAGTCTGTTCTGGCTTCATAGTTCAGCTTCTTTAGAAAATTAAATAAACTGGCTGGCAGACTTGATTCACTAACGTGAGTCAGGCTATTTTTTCAAATAAGGTAAAAGAACCTGACGAATTATTTATTCCTCTTCATACCATCATTAGCAGACTGGCATGTAAAATTCGGGTCCTGACTGGTGAACTTTCATGAAAATTTAATGTGCCTCATCTTAAGACCAAATGAATATTTATATTTTCATTGTAATCTCAAGCAACTTTTGTACCACTGGGACTTGGAATGGTTCTAACCCAAAACTAAGTGGGTTCTAACCCAAAACTAAGCTCATGTTAGCACAGTATGTAATTTTTTTATGAGCCAGAATAATGTCAATAGCATTGAAAAGTCTCAGGAGAAACATAAAATATTATTTAAAATACAATTTCTGGGAATAATAATTTTCTGACCTCCACTAACGTTTCTTAGTAGTTGGTGCTTCAAGTACTCACTAAAGCCAAACCCATCCTAGAGACTAGGGGAATTAAGACTGATCTCTACCTGTCCCCACTTCTACCATGGAACTCTTTTAGTCTTGCTGTCCTACTACTGTAAGTATTTTCCTTTAAACTCATTACATCTGCCTAAAGCCACGAAGAGGGAAATTTACCTACTGTTACCACTGCATTAACTACTACATACTGTACAGAACACTAAAGGTTTCCTGGAGTCTTCTACTAAATGAGAGAGAAATTCAAATTAATTTATCAGATGACAAGTATAGTTAAGACTATAAAATATTTGACTTCCTAGAAATCTGAAAAAGCCAAGTACCCATGCTTCCAGACTCCTTTCCAAAGAAAATGCATGTCCTAGCCTTTGTACTGTGCCACCTTAGAGACTTTTCATAATTCAACCTCTCCTCTGGGACACTAATCCCTCCCACACTGGTCCTGAAAATTCTGCAGTAGGATATATAACATAATCCTGTAAAGGGTTAAATAAATTTAAAAAAAAAAAAAAAAAATCAAAACAGTAACGTTATTTCCCCTAATTAGTGATTAGTTAGTAATCAGTTATTACTGGTTATTTTTTAGTTAAATTCAGTTCTCTAAACCAAGCTGATGTTTTAACAAGAAAAAAATATTAATTTGATTTTCAGCCAATCATTAAAATTTAATTAAAAAACATTGCCCTCAAGACTGCAATCAATTTCTCAAATGACCCTTTTCCCCTAAAGAATCAAAGCTGTGATACATATGGTTCTGTTTTGAACTCAGGTAACACTTAGGACCTTTGAGATATGCAGAAATCTCTACAAATTTGTCCAGTGGAAGCCATGTCCAGATTATAGACACATACAATAATTTCTTGGATATAAAACTCTCAAGCCAACAGGAAGACCAGACATTTTAAAACAAACACCACTGCCCAACAGCCTACCAAGCTATAATTCTCGTTAAGTCAGTGCTATGCCAATATTTCACTCATCAGCATTCCTACTTCTCAAATTTTTGTAATTATAGTTATCATCAGAAGGAAGGTTTGAAAAATTCACTAACTACAAAGAAACATTCTCTGGAGAGCTCAATGCCTACATATCGACCTTGGTGAATTTAGTATTTTAATTAGTGGAAAATTCTGGTTAGTACAGCTGTAAAACTGCTACAATGGAAGGCAACCAAAGTGATGCACTATTGCTTTTCCAAGTCTGTATTTACCTTGAGTACCACCTACTGTATTCAAAGCTTCAGCATGCAATAACATAATCATACCCACAAGGCTCTGCTGAGGATCAAGAACCCAGTCCAGAGCTCTGCTGTCAGCTGTGCCTTGCTCAAATTCATGCAGATATTAAATTAGTTTAGTTTGGAAGAGCTAAAAGCAGCTATACAGAAAGGTAAAATGTTTCAATAGTCCCAACTCCCATTTCCTTCTCCCAAATGAAACAGGAGAAACCAAAATGACAGCTGGAGATAGAAATACGCTACACAGCAGATGCTTGCTTTCGTTTTGGATGCTCTAACCTGGGGAGGAGAAAGTTTCTTTCCTTTGAGCAGTGGAATTGGTCAGAACTTCAGACATTTATAACAGAAACTGTTAGGAGAAACTAATGCCTCCTGAAGATGAGGCAGCACATCGATCAAAATTGGAAGCAGCTTCTCTTTCCTGACAGTAGTGATAACAGATGGTGATATGTTTCTTAGCAAGGAAAAAGAAACGTATGGAGCTTTCATTCTTGGTTGAACTTTGGAAAGCCTTGATTAAAGGTCTATGGAAAACTATTCAGCAAGAATTTTATGTGGTTGGGTTTTTTTTCCTCTAAAGATTACGCTTGTGGTTTAAATTTTTCTAGTGAAGATGTGGAAAATACGAAGTGACAGCATCACAATCCAAATCTATCTACTGAGGTCAGGTTTATGACACATATCACACTTTTGATTTTAACCATTTACTTCAATTCTGTGGCGAGTATAAGAAAATAAATACATTGTTTGCTAAAAACTTTCACAGAGAATTTAAATTTCTCAAGTACATGAAGTACACAAACATAAGAACAGCTTAATATATCCAGAATTGATATTTCCCTACCACTTCCTGCTCTACTATTAGCTAGCTCCTTTGCAACTGGGGCTTCACTGTAGCTTTTGACATACTAAATTTTTAAAAGTCTACACAGGTATCAGAACTCTTCTCCTTGACATTGTGTATATTTAGAAGTCTGGTCAGTACCTCACTCTGCTCATGCAAGTAGGCCCCCCTCAAAAATTAAACACACCAGCCCAACTATTCAGTTACAGGCACTAGCATAACTACAGTTCTGTTTGAAGAAGCCTACTCTACTTCTACTCATGTAATATGAAATGGGAAGTGTTCTTACTAATGTACATGGAACACCTACACTCACCAGTCTGCACTGATCTTTGCAGCAGAGGCACATGCTGGGCCAAGCTCTCCTCACAAACAAACCTAAAGTATCTTGATGCTGCCGCCTCAAGTTAATTTTCCTGAACAGTAGCAGATACTCCAATTTGATATATGATTTCATACGTTCAATCATATTTTTAAAGCAAGGGCTCCTACTTCACAAACTGCTAAACCAGGGTTTCTGTTGCTGTTCTCCTGCTCCGTGCCAACGACTGACTGCCTCTCATGTCAGGGGCCTGCAGACACAACCCACGCTCGAGTTCATAAAACAAACAACTCTGCGAGAAAACACGCGACAATTCTATCAAGTATCTGTGTTTTGATCTACCATGTCGTAGCGGGCCACTTACACACTGTAAAGAACAATTTAAGTACATTCCGTAACACATTTAGACAAGTATTTTTCGTTAGCAGTTCTGATTAATAATGGGTCAATAACCATAAATTAAATGCCATTGGGGAATGAACTGAAAGCAGGCTGAGCAGAAGCAAAGGTCCCTGGAAGGGCTTCAAGGCCTGTGCTGATGTGTCACCAACCCATCACACAGCGCCAGTCCCCCCGGGCCCTGCGGCCCCCTGAGGGGCTCCTCCTGCCCTCAGGCACCAGGCGGCCGCCGTCCCAGCCTGGCCGGACGTAGAACATCTCCCAAACATCCCCCCCATCACCCACAGACAGTGATTATTCGTGACTCAGAGGATTTGGGGCTGGTTTGTTTGCGTGGCCCCACGCCAACTCCGGAGTTCCCAGCAACGTACATCTGCGAGAGAGAAAGCCGAGAGCAGCTGGGCCAAATCCCAGCCTCAGTTTTAAGGACTTCCCTGAGGAGATTTCCGCCCACTTCTACAGATACGGAAAAAAACCCCCAACTCTGGAGCGAGACCTGGAGCAGCCGAGCTCAGAGGGAAGGACGGGGCTGGGGGCGGGGAAAGAGAAGTCAGGGCACACCAGCGGGGCCGCCGTAGGGAAAGCACCGGCGGTGGTCCCGGGAGGCGGCAGGGCACGGAGCGGCCCGAGGGTCCCTACTGCCGGCCCGGGCCACCGCTCCGACGGAGGCCGCCGGAGAGAAAGGCCGCTTTGTTCCCCCTCCCCCGCGGCCAGCGAAACAGAGGCGGACGAGTGGCGTCACTCCCCCGGTACCTACCGCAGCAGGAGACGAAGAGGAGCAGGAGNGGGGCGGAGCAGAGGCCCCCAGACGGCGGGGGAGGGCCCGGGCCGCCACGCTCCGGCGCGGCACCGCCCCGCCGCCTCACTCTCCTCCTCCTCTGTCGTCGCCGCCAGGTTTCGTCCCGCCCTTGGTAGCGGTCTGCCCGCCCAGTCCGGGAGCTGCCACCACCTCCTCCCTCAGCCGTGCTTTGGTCCCGTGAGGCTGAGTTCCGTGGGACCCGGTGTTGCTTAGGTATCCTCCGAGGAGAAGGGTTCAGAGGGGAGGCGACGGGTGGAATCTTCCCGTCCCTACGGCGGCAGAGCTGCCTGCATTCCCGGTTCACAGGCAGGAAAATTAAAAAAGAAAAAAAGGGGGATTTGGGTGCCCTGGCTGTCTGCTCTGAAGAAAACTGAAATCAAACCCAATTATAAAGCACAAAGAGACCCCGGAGGCCGCTGTATTTCTGACCTCCAAATCCGCATTTCACCAGTGAGATGGGAACGCTGCCCTGTGAGCAAGAGGCATAGCTGCTGTAGGATGTGTAGCATCCAAACTTAGGGACCCCCCTTGTGATGCTTTCTTTGCAATCACTTTTGCCTGTCCTTCACCCTTCAATGCACCAGTTTCTTGTTGCACAGTTATCTATTGCTCTCAATTGTTTAACCGAGTGTCAAAACCAAGTGGGATGGTGTAATTTCATTTAGTTTAATAATCCTCAACGGATTAGTCCCTATGAGGGATGTGACTGTTAACCTCTCAGGAGCCATGAGTATACATACAAAATTCATACTTTAAAGAAGAAGAAAACACATCTTTCATTTATAGGTTTAGACAAATAAGTAAAGCATTCACAGCATCTTAGTCAACAATCATTTTGTTTTCTACTTGCAAGTCTTAACAAACTTATTCAGCAAAACCCCAGGTGCCCTATTTGCCATCCAGTGTGTGTCCTCTTTTTTTTTTTTTGAATGATTAACAATGGAGTACTGGAGGGATGCTCAGCTCCTGGCATTCAGGTCTGCAGCTACTGAGACATTACTGCTTTTATGAGCAGACACCACACAGAGTGAACCTATGTTCACACCTATGAACACACAGGGCCTTCAAACACTCCCACAGTAATTACAGCTCTTCGTGCTGGGTGCAAGTACTTACTGGAACCTGTTAAACTCTGCCACAGAGATAGGTCAGCATTAAACAACTCAGAACATTATCCATAGCTTTCCTCCACTCCTCCCAAAGTTATTTTTGTCTGTCTAGTTCAACCCAGTTTCTACCACCCAGCTGGATCTTACTGAGAGATATGACATGATTCTTTTTCCGTAGATTCGAGTTGCATAACAATAAAGACAACAGTAATTATCTTTTCAGATTAAACACTATTCCAAACAACCCAAATGACTGTTGGCAAAAGTGCTTTGCCACTTGCACAAGTGGCTTTACCATTTACCCAGGCTGATCATTCACGGCAGCAGAGAGCAAAACAGCAATTCTTGGCATCAGGGGCTTAATTTCAATGTTGTTCTCAAGCATGCAGAGTGAAGGATGATATGCAAAAGAGTCCTGCCTCTACTAAATGAGCTTGTCAACAAAAGGTGAGATACTGAAGTAATGATCTAGAGAAAAAAACTAATCAGGACCAGTTTGCCTTCATGTGAGATGGTCTTCTCCTGGTTTGATCCAGGATGGAGCCAGTTTTCTTTCTTGCACTTTTACTTTCAGACAAGTCTTTTCTAAGCAGCTGCACTTGCTGAAATCAACAGTCAGTGTCTACTTCTAGGACTGATAACAGTCAATGGTTATAGTTGGTTATAGTTGCAGCTAGAGAATAGTATGCAGAATCAAGGCCACTGCTCAGTTCTGAGAAGCATCTTATGCTCTGGAAAGAGAAAGGCAATAAAGGGGTCACGCTTTCAACCCTCCTTTAAGGAGGAGTAGAGCACACACAGGTGACCAAAATTGACCCCATGTAGTATTCCATCCCATTAGCATCCCAGTATATATATTAACAGTATAAATTTGAGGGATTACAAGGGTCAAGTTCTTCATCCATGGCCAGCAGCCTGGGAGGATGCTGTTACTTAATCTACCTTTGGTCCCAATCTGTGCCCCCCTGAATCCATGTGTTCCTGCCTCCAGCTCCTGGCTGCTGCTCATCACAAGAGCCCAGTCTCACAGGAGCCGTCTGGGACTTTTCCAGGGTCTGTTCTACAGTCTTGGTGATGACGTGGGCATTCCTGGGGAAAAGAGGGGGGGAATGTGATATCACTTTTGCTTATATTTGCATATATTTAATAATTTTTTTCTTTTTCATCTCTTTTTCATTATCACTGTTTCATTAAAGCCGTGTAGTTTAGTTTCCAGCCTTTAAGTCTCTGTCCCCTATTCTGTCTCCTTTCCTTATTGGAGAAGGGAGAGGGATTAATGAAGATTAATAAAAACCATTCATTCAATAGCCAGCCCTGTGTTAAACCATGACAGAGCTGGATCATGTAAATCCATGGAAGAGAATGAGTACTAACTGATTCTGGATACTCATTGACACTTTTTGCAGAACTCAAGTATTTTATCATTAAAAGTACATCAAAGATATTACATCAAAATATTCTTATTTTGTGATATTAATTTATTGAACCAGCTATTTACATGTGTGATGTATTGATTATATATAACCAATATGTTTATTTATTATTATTTAATTTAAGTATGAATAATTAAGCAGCAGAGGAAGTGAATTTCTCTCCTAGGTTTGCATTTGTTTTGCAGCAGAGCATATGAAGAGAGGGACAAAAATTATTTGTCCAATCTATTCAGTGATGTATTTGTCTTTTTTAAAAAAAAAACACATTGTTTGCCCAGCAGTTGTCTTAAGACTCTTAAGCTAATGAACTAGAATTTTATTCTACATCATTTGTAAAACTAGATCACAGCTACCTCAAATCTAGAGTTCCCTATTTAAATTAACACACAAAAAAGGTGAAAGACAGTAGAGGATGGTGCCAGGAACATCTGGCCATTTTTTTCAAAGTATATTCCCTACGTTCTGCTTGTGTTGTGCAGGTGTACATATTAGTATAGCTGTTGTGCGCTGGAGAAAATATATCAAATGTGTTAAGTCATCATTTATTTCCCTTGTATTTATTATTAGAATCACTGTGCAGAGGGCAATCAAGAGTAGGGTCTCATTATGCTGAGGACTGTAGAAACACAGGACATTCTGTACATTGTGCAGAGGAAAACAGTCCACATACAGCTGAGTTAACTGCAAATGCAGTGTATCTGGAGCAAGTGATAGTGAAGCTGTATCTTTGTAGATTGCACACGAAGTGATTTTATAGGGCATATTAGTTTAAGCAGTGTGGTCCACTAACTGCTTCTGGGATTCACATTGATTTCTTTGAACCCGTGCAGAGCAATGAGAGTCAGTCAGTGCTCTTTTTCCATTCTTTTATCACCTGGGAGCTGAAGATACGTGGACAGTTTGTAAGCTATTGGTCTAGAATCTAAACAGAGTAACTGCATCCCCGACAGGAGAAAGGGATTTATATACAAGAAAATTTTAAGACTGCCTACAAAATTTGTTTCCTCGTGTTCCTAATGTAATAGTAGCTATTTTTTATTAGTCATCTGACTCATGACTGTGTCTCTTACATATATCAGATATTATACTTTAAATATTGTTTCAACAGTTTAGTATTCAACTGAGCGTTAAGATTAAATCATGAGTTGTAGTCACAGGCTCTGTAGTTTCCCTGACAATAATAGCATTTCTGTCATATGCTGCATGAATTGCTATTGACTAATTTTGTAGTTTTAGGCATTTTTGGAAATGTTTCCCAAGCTTGTTCGTTTATTAAAGTATGTTGCTGCTGCTGCAAGGACCATCAAACAGAAGGAACTTAAAATTGGAATAAGCCATGTGACAAGCCATGACCTAATTCAGCCTGCAATTACACTGTGTAACATAATGCTTAGGTGAGTACCTACAACATGGTAACACCACTGGTGTTAAAACTGCTTTTATTCTTTCCTTACTGTTAACTGAAGAAGCTTAACTCTTACTGTGACAATGTGCACATAGTTGCAGGCAAAGTATGATGGTACCTTAATTCCCATGCCTGCATCCTTAATACCAGCCCCAGAGGTGGCCTAAGAACTATATTAGTGTTATTTTACTGAAGGATTTCCAGTGCACTACAGAAGCATCATTGGTTATGTGAAATAGTTGAACAGCATCAGAAGAAAGGAGAGAATCTGAGCCTACTGCCACATCACATCTCAGAAGAAAAATCTAGTCCTTCACTCCAGTGTTGAGAGGCTTAAGGCTTCTCTTAACAGCCATTCTCTTACCTTTGGATTTAGCTTCTCAGGATCTGCCAGCTGATGACTGGAAGAAACTTCTGGCACTACCTTTTATTTTTTTGAACATATATGCTTTTTACACATGCTTACATATTACCCTGTAAAACACTGTAAGAAAACCACAGGAAAAGCCTGAGTTTAAATTCTATTCAAAACAATGAATTTATACGCAAAGATATTTATTTCAAACTTTCAAATACTTTTTAATAATTACCCAACCACAAGAGACTACAACTGTTCAGTTGATTCATGGATAAAATGAAGAACTAAGCTATTAATACTATTTTAATTTTGGAGCAAACTCAAAGACCAAGGGGAAAGGGAAGGCAGAAAAACTGATTATGCCAAAGGAAAGAGAAGCCAAGACAAGAGACTTCATGACTGCAAAGGAAAAAAAATATTTTCAGTACTAACAGAACATTTCATGATCAGTTTTCAAAACCTAAGAAGCTAATTAGCTAGTACTAAAAGAGCTATTAAAAAAGACTACAGGTTTTGTTTGAGGGTTTTTTTGTTTGTTTGTTTGTTGTGGGTTTTTTGGTGGACTTTTTCATTTTCTGAATTTAGTTTATTTTTTCCTTATACAATTTTTAAAGCAATTAACTTTTCAAGCTCCATCCTGACATTGGTAATATTTTTGATAGTGCCCACTGATCATTAAGGCAGAAACAGCATGCTGTCTGAAGTAGTGAACTACTTTTTAAGTATAGTCCAAAGTTCAAAGAAACAGAATGAACTCTAATTTTATAGCAGTAATTGTGTTCTGCATTTTGACAGGGCTGGAAGAAAACACAACCAAACATGATGTGTTAATAGTTTGCCCAAATAGATTTTGTCTTGTTGAGTTCAGCTAATCTTTAGCCATGGTTCCCAATGACCTGTTTGTCATGTGCACTTGTAACCTCCAAGTGGAGAACTTTGAGTCAGAGGGCAGGATCTCAGCCAGAGGAGGTCTGCAGCCCTTAATGCATTCAGGAATTTATGCCAATCTAATTCCCTAATATATGCTCATTTCTACAGTTCTCTATGACCAAGACCAAAGCACTTTGGTTTTCTTACACGATAGCAGTTGGGATGTTTCTGTTTTAAAATTCTTAACAGATTTTATTTGGCTTAGTGATAATTATTGCCATTTCATAGGTGTTAACTGCAATTTGAAGAAAACCATGGGGTCTAAACTTGCAGAGGTAGGCACAAGCACCCTGTGGGAATGCTTCTAGTTCCAAAGGAAGAAACCCCTGCAGAACCTAGATGTTCAGAGAGGGATTACATTACTTCAATGTTACTCTTCCTTTCGGTTGCCCCATCCAGTAGAAATTAACATTCAAAGTCATAATTTGGCTCTTAATGTGTAATTGAACCATACTGAGCAAGAGGAACTCCAGACTGAAATCCCAAAGCAGTGATATCTCTTTGGTGAAGGGTCATGAGAACTGAGTCAGATCATGTAACTAACCATAAGACCTTAACATAACCCACAGCTTAGCCAAAGTTAGAGGAGAAGGTTTCTAAGAGCTTTTTTTCAGGCTGCAAAATACAGACACAACAACCAACAGCTACTGGCTTGAGTGAAAGCATTCCAAGGAATACTACACTTTTCTGCCTAAACTTCTGAACATGCCAGTTATTCTATCAAAGGTCCAAAATGATATTAGACACTTATGCATACACACATGTATATATGTTATATTAATATACACTCTTACACTCTCCAATCTTATCTAGGTTCCATTATCCTAATAGTACATATTGCAAGCAGTCTCAGAGTCATTCTAGGTCTCGCCTTCCCTTGCCTCAGATCACATGGTCATTAAAAAATTGCAAGACTCTCAATAAGACTTTGCATATGACCTGACTCATAAAACTTGGCAATTCCACCATATGCTCACACATTCAAGCTAAGTCAAAAAACATGTGGTAATACATTAAGAGTGCCAGAGGTCTGCAAAGCTCTGCAAGTCTCCAAGATGAACATAATGAACTTGTTAGTTGAAAGGTGTGTGCAAAATGCACATGTAAGTTAGAACTCAAAGCAGTTAGTATATTTTTGGGGAGTTTGTTACCATTCACAAAGGTATTTTATAGACCATTCTAGTCTACTCTGACTAAACTACTTTTATTTGAATTGTAATATACAAACTTATCTTCAATTGTAAAATTAAACCTATGTTAAACTCCACAGAAGATGGACTAAGTGCATATTCCTAAAGATGTATTTCTAGTGTATTCTAGAACAATGTTAAGCAATATAAATTAAAATAAAATGTCTTGATTTTAATAATGCAGGTTTTTTGTTGGATCTTATAATAGGGTGATATCTTGTGATGAAGAAAGATGCCTTTTTTTTTTTTTTTAGCATTTCTTTATCTTTCAATTACAATACAAGCAACTGTGAAAAGATAGTTAAAACTAGGACATTCACATTCTGTCACCTGTTCTTCAGAGAACATGCCAATAGTGCATTTTACATCTAGTCAAAAGACCTACAGAAGTAAATTAAGGGCTGGGTGTCTAAATCCCATTTGTATCTTCCATTGCATCTGCTGTCTGTGAGAGTGGGAGATCCACAGGAGAAGAGACTGCCTCGTATTCCCTGTTCCCCTGTAGCCACAGAGTTTTGTTGGTTGGGATTAGCATGGTCACGTGGAGAAGCGTTTCAACATACAAAAAAAGGCCTTTAGGACTAGACTCAGTTGTTTTACATTTTAGTTTTCCACTGTGCCAGACACTTCTGCACTTCGTTTTTCCTTTTCAAGCTTTACTCCTACTATGTTATGTTGCCTATTTGTTGAAATGGTGTTTTCAATATATTCCTCAGGCATATAGAAGTCTTTGACACACTCCAAGTTCAGGGGCACAATAACACTAAAATATTTTCATGTCAATATTCAGAGATCGTAGAGCCATAGGCTGTATCATGAACTGCAGGAATTAGCATTGTTCCCCAAAGTAAATGAAGCTCCACTGTATCAGTTTTTTCTGAAATTGCTCTTGGATCAAGGTCCAGATTTTCCATTTGTAAAAAGTTCATCCATTTGATGAAGCTTTGCTTGTCTACAAACAGACAGATGGCTTTTTTTACTCACTGGAAAAAATGTGATAATAGACAAAGGCTTGTGTTTGTTTGCTACAAAGCAGCTGCTTCTAATCTACCTTGGACTCACACTAGTATTGCAATATCAAGGAGGATGTAAGCAAACAAACAAGAGGGCAATGAGATCCTGAAGGGCAGATTTCCAGCACGGGAAAACCCTCTAGTAGTGGATTCAGATGCAATCTGATGCAATAGCAATGTAGTTCACTGCAGTCATTTATTATATTGTCTTTTAGCTCCAAATGTGCAGAATAGTTTTCTACCGAGCCTGCATAATTTCATTGCAGGAGATACCAGGGACTCTTGGAAATGCTGGCATCTGGGATAATTTTCTTCTGAACTAGCACATGAGGCTCTTAAAATTCAGGAAGGCATTTTGTTACTTTTCACAGTGTTCATATTTTACTTGTTTATTCACAGCTGTCCAGGGCAAAAGGGTAAAGACAAAGGCTCTGTCAGTAATAAAGCCTCCATCACTGCCTGTAGTCCTGTCCAAAATGGCTGGTCTGTGTCATGCAAACCCATCTAGCTGACAGGGCAGCACCCATCTCTCATTTCATTCCCATTTATGCCTCCCCTTGCTGCCTTATTCATTACAGATCTAGAGCTGGAATGATAAAAAATTGAGGGACAGCCAATATTTTCTCACTCATAATCTGTGTGTCCAGAGACAGCACACATTCTGGCCACGCTCTTAATCTCTAAATCCTCTAAACAGATAAAGCTTTCTAGAGAATCTGCTGTAGATACCAAGGAGAAGATAAAATTCACTTGGTTGCTTCCTTGGAAGACTTCAGCTTCCTACCCTGAATGTGGACATAAAATGCAGAAGAAAATTCCTCTGTTGGTCTGGCAGTTTCTTTCTGAAGGAAGAGGTAAAACCTGCTGAAAACAGAAGCAGAACTATAAAAGTTCATTCCAACAATATAGGACATCAAGAACTCCTTGACGAAAGCCTGCAACTTGGCAGGTTGTAGCAAACATGCTTGATTTAATATAGCCAAGGTGCTTGTGGCTCTAAGGATTGAAGCTTCCTTGACAAAGGAAAGGTCACTGAAAGTTTCATAGGTTGCCACAACCTTCCTGTGAACTCGAAAGCTCTTCTCATTAGTTCTTAGTTATTAATTATTTCCTCTTCCAGACTTTATCATGGGGTAGTGGAACATACCACAGATGTTTCAGTTTGCTGTCTACTTCCACTACCCATTAAACAGACCAACACTAGTCTCACACTCTGGACAGACAATTGTGCATAGGATACTCCAGCCTAGCTGTAAGATCTACTTAGCTCTGTGACATTTGGGACATTTAGGCTTTGCCAGAAAATTTAAAAAGGAAGGTCAAGAATTGTACAAGATTGGAGGGCTACAGACAGGACATCCATGTCATGAACTGGTACTAAATCACGAGATACCTTTTCTGACTCTACCACAGTTAATCTCAGTGACTTTCTGAGCCTCAGCTTCCAAGGTAAGCAATGAGGTTATACCCTTTGTCCATTTAAACTGGGATGCTTTTTGTGATGGTTGCCTCATGGCATGCATGCGCAGCACCCATAGTTCAAGGATTCTGATTTCAAGTGTGCTGTAATGTGTATAGTAAACTGAGTTAAAGAGCTGCCTTTATAAAAAGACAAGTACATTAATGAAATCTATGTCTTAAAATTTGGCCAGCTCTTAGTCTAACTCATTACTAGAAAGCCTATTCAACTGCTATCTTTTTAAAAAAATTACAGAGTGAAGAATGCATCCGTGAAGCAAAGAATCACAGAGAACAGAGATGCAAACATCCTGCAACAAGAGGAGGCCTCTGATTCATTTCACAGAATTCATTAAGTTTCATTTCTTGGGAAATACTCCCCATGTATAGGTGTGCAACAAAGACACGGAAATCTTCTGAGTGAAATTTATAGCTGCTAGTCCAAACTGCTTGCAGATTAGGTTTCACAGGAATGTCAACATCCCCCCCCCTCCTTTATTTTCCTCTCTCCAAGAAACTCCCCAGCCCACCTAAGGAGTATACAAACATATTTATATACATATATAAATATGCATAATTTATATGTTAAGAGAAAAAATGCTTTAAAATGCAGTGCATTCAAAACTGAATAAATTTTAGCAATGGATGCACATATAGCCTTCATTCTGTCTTTATGCTCATTTGTTACATAGCATTCTGCAAATAATAAATGGGTATTTATTCCTCTGGTCTTCTTTGGTAGCTAGCAGATAATATCCCAGAATCAAATGGTTTATTTTTTAAACTTGTTGGTAATCTGTTCAACAGACTGCTCAGAGGCTATATGTCTGGGGTAGAAACCCCTTGACTAATTATTATAATTAAGTAATGAAGAATATGTCACTATATCTGGTGATCTGGCAGGTAAGGGAATACATAAGGATGAGCCAGTCTAGAAGATATGCATCCTGTGGTCTTCAGGGTATTCACTAATAAAATTACGGAATGACTTGTAATTATATTTTGTAAGCTAAGGGAGAGCCAGAATCATATCTAAGGAATTGGAAATTAAAAGATGGACTGATTAATTTTTTTGTTATATATAGTGAAATACTAGTAATTACAATTTGTGAAACATATCTTGAACTATAGTAAACTTAATTAAGGTAATAAATGAGGAAATCTATGTGTATCTACCCCCGTAAGGACTAATACAAGTCAAACGATGAGGATGCAAAGGCATATGACACCTTAATATTTTAGTTTAGAATGTGATCAGATGGCTAGTAGATAAAACTATAAAATCTCATTGGACTTTAGGAGTCATAGAAAGAGGAGAAATTTCATAGTCAACAGCAACATAAATTTGAGATCCCTCTCCAGTGAGACAGTACAATGATTAAGAATAAAATTCAAACTTGTCTATGTGGAGAAAGCCTTCAGCTAAACAAATAATGAAATAAATAATTCCAGACGTGATAGAAATTTTCACGAAAAATTTCCAATTAGCTTGAAATACTGTGGGTGGAATTCCACGTGGATTTGACATCAACAACAAAATAACCATTAATTCCTGTGGGAGCAGAAAATGTTTCATGCTATTTTATTCAACATACGTTTTTACACTGTGTTAATTGCTGTAGTCTCTGAGTGTCTTGCAGGGGATCAGAGAGATACCTACTGTCTGTCATATGTCTGCTCCCCTGGGGTGGAAGTGAATGTGTGCTGGGTGGCATGCTTTGCTCTGGAAGTGAGGTGGAAATATCCCACCAGTTATCTCCAATGCCTCTAAAAAAAAAAATGCAATGTGTGTGGATACAGGCAGTGAAGTATATCTGGAATAAGGCTGATTAGCCATGTGGCTACCATGTGAATTCTGCCACTGTAAGGAGCTCTACAAAAATGCCAGCATAGGTATGTTGACAGTAAAAAGGTCTGAGCACATCCCTGCGCCTCTCCTCGCTGGCTTGACTGTACCTGCACTAACTCCAAGTCTAAGCAGAGCTAGCAATGTGTAGCTACAAGGATAAGGGAATTTACCATCACATTTCACTTTCACAGCGTTACACTGCCAGTCTTTCATCTCCTGGGTTACCTGACCTATATTTCATCCTCTTCAAAGTAGCTTAACTTGTAAGAATCTTCTTCCTCTTTGTACATTTTTAATTCAGAAGAATAGCTTGTACTGATTATACTAGAGGACCTCTGAGTTTCAGCACATGTGGAGTGACTACCTCTTTAGCTTGCTCAGCAAATAGCTCTTTAAGAGTAATTATTGACAAATTAAAAAAAGTCAAGTTAACTGTTGCAGAAATACAAAGGAATCACACAGTCTCTTAATGACAAAAATACCGTTTGAAACAAGACATCGTCAAAGACTGGTAAATTGAAAATGTAAACCATCTGCTAGATAACCCATTTACCATTTGATCTACTGTCATCATGCTGCTTTAGCTGCTCACTGGTGGAATAAAGAAGATGGAATTTCAGCAATCAGGTGACTCAAAATGAAGAAAAAGAAAAAACAAAACCCCATTTCTTAACTTCAGAAGAATCTAAAGGTCACCAAATGAAAAACTAAAACTATATCTTCCTAGTGAATATTCAGTTTAAATGGTGTACTTAGATTATATTGCTAGCTCTGCAGAGCACCAAAATAACAAATCAGTCATCTTACATTTTATAAATTTGAAAAGTAGTGATAATAGATCAGAAGTTGCATTTCTTCATTAATCTGAATATGAAGACAGCAGGTGTGATTTTGTTGTAGCAGACAACATGTTATAAAAGGAATCTAAGACTAACAGTCAACAAAGTCATTACAAATGCAAGCAAATTAAACACCATCATATTTTGTTGTTACAGTTATGAAAACATTCAGCTTGTGTGTCATGCACTTTCTGCAGGAATAACAAAGTTCAGCATTACATAAACAGCAGCAATGCTCTTAGCAGTTGGGAATCTAGGGAAAGTCACACCATTAAAATTTCCAGTGTAAAGGAACTAGAGAGGTTGTCTCCTCCATGCCATTCACACATATTTTAAAAGTTTGCATTTTTCACACCGTCATCTGCAGTGAAATTTTAGTTATTACTTTAAAATAGTCAATAACTATAGTATCGTAGATATAACTCAGTCTATTGACTACTACTAAATATTGATATTTTAGTTATGAAATAAAAAGTGTTGTTTTTCTTTTGATATCTCTTCTAATCACAAAAATTTCTATTCATTATAAATACACCTGGTGGCAACAGTCTCAGAAGTAAAATATCATCAAAATAGACACCACAGTTAGGACTTAAACTTTGATTTTTTTAGCTTAAATGCTTTCACTTCCTTCTATGTACAGTTATAGGTTAAAGACTACCATCTTAAAAATAAAAACCCCAAATGTTTGTAAGTATAGGTCATCAATATTAGTGCCAGGAAAGACATTTATTTAATTTCTCCTTTTGAAGTTTTTCCTGTTTTCTGATCAGAAGTCTGTTTCCTTCTCTAAGGAACATTTACATTCACACTTGTTTATAAATTTCACAGTATTTTAAGTGAATCAACTGTGCTTTTTTAAAATCTGGATTTATAGGTCTCTTGCATAAAACTAAATAGCCTCCACTGCAATTTTTTGTGCCCTTTTAAATTCAGAGCTGTGAGCAGTGGTGGTCCATTCCAAAACTACAGTTCTGATGTTGGCACGCACACATTTCTTCCCCGACTTGGTGTTCATACTCCTACCTTAATCCACATGTGCAAAGGGTCTCCCTTTTCATTTTGAGGGGATGTTTTTTGTATTGTGAACATAAACATATATTATGAGATTCGACAAATACATCAGCTGAAACTGACAATATCATACTTTTCTTACACTCTCTACAGGTGCTAGCCATGGCAATTAGAAAAAGAACCAAATATTCCCAATATTAAAGTAATGGAATTTTAGGAAGCAGTTATTTCTAGTGTGCAGAGAGAAGCCATTTTCTGTCATATACAATCCATGAGATGGAGGCCATGGGCAGGTAGGGTGGTCTTGTTCCTGCTAAGTGAAGGAGCTGTTGAGCCTGAAGCTAAAGGCCAGAAGGTAGAATGCAAGGACAGAGCATGGCCAGTTTCACAGCCAAGCGGATTGACTAACAGCAGATATGTGCAGCTGTTGATCCAAGACAAAAGGGGAGAAGGAGAGAGGGCAGAGTCATCACTCCATGGGGCTGTGTTTGTAGCTGAGTGGGGAAGAAGCACATTTTGCTCCTCAGGAAAAATTGCAGGAAGGGACAGCCTGGAAAATGTGAGGAAGTGAACCGCTTGCTACTATTTGGTCGTTGTATGTCCACACAAGCAGGACACTGTGTAGATATCTTTGTAAGTGAGCTAAATTTCCCTAAAGAAAGACCTTATCGTAAAAATCAATTTCCTGTACCAGCAGGGCAATTGGGAGCAACTCTGAATACTGGCTAAGCACTTGAGTAAAAGAGCAACAAGATAAAGCTTTGAGCCTGGAAGAAGGATAACTAAAAGAACCTTTTCAAGCCTATTCTGTAACATTACACAAATTATTTCTTCTCCAGCCTTTTCCCCAGCTCTCACTGCCACTGTTCTCTGAGGTTCCTTTCTCATTTCCAATATGTAAAAAGCATAAACACTGGAGATAGCCTGCCTTCCTACAGCAGATTTCTTTCATGCCTCTTCAGGTTTCAAAGCAAAGTCCAAATTCAGATGATGTGGGAAAACCACCCCTAACAAGTGGGAAATTCATGGCAAATAAACGGGTGGTGGCATAAGAGGAATGCTTCTCTCTTACCAAGGTTTCTTTATCTTTGCATCAGTATGGAAGGCATATACTAGTCCTGACTGTTTTTAAAGGGGAGTTTTACTTCCTTCTGCTCACAAACCACCCAGCTTGTCCCTCCAGAACTAATGTCATCACACAAAAGCATAACACTTATCTTCTGTAACACCCCAAGACGCTATTAGCCTGGGGGACTTAGAAGATGCTATGCACATGTATGTGTAGATGCCTTTTTGATAAAGCCCTATACTCAGAATACATCACTAAAGAAATAGTGTTATTCAACAAGCCTGTTTCCTTGTCCTTTATTCCAAGATTAAGCAGTCTATCATGCAATGGTCATAAGAATACAATATCACCTGAATGTGAGGGGATTTAACAGGAACAAAAGACCTCCCTCATACAGATGTGAACACTAAGCAACTTCACCAACTGTAATGAAATTACTCCCTGTAACTTAGGGCAGTTTATATTTTTAAGTGTTTAAATCTATTGCTATGTCTTCTTAAACCTTGAGACCATTGGTCAGACATATAAAACTTCATTTGTACTGTGTGTTGTTAATTCGTTTATGTGAAAGTACACTTCATTAGTGAAAAGATTCCTTTTGTTCAGAAACACATTTTGAGTTTGAGTCACTAGATAAACAATAGATAATATAGCAAACTAAATAAATTAACATTTGCACTACGAATTATTTTCTTTTCTCTCTTGCTAGAAACATTGCCTCCCTCCCTGCTAGTAACCATAAATCTTTTTCTGTAATGCTCTGTTAGCTTTAATAAGTGCAGCACAGTAGCCAGTGCTGGCTTTCACTTACTGTAGCTGAATGTTAAGCAGCATTGCAAAATGTTAAATTGCAAGATAACTGACTAGTTTTCTTAAGATTTTATAGGGAGACTGAGAATTAACAATGCTTCTCACCTCCCTCTTTACACTCCAATAGGAAAATGCTAATTTACTATTAACCTCGTCACAGCTGTCTCACATTCTATTTTCTCTGTTTCACAATTCAGACAGGAACATATGTGCTGGCACTGTGTGTCATTGACGAAAAAGTAGTTGAAATTCTTTTCATCAGAGATTCTGCTCGCAAAATTTAATCGAAGAGAGGGAGAAAACTTCCAACATTTAGAGCATAAAATCCATATATAGGAATTGCAATGCTTTCTCATATGATCTCGTTGATAACATCCTGATACTTTGTAGATAAGTTCCTAACTACAGATTTCTATCACCTGACTCCTGAAAAATTTGACTTTAATTCTCTTAACACCAATAGTGCCAATATGTACAGAGAGTGTTTATACTGTTGGACTGAATTTCTCACAGGAATCCTACTCCAGAGCCATCCATACTGTCTACATGTTGGTATGTCTGTGAGGAAAAGTTTGGAGACAGGCAGATGGCATCAGCAAAGGGTCACAGTACGTCACTGGATTCCAGCATGTGTGCCTATTACCCCTCAAGGCAGCCTGCTCTCTTCTCTCTGTGACACACACTGCTGGATGGAGCAGCTCTCACCTTCTCATGTCTGCAGTAACAGCAGAAAAGGTGGTGAGGATGAGCACTGGTTTCCACAAGTGGGGGTTTTGTGGCAGTGAATCTGTCCCAGGCCTGGTACACACAAAGCAATAAATCATTTCACTTTGAAATAAAACTCCAGTGTGGAAAATTCTTGTTAAACTGAAAAAAAAATCTTTAGTCTGGAACAGCTCAGCAGATTGACCCTTGCCACCAAAAGCTGGACAGGATCCTTTACAAAGTGGCTATGGTCAAGTCAGGTCACCTAACCTGTCTATACTGGTTTCCAAGACACAGGAGACAGACTATTTCTTCCCAGTCCCATTCTGTGGCTGTGGCATCTGCCAGTGTGCTGAACACGTGTTGTGTGGAAGGACATCCTGTCATCCAATGAGCAGGTCTGAATGCTTGGGGCTGGAAAGGCTCTCCAAAATACTCCCTCTTCTCCCCGTGTCCTCCCCATATGTGTCTTTGTTGTTCGCCCTTCATCCACCCAGCAGTAAAGCAGTCACAGTAAAAGGATTATATGCTCTAATAGTCACACTTGCACCTCCTCAGAACTGTACTGCAAACCTAGTCCTCACCTATCAGCCTCACCTATCTATGTAAACAGACAAGTTTCAAGCTCTGATAGTTTCAGGCTGTGGTAAACAGCCTTCAGTAGTTATAAGACTCCAGGCTAGACCACTTTTTGGTCCAGCGTGGGTCAATGTGGCATTAAGCAGATCAACTGAAAACAGCACACCATTACTCTACTAATCTCAAATGCCCATTTTACTTTCCAAGGACATATGAAGGACCCACAGGCTCTCTATAACATAGATGTAGGTCAAGCATCTAAGACATACTGCAGTGTGGTATCATTAGCATGTAGCCATCACAGAGACTGCTGTCTCTGTCAGGTGCCCAGGTGCTACCACCTGGGGCCAGAGATCTTCTCTAGGCAACTCTTCGGGAACAAGATCTACAAAGAAATGTGTCCAGCCATGGAAAAGGAATGTGAGTAGTAATCTGGCAGGAGCATGACTTCTAACATAGATTCTGCCCTCTCCTCTTTTCCAGCATATTGGGAGACAAAGGAGATTGAAGATTCATTCCTGGGAGACTCCTTTGTGTCTCCAAATAGAATCATAGAATCATAGAATCATAGAATTAGCCAGGTTGGAAGGGACCTCAGAGATCATCTAGTCCAACCCTTGACCCACCGGAGCAGTTGCTAGACAATGGCACTGAGTGCCACATCCAGTCTTTTTTTAAACGTCTCCAGGGACAGAGAATCCACCACCTCACCGGGCAGTCCATTCCATAGCCTAATCACCCTCTCCGTGAAGAAATTCTTTCTAATATCTAACCTAAACCTCCCCTGGCACAACTTAAGACTGTGTCCTCTTGTCTTGTTGAAGGTCGTCTGTGAAAAGAGTCCAGCTCCCACCTCGCTACAGCCTCCTTTCAGGTAGTTGTAGACAGCAATGAGGTCTCCCCTGAGCCTCCTCTTCTTCAGGCTGAACAGCCCCAGCTCCCTCAGCCTCTCCTCATAGGGCCTGTGCTCGAGTCCCTTCACCAGCCTGGTTGCCCTCCTTTGGACCTGTTCCAGGACCTCTACATCCTTCTTAAACTGAGGGGCCCAGAACTGGACACAGTACTCGAGGTGTGGCCTAACCAGCGCTGAGAAATACAGCGCTGAGAAATACAGGCTGAAACAGGCAGAATAAGGCCATGAAAGCAGGGGCTTGAAAAATATGGACATCAGCACTAAGTTTCTGTGTCTGATTTTCTCCCATTCCTGTTAAACTGCCCAGGGTCAGAGAAGATGCATTATAGCATGTTCATAGCTTTTGTAGCACCCAGCCATCATGCCCAGCAGTCTGTCAGGAAGAGAACTCAGACCCAGAGGATGGGGAAGAACAGAACATATGAGCCTTTTGAGATCTGAAAGAGTAACAGGACACACTAAGCAGATATTCTGGAAATCACAGACTTAATTTCCAGACAGAACATTTTAGAAGGTTTCCAGGCCAAGAAGGAGAGAGAAGCATAATGAGATTTTTGCCTTTTGTGTACAAGAATCTCAGAAAAAATAGTTAAACACCACATGTCCCTGTGGCTAGGACTAGTCTCCTAAGAGGGACAGATATGTCTTCTCTGTGATGTGAAAGACAGAGGGTTTTCTTTTGTATCCAGGTTGACCCTAGAAAGGTGGGGTACCAGAAAAAAGTGCATGACAAGGATGAAAAGTAAGACTAAACAATTAGTATTACCACTCAATACATAGCCCATACTCTTGTACTTAAGTTTTTGGCTGTATACATTGTTGTCCCACTGTATCCAAAAGTGAATGGATATTTAATCTGAGTAATGCCTGGATACAGACTCAGAAGGGCTTCTAGACCATGGACAAATATTGAATAACAAACACACACAGACACACACAGAGCAAATACAGGCTAAATACAGGCTTAAACAGCCTCATTTATAACACCACATTTTCTCAGATATGATAGGTAATTTCACTGAGATTCAGGCTTTCCTGGTGCAAAGAAAGAATTTAATTGCCCACATATATTTTAATGGTTCTGTTTTTAACTGTTAACTCCATTAATATCAGAATATTATAAAGACATACCAAACAATTTTAGAATAGTTAGTTGTTAATATACTCAAAGACAATTTTCTACAGCACAAATGGAAATTTTCAGTTTTCTGAAAATCTCAAACTCTACCAGCTTGCAAGACTATTTTGTGGAGCTTAAAATATGAATTCTATTAAAAACAATGAAATTTGATTTGATGACTTACAGACATCTTGCCAATGATCCTATTTTTCCTGTATTAAAGACTGAAATCACATGCTAATTATATTTTCCATGTTACCATCTTTATCTGATTATTGTATATAAAGTGCCTACTTATAATATTTTGGATTGCTCAATCACTGAAGCCAAAAAATAACTTCTAGGCAAACAACAAAATAATTTTAAGAATGCAATGAGAAACATGAAACTACAGCAGGGCTTCTGCTGTGACTGTAATTCAATTTCTCACTGAGTGTGATCATCTCTTCCTCTCTTGAGGAATGAGACAGACAGGACCTGAAGCTCACTCTGTGAGCAGATTTAAAGCTGGTGGTGGGGCAAATTGTTTCTGTTGGTGACTGTATTGGCTCACCAAAAATATTATGGCATATTAATCTGCTAATTACAAAAATTACCAATTGTTGCACTGGTGGTCCTTTCACCAGCTTTAGAGAGGGTATAACAGTGTCACCTATTGATAAAGCCCTACACTACACAGGACATGTAGATAAAGGCATTAAAGTCTTCCTTTTACCTCAAGATATAAAATAATTAAATGGGCAACAACCTAAATTCCTCTGTGTTGGAGGGAGAGGGAAAGGCTATGGGAGGGCCAAAGATGAGCAAGAGATGGATAAGAGGTGGCCAGTCAAGCTGTTCTCTCTTCTAAGTCTCAAAACTCATTCAATTGTAAATCAGATGACCTTTGTGCTACTTTCCCGTTTCCTTTTGTTGGAGAAATTCAGAAAACCCAGTCACCTAAAGCAAAGCTTAGCAAGCCAGGCTGCAAGTCAAGGCTTGTTTATCATGGCCATTACTCATGAAGACTCTTTCAGCACTTTCTGAAATGTTTTTTTGTACCCACGTGGTAGTTATTTTATGACCATTAGAGAAAATGCAAAACTTGCCTCAAAGAACATAAAGTTCACAGTACTTGAAAGGATGTCGTTTACAATAGGCTGCAATCTTGGTGACTGAGCTTGGCAGTAAAATTTTCTTCTGTTAAAATGTAGCTTCTCCCCCATAAAACACACTTTTCATGATGTCTTTTTCTTGACTTCATAGAAGAAGAGAGTATTCAGAAGAGATTCAAGGCATAGAAGGCAACGGGATATAAGATGTGACAGGCACGATACATGGAAGCCTGCCTCATAAAGACAATCAATGGGATGATGCAAAAAGACAAACATTGTTAGAAAGGTTCTAGAAGGGAAAAGAAAACTCATAGTGATAGGATGAAAAGGGAGGCCATCTTTAGATGGATGCAGAGGTGGCTGCATTTAGCCTGTGCCAGTGGGAAGACATTTTAGGCTCAAGAAGGTCACACTGCAGGCAAAGCTACCATAGTCAGGATGGGAGATTATGAACACCTACATATAAGTTATGATCCCAAAACTGCCTAATAAGATCTGAAGGGTGAAGTGAGGGCTTGATTCCAACTCAGTTGGAAAACTTTAAGATTGAAGTAATAACTTGAAAATCCACAGCAGAACTGAAGTGCAATGGAGCAATATATTATTAATTTCCCTCTTTTTCTGTATTTCTCTTTTCCACACTGTGCTGCCAGCATCTGTGAGCTTACTTTTGATTCATCCTTTTCTTCTGGCAATGATTCTTCCATTCCCATCCTCTTTCTTTCTCCCTAATTTTCCCAGGCTCTCTCCTCGCTTCTGCTTTTTTCTTGATTATTGACATTAATTTCTACCTACTTTCCCCTATTTCCTTACTTAGTGCCATGTCCCTTTTTACCACCTCAATTTTGCTTGCAGTTAAAAAATGTGAGATTCACCATTGACTATTCTTGGTTTTAGATGCAACTCCTGATTTCAGCAGCCAACAGCATTTCATTGGAGTGATGCTAGAATAACAACAGGGCTGGGGGAAGGGAGTTTGACTCCCATATTTACACTGGCTAAAATTACAGACTTCATAAGGCTCAATGGGAGTCGAAAATCTGCATCATGCCCTTACTCATGCAGATGTGTCTCCTCTCCCAGCTTCACCTCCAGCATATGGGGTCAGGGTGCAGTAGGAAAGCTGAAACTCAAAGCTGGGAGGACATATATGGTGCCAAGAGACATCTCTTTAAAAATTACTGACTTTGTTTCCCATGACATATGGCAAACTGCAGCACTGCAGTAGAATCACGGGGTAAACCAGGACACGCTTAACTGTGTGCAAGGCTACCGAGCATCTAGGGTTTGGCCCAGAATTTTCTTCTGTTCCAGCCCTCAAAATCTCTCTGGGTGAACATTCCATGATAAAATTGTTGGCTATACTGTACTTGGTTGTCACAAAGTAACATTGGGATGATCCTGCTTTTAGTGGTTGTTAGACAGCAAAAAGATCACACCCTCTGGTTTGGCAGCATGGTTCCTAATCCTGATCTTAATGATTGTCTGTCAAAATTTTCCCTTGGCCAAAAGACCGAGAATTTAATGCAGTGGTGCACAAAGAGGAAAACAACAACTGTCTGACTGCAAATTGGGACTGGGTGTACTGCTGGCCCTAAGTTGACACCAAGGTAGTATTTGTATTATCCAACTATGTCAAACAGTGACACAACTGGCATGTGCAGGACCTTGAACTCTTAAGTTAATGCAAAGACCAGTCTGATGGGATATCAAAGACCAGTCTGATCCAAATTTTTCATGGATGATTCAAATGATGAAAGTATTAAAACCACTGTGCGTGCCTTGCACAGCCACAGCACCCCTATGAACATGAAGGAAGGGTGGGATAGTTCCCAACACAGAGTCTGCCTGTGACACAGTGACTTGCTGGTTCTGGCACAAAGGGTCACACAGAGACAAGTAGCTTGCTATATAAAGGAAACAATGCCATGCATCAACGTGGAGGGGAAACCCTTGAAAAACCTAAATACAGCCAGCAAAATATATTGGGGTTTGTTTGGGTTTTGTTTTGTTTTTTTTTTTATTTGATTTTATTTTGGGGGTTTTGTTTGTTTGTTTGTTTGTTTTTAATATATCAGCATTTTTTTTTCTGGTCGCATTGCAAGCTAGTTTCTTGGAGTTTTTAGTAGCATGACTGTAAAGCAGCATGTGCCAATACACGTCCTCACACAGTAAGTACTTCTGAAAAACATAATTCATACATAAATTTTTCCTCTGCAAAAAGGGACAATTCCTTGCTCTCTCCCTTTGTCATTTGTACCAGCTGTTAACAACAGTTTTTAAAACGTCTGTCTTGTGAGCAGTAAGTATGTTGTCCCAGATGTGACACTATCAAAAAATGTGCATAAATTAGGCACCTTATTGTCAAACCCAGCTATTTAAACTTAATTGTGTAAATAGAACTGTGGTCAATAAAATGCCTCACTGCTCCCACTCAGTTAGCGATGATGAGAAGTATCAGTTCTCCAGAAAATTAAGGCTACATAAAAATAATCCAGATTTTTCACTTATTAAAAATGTCAATGGTTGTTTTAATGATAGATTTTAATATTGGGATGTTAAAAGCAACATAAATGAGATGTCTGCGGAACTAATACTCAGTATCTAATGAGCATTCAACTGCTGTCCATCAGTTTATTAATAATTACCACATGCATAATTTGAGTTTAAAATTTATCTCTACATTTGGAGCTTTATCTTGGTTTTAATAAACTGATTTACAGAAGGCCTGTAGCATATCATCAGTGTAAAAGCCTCCTTTGCCCTGAGCTCAGTAAGATTATTTTTAAACCCTTGAGAGCTTTTGTTGGTTAGCTGTTAGAGCATGTGGGAGGACAGAACCAAGTGTGCAATTTTGGAAAATACAGCTGCCATTAGTTAAGCACATAGCGTGAATTAAAGTGTCTGTACTGCTGAAAATGTTCAGAGCCTTTAAAAAAAAGCCTTCATTTTACATCAGTCAATTTAAATACATTAGTTCTGAGGGTTTTTTCAAATTTTCATCACAGGAACTCAAGATATTTTATGCTCTTTCATATAGAAAAAGTGTTGGATTATGTTAAGTACATTATATATATATTCCATATAAAATCTATCTTCAGAATACATAGAGACTGCAAAACCAGCCAACCTCTGCATATTCATTACATGCAGGCTTTTTTAACATATACCTTCTTGCTGCTGTCTATGGAATATTTTAAACCTGTTTTCCCTAGTAAATCTTCCTGTTATATAGGAACAACCATAGGAGCACGTCATCCTAGAGCAAGCTTTTGCCATATTTATACAGCCCTGCAGGCTGAGTGTGATGTTGGGTTCCCAGCTCTTTGTTGCAAGTGCTCTGCTGGGAACTGTCACCATCTCCCATCTTGCAGGTAGGAAAATCAGGGGCCCCTTCCCTTCTGAAGTTGCTGCCAGCATGGCCAGTGAATTCATTCTACCCAGGGCTCTGGTTGCAGTACCCCTGGGTAGGTGAGAAGTGGTGGCACAATTATTCTCATCTGCAAGGCTGTGCACAGGGGCAGGTGAACAATGAGTAGCTTGAATAAAATGTCTCTAGCCAGTACGGCCCAGCTTGGACAAGGATGAATGTCCACAGCCTTGCTTACGGCAGCAAAATAGTCCTTTTGCTGACACGGCTGCTGCTAGTTCCCCAAAGAGAATTAAGGAGCATGGCAAATGCTCATCTTCTTCCTTTTTTCCCTTTTTGTTTTTTAAACTTCATCTCTCCATGGAGTATTTGCCTTTATAAAACAAAATATGACAGTGGAATACCAGGAAATTTTAGATCTAGACCTGGCATTAGACCTTTTGCATTGAAGGGTATCCTAAATTTTGCTAGTGATTACTGTATGGATCACAGATCTGCATTTAATAAACAGTCATTCTAAGAATCAGTGATTAAGATGTGGATCACAGGTTTGCCTAGTAAATAATTTTGAAAATTAGGAATCAGCTCCTGAGGAAATGCTAATTATTTACTTGTACTTGCTAACTGAAACTCCAGCTTTGATGTGGTGGGTAATCAGTTCCATCTCATTCTGAGTCCTGAGAGTGCACATGCCTCTCATGATTACCACTGTAAAGATGTGGTCTGCATAGGCCTGTGGTGTGAGCAGCATTACAGAAACAGTAAAGTTTCTGTGTCTGAACACTTAGGAAAATTCCTGAACCTTGTTTAATCTCAAATTCAGAGAACTAGAAATCAAAACCTTTGTATCCTTTTTTTATCCCAGAGGCTTGAGAGATTTGCTGTCATAAGAGGTAGGTACTCCACAAATCTTTTCATATTTCCAGGATTAGTGTTCGTTACAGTTGGTAAGTTCACCTTCCACAATTTTGAGTCATTTATTCACCTTTTCTTAAGAAAGATTCAGATTAGATGGTATGGTTCTGTAGTTTGGTACCTTTGAGAAGGCAGGCAACTTCTTATCTTCCTTCATAAAAATCTTTTATTTCAGACATAGATGAAAAAAGATTTGAAGAAATCTTCATTTGTTCCCTCCTGACCTTGACTATAGGACAAAAACTTTATAACCAGCTACTCCTCCATTATAATAATTTTCAGCTTGGCTAATGTTGATTGCTCACCTTAAATGTACATTTTCATTGCTCTAATAGTCAGCAGGTCCTTTGGGAATGAAAACTTTTCTTTAAGACAAAAAAAAAACCCAGTCATATTTTCTACAAATTCCTTAGCTACTGCAAGAAAAAATCCTTTTGGAAAGTAAATGAGAGTGACAGCTCTCCTGCTCCATCCTTCCAATCTGTCAGTCATCTCTGTGAAAGACAGAGAAATTTGATCTCTGCGATCGATTAATTTTTTGTCCCTTCTTTGGAGCTGGCCACCAAACTGGGTCAATTAACATAAATGGCAAAAGAGGCTGGACACCTGGGAGATGACACCAAATTAATTTTCCACAAACTTCCAAGTAACCAGATGGCAAATGATTCAAAGGCCTATCTTCAAGAACCAGCTGTATAGTCCAGTTACTAGACTGGTGTTAGAAGCCAGCCTTTACAGTAAGAAATTACATCCACAACTTTCCCAAGGACTTTGCATTAAAGAAAAAAAAAAAAAAGAGAGAAAAAGAAAAACAAAAAGTTAGAATAAGAATTACCACATTACAGGAAATTTATAAGGAGCTTATCTGTAAATGAGGAATAGGATACCAACAGTTAATTGTATAAAGATAGTACTTAGAAACTGGTTACTTCACTGTACACTTCATACCTATGCAGGCTGTATATTCAAAACAGATTAATGTTAATTAAATGGTCCATCAAGCTGGAGTGTGCAAAATCAATGAGCACTGACAGCAGTATAATAGAGATAAATCCAAGACACTGCCAACTATGGAAAGAAAAGTTTAGATATTACGCATAAGCCGTGGCACCCAAAGTTTGATTTGGACCTCCTCTCAGATTTAGTATTTATTTTGGATAGGAATTAGGTTCAGCTCACAGTATAGGTGGAGACCAACTTTCAATGTTAGTGGCTCTCAGACTGAGACGAGTACAAATCACGTATAGTTAGGTGAATTTCCCCCTCTAGAAGCTAGATGAAACATGACTCCTAAAAGATCTAATTCTGCTGAACATTTACACCAAAGTCAGAGTGACATTTGACTAAGAAACACTCATCACTTTTTAATTTATTATTTCAGCTCTCTTTGAAGAATATGCAAATTTAATTTAATATAGCAGAGTATTGTTCCTAAAGAAGAGATTTTGGTCCTTCTGGAACTTCACCTCCCTGGTCTTTTTATTAATAAATACACTAAAATGTCTTCTATTTCTGAAACAAAGCAAGACTATAAATCAAAATGTCATGGAGTATTAACTCTATACTTTATGAAATGCAAGTATTTTAGTTGTTTCTATTTAAATCCAGTCTGACCTAGAAAACCTATCTAACAGTCTCATCTCTTTTTCCTCAGAAGACTAATTTGATAGCAGGATGTCAAAACAAAAAGGGAACAGAGAGTTCATAAACTTCATCCTCTCCAACATCAGCTCTTTCTGTTGCAAGCCTGCTGAAAGCCCAGACCAGAGCATCCCTTGATTGTGTATTGAGATAGTTACATGACAGAGTGGTGAGAAATAGATTGGTTATATTTAACATGCATTTTTCGTTACTTTTCTTTCCTTGACACTTCCCATCCAGGACTGCTGCAAGGTGGCTGGAAGCTTTGGAGAACTGTGGAAGCACAAACATCTCACTGAAAGACTTATCTCTGTCAGCTCCTTAATTCAGGTTCAGAACTCATCTCTTTGAATGAATGACTATCATGGGAGCATCACACAGGAAGAGAATCCTTCTCTTGAAAGGCTAAAAACACCAAAATGGATGATGCCTTGTTTCTACAGCTTATAAGTCACTTGTGTTTTACTCCTCTAGGAAGGTGCAAGATAATCTGAAACTTCTTCCATGGAGCTTCTTCCATAGCTCATTTGTGTGTCATCCCTCTGCTGCTGATTACCTCATGTCTAAAAGGGGGTGAGGTCACCAATGTCTTTTCCTGAGGACATGTATGCTACCTCCTTCCTCTAACCAATCACCCATTTTCACAGTGTGTACTTATCTCCAAGGGCTGATTTCCAGAAGGACAATGAACTCAAAAGTAATTAAGAAGGGGACCCACATCTACGTATGCTTGCACAAAGGCAGTATGATTTCATTTCCATGATAAACCAAACCCAAAAGCATTTCTTAAATACTGGTCCATTCATGCAGTTTCCCATAGTCAAAATTTGGGAGAAAAATTAGGCAGCTCACCAAAATTAATAAATAAGAATAATAAAAATAATTCAAGAAGCTCAGATAAATAAAATAATAGCATAGGACTGGAGTCAAAGGAGGATTTATGGAGGTACATCCATCCAGAGGAAAAAATAATAGCACATCCTAGACAAGGATAAGAGAAGATGATTTGAGTAATTCAGTTTCATCAACTCCACTGTGTATGATAAGCAGTTCTCTGTCATTCATATAAAAACCTGATCCAGTTCGTGTACCAAATATTTCATGGTGCTGTCACAGTCTTTTGGGATTTCCTCTTTCTTTATTTGTCTTCCAGAGACTCTTTTCTTCCTTTTGGCACTGATCAAGACTCCCATTCCCATTCATTGAAATGTTTTCTAAGCTCAAGTATTTTGATGTTACATTTGTTCTATGAACAGACTAAATACCAAAACATTTTGAGAAATTGTAATCTTTTGGAAAAAAACAAAAAAGATATTTTTTTCCCTGAACCAGATAGAGATAATTCAGTATTTTTATATTAACATATTTAATATATTCAATGTTGTTGCATTAGTACCAACTGAAGAAAAGTTTATACAAGGCCACATGAAATTTCCTGTGATGCTCAAGTGCCTCATGGCACCTGCCACTCTACAGCCCTCCCTGCCATCCTGCATCTTTAGGGAGATGTGCAGGCAATAGGAAGCTCAGACTATAGATTAAAGGAGGGCCCAAAACATTTGCACAAATTCACAAAGCCATCCATAACACTTGAATGTTGAACTGACCAGATTAAAAGTTTTAATGCAGTTGAGAAGAATTTAATTTAGATCAGGTGTATTCAGGACAAGGACTCTTCTAGCTTTCTTCTTAGAAGCAATGAAATAGTGACATTGAAAAGTTATCATCACAGCTTAATGGTTCTGAGTGGAACTATCATTCTGGCTGTTCCTTTACTATGCACAGAAATACGAGCCTGAGAACAAAGCTTTCTGATAGAGACTCCCTATGTCCACATTGCTGGAAGGAAGTTTTCTGAACAGGTTTGCCCATAAATCCCACTCTGCCTTTTCTGCACATGGCAGCAAATCCTTCTGGGACAGAACTGGAGACAAACTTTTCTGCTTAGCCTGGAAGCTCACCCAAAACCAGCACCTGAACAGAGGTGTAAAAACTTTTTGCATAAAGCTCATTTTGACTCAACTGTTCTCAACTGAGATTCTCAGGATCACATAAAAAATACAACATAGGTCTGCCCAACATGCAGAGGTTTGGTGACCCACAATGCTTCAGAAGGCAAATAGCAAAGATGCCTATTTATATTTAACTAAGCCAGTAAAATGCAATGATGGAAATTATTACTCAGGGCCATCTTGGGTAAAGATTTAAGTTCCTGCCTCCAGTTCAGCAACATTTTTCTGTCTGTATCATATGAACCGATTAATGCAACTTCTGACCATTATTCAGGGGTGTGCTTAGAATATATATTTTAACACAACAGCAACTTCAAGCAGACCTTCCATTATCAGTTGTCTCAGTTTCTAAGAAGGACTGAGTTTCCTTTTTGGTAATAGTTGGGGCCATAGCTGTTATTTTGTTAATCACATCCATTGGGATGTAGCGATGTCCATCTTGCCACTTAATCCCCAGAAAATGTATCTCTTGCACAGGTCCCCTGACCTTGCTTCTTTTAAGAGGAAAACCAGCCTTTAGAGGAATTTCGATTATCTTCTTACCTTTCTCAACGACTTCTTTTGCTGTGTCACCCCACACAATGATGTCATCGATGTACTGTAGATGTTCTGGAGTTCCACCCTTTTCCAGGGTATCATGGATCAGTCCATGGCAGATGGTGGGGCTGTGTTTCCACCCCTGGGGCAGTCGATCCCAGGTGTAATGGACACCTCTCCAGGTGCAAGCAAACTGTGGCCTGCATTTTGGTGCCTTGAAAGGCCAACTCGTATTTTAGTAGCTTGGCACATGAAATGATTTGATCTCTGAGACAGAGAGCAGCCTGTCTGTGTGATAGGGAGGCATGGGGAGATTGAGGAGTCCTGCTACAGACCTTGTGGGAAGGAGAGCCCAGGGCAGAAACTTCTCTCTTCTTGCTGGAGAGTATCCAAGAAAGAGAAAAGAAGCTGGTGAAGGATCCTGACAAATGAGTCTTATGAGGAACAGCTGAGGGAAGTGGTGTTGTTGAAGAAAAGGAGGCTGAGGTGGACTTTATCACTCTCTACTACTACCTGAAAGGATGTTGTAATGAGGTTGGGGTTCGTCTCTCCTCCCAGGTAACAAGCATTAGTATGAGAACAAAAAGGCTCATGTTGTGCCAGGGGAGGTTTAGATTGGGTTTTAGGAAAAATTTCTTCACTGAAAAGGCTGTCAGGAACTGAAAAGGCTGCCTAGAGAGTGGCTGAGTCTCCATCCCTGGAGGTATTTAAAAGAAGTGTAGATGTGGTACTTAAAATATGATTTAGCAGTCGACTTGGCTGTGTTAGGTTAACGACTGGACTCAAATATCCTAAGGATCTTTTCCAACCTAAAAGATTGTATTACTCTATGAGAGCAGATGTGTCTACAGAGGCAGCAAAGATTATGTATCCTTTTTGTGTGTCCTTTTTTCTCAGTCACATCTGGAACTTAAATCACAGGAACAAATAACATGTGAACTTGGTGCTTTGCTAGGGCTGCCAAAATTGCCAGGGAACAGAGGACTGCCATTCCCAGTCAAGTCAGGAGCCCTCTGCAAGCTAGACTACTCTCATCAGAGGCCACCTATTTGCTTGGACTAACATGCCAGTTTGCCTTAATTCCTGCAGTTCTGGAAGGAAGCTATTTCTGACTCATTTACGCACAAAACCCACTGAAATAAAGATCCTTTCAGTTTCTAGGAATAACATCAAGATATAAGCCTCAGGATATGAAGCTGAAACATGATCACCTATACAATAAAAAAATTATTGGGCAAGTGTAACCTTTCCTCCTGAAGAAAGCGGTGTTTGTTTTGTATTTTTTTTTAAACTGAACTTCCTGAACCAAGAGATCTTCATACAAAGGCTTGTAACTAGCTTATGTTTCAGTCCACTGCTGAACTATAGTACTGGTGGAAATCCAAAGGTTAATTGCAGTACTTTAAAGGAATAACTCTGTTTTATGGATTGCACAGTGTTCGTGGAAATCAATAATTATCTACCAGTATGAATATTAAATGATCTACTAGTTTACATATTATTGTGAGAACTAGCAATGCATTATCTGTTTATTTATTTAATTTGTTGATTTACTTAAAAATTATGATAACAGAAACTTTACTGAAAAAACTAATCCTAATTGTAGCATTGTTTTTAATGATGCCAAAGAGGTGAAAAGTTCACAGAGTTCAGGATTCTCTATAGCTGGATTCAGTTCTTTCTACCCATAGAAGTTTATATGCAATAAACATATAATCTCAACAATTAGACTGTTGGGAGCATTTTATAGCAATATGAAATTTCATTTTCTTTATGAAACTGTTTTCTGGCTCTTGCATTTCAACTGCATTTGACATTTCCATAAGATTTTCCAACTTCAAATCTCAGGCTTCTTCAGAGATTTATTATGGACAAGCTAGTTTTGGACAAAATAAAAAACGTTTCAAAAATCTGTCAAAATTACTTACATTAAGATTTTATAAATTATGGGGTTTTGTTTCAGAAAAGAGGGGTTTTTTTTGTGGAAAATGCCTTACTATTTATTAATGAACATTGTAGAATAGACAAGACACTCTTAAGCCTCTAATATTTTTCTGGAATGAGAATCTTGCATTCTAACCTGCCCTTATATATACAAATGACTGGGAAATCACGATATTTTGGTTTAAGCTAAAGAATGGACACATCAAAAGCTGGAATTGTCCTTCCCTTGGAGCAACTCAAGATTCCCCAACATGAAAAAAAACCTTCCAATTTCCACATCCTTTCCCTCCCCCCAAAAACCCATTAACAAAACAAAACAAAAAAACCCCTCAATTCTATATACTTAAACTTTATGGAAGAGTTAAAGTTTAAAAGCAAAATGATACAAATTAAATTGAAGCATTTCAGCCTTATTGAATCATACCAATGTGTTGCGGAAGATTGTTTCACTAAGATCAGAAAACAGATCTTGGGTATTTCTTGAAATATTTTAAGAGCTGACATATTTAATAAGAAAGAAACTTGTCTGCTTAGCCTGGAAGCTCACCCAAAACCAGCACCTGAACAGAGGTGTAAAAACTTTTTGCATAAAGCTCATTTTGACTCAACTGTTCTCAACTGAGATTCTCAGGATCACATAAAAAATACAACATAGGTCTGCCCAACATGCAGAGGTTTGGTGACCCACAATGCTTCAGAAGGCAAATAGCAAAGATGCCTATTTATATTTAACTAAGCCAGTAAAATGCAATGATGGAAATTATTACTCAGGGCCATCTTGGGTAAAGATTTAAGTTCCTGCCTCCAGTTCAGCAACATTTTTCTGTCTGTATCATATGAACCGATTAATGCAACTTCTGACCATTATTCAGGGGTGTGCTTAGAATATATATTTTAACACAACAGCAACTTCAAGCAGACCTTCCATTATCAGTTGTCTCAGTTTCTAAGAAGGACTGAGTTTCCTTTTTGGTAATAGTTGGGGCCATAGCTGTTATTTTGTTAATCACATCCATTGGGATGTAGCGATGTCCATCTTGCCACTTAATCCCCAGAAAATGTATCTCTTGCACAGGTCCCCTGACCTTGCTTCTTTTAAGAGGAAAACCAGCCTTTAGAGGAATTTCGATTATCTTCTTACCTTTCTCAACGACTTCTTTTGCTGTGTCACCCCACACAATGATGTCATCGATGTACTGTAGATGTTCTGGAGTTCCACCCTTTTCCAGGGTATCATGGATCAGTCCATGGCAGATGGTGGGGCTGTGTTTCCACCCCTGGGGCAGTCGATCCCAGGTGTAATGGACACCTCTCCAGGTGCAAGCAAACTGTGGCCTGCATTTTGGTGCTATAGGAATAGCAAAAAATGCATTAGCAATGCTAATTGCTACAGGCCATTAAAATTTTGAGTCTAAAGAGTGTCTCATTGACCTTTTGTTTTGCCTGTAATGTACTATTGATAGCTCAGAAAAACAGGAAAGCATGACAGTTGGTACTCTGAATGAAGTGTTTAATTACTAGTGCTGATGACTAATGTGATTACGCAATAGCTAATCAAAGTCTCTCAATTAATGATTTCTTGCACAATTTCAGATTCCACAATTCTAAATGAGGTATTTTTGAACTGGGCTCGAGCTAATTAGCTTGGGCCCCACGTTGGGCGCCAATAAATCTGTCATTGTTTAACGCTGGCCCAGCAATTAAACCCAATAACAGATGCGAAATAAACAGAATAATATCATGATTCAGGAATACGTTTAGATTATATGTCTTAACACAACAGCAACTTCAAGCAGACCCTCCATTGTCAATAGACTTGAAAGGCCAACTCGTATTTTAGTAGCTTGGCACATGAAATGATTTGATCTCTGAGACAGAGAGCAGCCTGTCTGTGTGATAGGGAGGCATGGGGAGATTGAGGAGTCCTGCTACAGACCTTGTGGGAAGGAGAGCCCAGGGCAGAAACTTCTCTCTTCTTGCTGGAGAGTATCCAAGAAAGAGAAAAGAAGCTGGTGAAGGATCCTGACAAATGAGTCTTATGAGGAACAGCTGAGGGAAGTGGTGTTGTTGAAGAAAAGGAGGCTGAGGTGGACTTTATCACTCTCTACTACTACCTGAAAGGATGTTGTAATGAGGTTGGGGTTCGTCTCTCCTCCCAGGTAACAAGCATTAGTATGAGAACAAAAAGGCTCATGTTGTGCCAGGGGAGGTTTAGATTGGGTTTTAGGAAAAATTTCTTCACTGAAAAGGCTGTCAGGAACTGAAAAGGCTGCCTAGAGAGTGGCTGAGTCTCCATCCCTGGAGGTATTTAAAAGAAGTGTAGATGTGGTACTTAAAATATGATTTAGCAGTCGACTTGGCTGTGTTAGGTTAACGACTGGACTCAAATATCCTAAGGATCTTTTCCAACCTAAAAGATTGTATTACTCTATGAGAGCAGATGTGTCTACAAAGGCAGCAAAGATTATGTATCCTTTTTGTGTGTCCTTTTTTCTCAGTCACATCTGGAACTTAAATCACAGGAACAAATAACATGTGAACTTGGTGCTTTGCTAGGGCTGCCAAAATTGCCAGGGAACAGAGGACTGCCATTCCCAGTCAAGTCAGGAGCCCTCTGCAAGCTAGGCTACTCTCATCAGAGGCCACCTATTTGCTTGGACTAACATGCCAGTTTGCCTTAATTCCTGCAGTTCTGGAAGGAAGCTATTTCTGACTCATTTACGCACAAAACCCACTGAAATAAAGATCCTTTCAGTTTCTAGGAATAACATCAAGATATAAGCCTCAGGATATGAAGCTGAAACATGATCATCTATACAATAAAAAAATTATTGGGCAAGTGTAACCTTTCCTCCTGAAGAAAGCGGTGTTTGTTTTGTATTTTTTTTTAAACTGAACTTCCTGAACCAAGAGATCTTCATACAAAGGCTTGTAACTAGCTTATGTTTCAGTCCACTGCTGAACTATAGTACTGGTGGAAATCCAAAGGTTAATTGCAGTACTTTAAAGGAATAACTCTGTTTTATGGATTGCACAGTGTTCGTGGAAATCAATAATTATCTACCAGTATGAATATTAAATGATCTACTAGTTTACATATTATTGTGAGAACTAGCAATGCATTATCTGTTTATTTATTTAATTTGTTGATTTACTTAAAAATTATGATAACAGAAACTTTACTGAAAAAACTAATCCTAATTGTAGCATTGTTTTTAATGATGCCAAAGAGGTGAAAAGTTCACAGAGTTCAGGATTCTCTATAGCTGGATTCAGTTCTTTCTACCCATAGAAGTTTATATGCAATAAACATATAATCTCAACAATTAGACTGTTGGGAGCATTTTATAGCAATATGAAATTTCATTTTCTTTATGAAACTGTTTTCTGGCTCTTGCATTTCAACTGCATTTGACATTTCCATAAGATTTTCCAACTTCAAATCTCAGGCTTCTTCAGAGATTTATTATGGACAAGCTAGTTTTGGACAAAATAAAAAACGTTTCAAAAATCTGTCAAAATTACTTACATTAAGATTTTATAAATTATGGGGTTTTGTTTCAGAAAAGAGGGGTTTTTTTTGTGGAAAATGCCTTACTATTTATTAATGAACATTGTAGAATAGACAAGACACTCTTAAGCCTCTAATATTTTTCTGGAATGAGAATCTTGCATTCTAACCTGCCCTTATATATACAAATGACAGGGAAATCACGATATTTTGGTTTAAGCTAAAGAATGGACACATCAAAAGCTGGAATTGTCCTTCCCTTGGAGCAACTCAAGATTCCCCAACATGAAAAAAAACCTTCCAATTTCCACATCCTTTCCCTCCCCCCAAAAACCCATTAACAAAACAAAACAAAAAAACCCCTCAATTCTATATACTTAAACTTTATGGAAGAGTTAAAGTTTAAAAGCAAAATGATACAAATTAAATTGAAGCATTTCAGCCTTATTGAATCATACCAATGTGTTGCGGAAGATTGTTTCACTAAGATCAGAAAACAGATCTTGGGTATTTCTTGAAATATTTTAAGAGCTGACATATTTAATAAGAAAGAAACTTGTACTCAGCCAGGGAAAGGGTAGAGATAACAATGTTCCATTGAGGTGCCATCAAGAGTTTAGCTGAAATCTAGAATAAACAATAGCAACTTGTCCATGTTCCATGATAGCTCTTCTGAGTTTTGGAAAAATGCAGGTTCATCACTGCATACAAAAGCAAATCATCCATACGAAAGTAAATGCAAAGGAAATTTCTATAGGAAGAATTTCAGTTAGATGCAATTATCAGACAAAAAGTCTACAACCTAAATTCATTATGAGGTGATTTACAAAGATGACGACCCTCCCCAAACTCTTTGTTTTCTTTAGAGGTAGGTTTTGTTCTCAGAAATGTTGACTCTGGTAGGGAATAATTTTCTAATCTCTGAACTATTTTGAAAGTGTTAATATTGGGCCATAATTTTAAGAAATAATTCCTCTTCCTGGAAGGTAAGAAGATTCAGGTGTCAACCTGACCCTTGAAAACACATTATTATATACAGGAAAGTATCCATAATCTTGCACACAGAGAAAGCCTTAGAGATTAGGCAAAACCAGTGGGGTTTTTGTTTGTGGTGTTGGTTTTTTTTTTTTTTTTTTGTCAGTAAGTACATAATTCATTCAATTTAGTTACTGCTAATCTTTTTGCTTTACTTTTTTAGAAATGACCTGATGTGTTAAATTTACACACATTTCAATGGAAGCACAATTTCCAGTCATACAGAAAAGATCAGCAATATATCATGGTCCTTAAGAGTTGCAAACTGCTTTTAAATCCTACAAAGCAATGGTCTATAACTATGCTAAATCATCTTTTATATAATTGCTAATAAGAACATTAGCACTCTTCCTACACCAAAAGTTATCAGTCTCTTACATTAAAGATATTTGGAGTCAATGTATCACTAGATCAACAGTGCTGATTTCATGAAATTTTGTTATGTAACAATATATATACATATGTATATATATCAGAAAAATCAGACTAAAATCAGTTTTGTTTTATGTGTCCTTTTGCATATGCTTATCATTAATAAGCTTTTAAAATCACCCTTTTCTCAGTCACACCAAGTAAAGTAAAGCTATCTATCACCTTACAGGAGGTGTAACCTATTAGGGCCTCTACAGAAACCACTGCACAAAATGGTTTAGAATTAAAAAAGAAAATAATAAAGAAAAGGCTTTCTGTTAAGCAAAGAACAACCCGAGAATAGAAGAGATATTAACTGGATTGCCACATGATTAAAAGGTTTACAATTAGAAAATGTAGAGTGAGTCAATTCTTGTATTTACCAATTCACTTCATGGTTTTGTGTCATAACTCTGAATTTATCAGATGAAAAGAAAGCACTTTGCTACTTAAACAGCTAATATGTTGGAGAGCGATTGTTTCTTCCCATGGACTGTTGCTACACAACAGGATCCTGGTGTGATTGGAGACAGGGCACCATGGCAGCACACATTAAAACCCTCACAGAAATTTTACACAGGCTTTAAGATTTCAAAACAGAACTATTCTGCCATAGGTAGGGGGTAAGGGTACTCCATAGCAACATGAAAATGAAACAGGTGTACAAATATAAGGGACTACATTTAAGGTAACAGGATGAGGTATAAAGAAGTTTTGGAACCAATGTATAGGTACCACATGGGGTTAGAAGCTGCCAGAACAAAGGTTATCTTGACTCTGTGCTGTCATTTTGGGCTGATATGTGCATCTCTTAGTGACACAAAGACGAAAAGGTCATCTGTGCACAGGAGTGTTCAAGAGCTGGAAATGACATCAAATCTCACAAGGAAGCAATGAGTATTTTCTGCTTGGTTTTTTTTTCCCCCCCATATGCTTTGTTTCCTTGGGTGGCTTTCAGAAGGGGGGAGTAAGGATGAAACACTCCATTACTCTCACTATCAGTGAGTGGGTGTTTTATGCTATCTCCCAATTCTGTGGGAATTTGTTAAACCCCTTCTCTACCAGTTGAAAATTATTATGCAGATCCTATTTCTAGTTCACATGGTATTTGTTTGTGTATCTTTTTCCTGTCTCTCCTTCTTCTCACCAGACTGAGGGTAAGCACTGTGGGAAATTAAACTTATTTGATACATATTAATTTTGCTTTTGTATGCTAAGTAGCAACAAAATCTTCCACATTAAAATACTAAAATGAACCACTGTCATAATATTTTTTCTTATGGACTATAGAACAACCTTTAGTAAACAACCATTTTAAAATACGTAAATCTGTTAAAATGGTTCGGATTTATTAAAAATAATTATTGTAGTAGACAAAACACAGCATTCATTGGTTAATTGGTTGTTCTCACTGTTCAAACAGCAAAAAAAAAAATTATGAAGCAAAGTAAGTCTATGGGCTCAATTTCTAGACTGGTTTTTGTTGAGTATGAGCTACTGGCTCCTATTCACAACTTCCTCTCTAACAGTGAACCCCCACATTCATTGTTTTCCCTATATAGTTGGGAAATAGTTGGCTACAGTTGGGAAACAAGTCAGCCCTTAACCCTTAGCCTTTTCTCTGTCATGCTGAAGTGAATGGTACCCAGAAATCCCACAGTAAAAAACTGTTAAAGGTTAAAGGATGGTTTCCAGACTTTTCTCGAAGTCCTCGTTTAGTGAGGGGAAGAACAGAGCTCTGAGACATCTGCAAGGCATTCAAGGTATGTCCTCTGCATCAGGTCCTCCCAACTCCCATTACCATCTTCAGCCCTCCAAACAAAACTGAGACCAACTCCAAGGTCTCTTCAGCCTCACCCACAGGACTTTCAGCTACTCTCCCAAATTTCCCATTACTGCTTCCACCCTCCTGCTTTGCTCCAGTAGAGCTGGCAGCCAAGGTTCCCTCAGGTAAAGAACATTTTGTGTGTCACCTTCCCTCAGGACTGTCACAGCATGTAATTTCCAGAGGTGAACTGTATCCCTCTTGTAGTAGATACAGGTAGGACACACTGAACTACAGCACACCTAAAAGCAAACTGGAAACAGTTGTGCAGCCAAAAGTTTTTAGCTATGCAATTGCACCCCTCATGGCTTGTACTGCATTATTTAGAGCTTTCTGTATCCTCTCATTCTGCCCCTTTCCAGTTAATAAATCCCAGATATGTTTGGATAACTATTTCAAGATTGTAAATTCAGAGAACACTTACAGTAGACAGTAAAATATTTATAAATTCCATGAAAAATAAATGTACTCCATGCCATGCTCTCTCATTTTAAATCTCTGTTAGGCTGAGCAATCAAGGCAATTACATTCAAAATACACCTTACCAAAGTCAAGCAGCTATTCTTTCCTAGAATACAAAGCCATAAAGAAGAGGAGATGCAGCATGGATGAAAGTAAAATCAGGGATAATTTTAAGGCTAAATCTGCTTCTCTCTTTTCCATTTACACATTTTTCCTCCTTAAAAGTTTTAAAACTTAAATTTCTTAAAGTTCATAGAGCTCTTAAAGGTCTTAAAAGTTTGTTATAATTTGCTAACTGATTAGTAGCTTAACAGGCACCTGGTTACAAAAAATAAACCTCCCAGATTTCTCAAAGGTTTTTTTCAATACTCTCCATCTTACCAAGGAGTTATCAGTGACACTGAGGTGCTGGGCCATCCATTCCAGGTCTTGGCTTGGTGACAAAGCCCTGCCAGCAGCAGCCATGTGATTTGAGTGAAGACGTGCTGCCCCTAGGGCCAGGAGGAATTTGTCATTATCTTCTGAAGAGGGACACCACAATCCCTTCCAAGGCTGGCAAGGATCAAAAGAAGGAACGTCACAGCCAGATTTCTACTTGTGTCATCTCCTCGAATCTTGGAAGAATGCAGAGTACACTTATGCAGATATTTAAGCACTCCAGTAATTATGTAAAGTTATTTGCATGACCATTTGAATCATCTATACAACTCTCAAATACTCAGTTGTGCAGATGTTTTCCAAAACTGCTTGATAAAATGATGTTAAATTAGCTGTTTTATGAGCTTTTTTTGAAGCCAGGCAATTTATCTATTTTAAGAGAATTTGGAGGGCTAGAAACTTATGGTGAATTGTTGCATATATCCTCTAGAGAACAAGGTGTTGAAGATGAGTATATTTACTTTGCGTAGGTGATATTTGAGAAAGAATTAAGAAAGCAGCTTAATACTGGAGTTTGCTCTGAGAAAGTATGAAGCTTTAAGAGTGTCTGTCTCTGTCTGTAGATTAAGAATTTGGACTTTATATAAAATCTGTCTCTATTAATAATAGGCCAGAATCAGGCAGTCATTAACAAAGTAGTAGTTAATTATATTTCTTCCCCACTAGCCTTAACAGGCAAGTGAAAAGGTGATTGTGTACGCAGTCTAACAATCTTTGTGGGATGAGAACCGAACAAACATGTCAAATGAGCTAAAATCAATAGTTATTTTGATATAATAATCTGTTGGTTGATTCCCATTTTCTTTTATACTGGTTACATTATACAATTCAGGGTATAACCTACGTCACGTTCATTGACACAATATGCATTTAAAAAAAAAATTAAAACATTACTCATTCTCACCTTTAAGGAGCATAATTTTTAGAATTATTATCATCTGTAATGCTGGATAAAATCTGGATACACCACGTTTAGAGATTACTGAAGTGCTGCTTTTCAGGGAAAAAAGCCATGCAGAAATTTTTGTGAGGTCATCAACAGAAATGCTCCATGTTGGAGAAGGATAAAAAAAATACTTCAGTAATGGTGTGGGGTTCCAGTACACAAAGAGAGCTTAATCTGTAATTCTGTCTGATTAAGACTGTCCTCAGAAACTGAATTTTGCAACCCCAAGGCTGGAGGAGCCAGCATTTTAACCATGAGAAGTGGCAGAATTGCCATGGAAAGCTGGTGAAGGTACAAAGTTTGCTGGATTTACTGCTGTTGGAGAGAAGGACTGTGCACTCCCATGGGGCTGGGCTGCCTACATGTAATCTCATCCTCAAGTGGTAGCTCCAAAGTCAAAAGTGACTTTCCTGATTTTTGCCCTAAGATAGGTAAGCAGGAGGATTAACCATGGAACAGCCTTCAGCATGCTTCTCTCCTAAGCAAGCACTAACTCTGCCCCTCCTCACAGCCGGTCACAATCTTTAAATGACAAGATATCCCCATGGCAGACAAACTCCTGCTTGTAGGACCAGTGCCTGGTATCACTTTTTGAATGCATAAAGAAATATTTTTGCAATCACTGCATGCATGAGTGTAATAAAAAACCACAAGAATGCATATTGGATGTAGAAGGATCCTCAATTTGCTTCCCAACAAAAGATTTGCTTCAAATATTAAGGACAGATACTCCGTTGCTATAAATTGCTACATGGTACAGACATTTAGAATTAATTTGAAATTCACAGATCTATTTTCATTTCCAAACAAATCACACATAGTGGAGCACGGTAGCCGTAATTACTTGTTTTATGGTTTACATAGATGGCTGGAGCAAGTGGGAGCTGCGTTACGCAGGCAACAGGCAGGCACCCAGCTGGCAGCAGACACACCAAAAGACAGTGTGTAGTAAGTCAATGAGACCAACAAAAATCAGTGTGTGACGAAGACAGGACAAATTGGATGATGAAGCAACCTAACAGCAAGAACATTGTTTAGTATCAACCAGTCAGGTGTATATTTTATATAAAAAGAAGCCATTGGTAACAGCAAGCACAATATGAGTGTTGCAGATGGTAAAAGAAATACATTTTAGCTGACTTTAAGGTCTTTTTAATTTCCACATTTACTATCAAATTCATTTTCCCTGAATTTACTCACTCATAACTATATTTGCTTTCTAAAATATCTTCACAAGAATGTCTGTTTCTCTGTTGTTGAATTGGTTATAAAACCACACATGATCAGAGTTGGAACTGGAGTTACACAAAGTTGGATAACTGAGGTAGGCAGCTACCTGTTAACTTCAAAACCATATTTGAGTTCATCCTGCTCACTCAGCTATTGTTAATGATCCTCAGATTCCCTTTCCCTTATTAAGTTCCAGGTGACTAGTGATGAGGAGCAACCCTATTTGGCAGTACTTCATGAAACCCCTATTACCAATAGTGAGGAACAAACAGTGAAAGCAGAAGAAGCCTTGGGCTGATGTACAGCTACATGTCTTCACAGAAGTATTTCTAAGACTTACAGACATTTTGTGAACAGTTTGCAAACAGAAACAACTGCAGACTGTAAATATTATTTACTAGGAATGGCTTGATGAGATTGATTTACCACATCAGCTGGAAAATGTTTATTTAATAAAATGTTTGTATTTTTGATAGAGAATCAAATAGGAAAATGTTCAACCTATGTAACTGACTTCAACTCTTGTTGAATGGAAGCATCTCAAACTTTGCAACAGAAATAGTTATTAATTAACAACTCTAATTTTCTAGACTTGTTCAGACTACACTGTTGATTAAACCTCCTCTGGACCCAGTAAGAATAAAAAATGAGCACGTTATGACTTGTCAGTTACACAAACATGACTCTCAGCTACCAGGAAATCTTTGAGCTGCATAAATACCACATTCCTACAAACCACAAACCACACGGTGATTAGCCTCCACCTAAATAATAAAAAAAAAAGGCATAGAATTGAATGTAACTAGTCCTATGTTTCTTAATAAACAAGAGGAAAAGCAGAGATATTGCATTAAGCAGTCAACACATTTGCACATAAACCTTTGTTCCCAGGGGTTTGTTCAAATAACATAAACATTTGGTTTCAATAAGTGTCACTTTTTCTCTACATTATTATAGTTGAGTCCTGCATCACTTCCTAAGACAAATAAGTAGTAGTAAAGGAAATAAATAATAGAGGAGACAGAGAATGTCTAATTAAATAAGATACATACCTTCTCCCCAGAAGTCTATTAGATCATACTCACAGAAAATATTTTCTGAAAAACTACTTGTTCCAGATATCCCCTCCTCCCTAACTAATACATGCATAGCTTGTTCTGCTTTCATAATACTTCAGTCTTAATATTTTAACTAGTTCATGTTGGAATACTTGTCTGGATCCATTCACATAGGTTAGAAATGGCAAAGATCCTTGCAGCGCTCTGAAAAGTGTTCTTGCTGGGATAAGAGACCTTTTTTTTTTTTTTTCTTTACATTTCTTAATCTAAGACTATGCTTTCTTTTTCTTGGATGCTGGTCCTGCACTGTATGCATGAAGACAAAGCAGTATGTAAGAGGTCATTTAGAATACCTGCAAACTCAGGTGCACCGGACAACAGAATGTTCCTCTGAGTCATTTCCTCTGCACTGCCTTCAGAAATAAAGATTCATATCCTTCTTGTATGCTTTGTTCTCTTTATAACAGCAATTTGTTGGTCTATGATACATCATGCATCAATGATTTGGCCTCTATTGTGTTAGAAGCTACACAAACAAGGACAAAAATAAAATCCTTGCTCTGGAAAGCTTGGTGTTGTGAGAATTATGCATGCTAAGCTGTGAAACTCTAATGGACTAGATTGATCTGCTGTGTCCTCCATTGCTCTGGTCCTTATAGAAAGCAAGAAGTAGACTCAGTACATTAGTAGCCAAGCTGTAATCAGGTAGCAGGCAGTCACAACGGAGTTAAAGGTTCCTGTATATTTGAAGAAATCTGCATGAATGTCTGTGGAGAGCATAAAAAAGGCAGAATTATATTTGCAGGAATTGCTTGCCATTATCATAAATTTATGACAAAGGTATTACCATTCAGATGACAAAGGTTGGCATAGATAAGGACCAGATGATGAACATTCACAAAGATCTAAGATCTGTTCCAGTGAAAAGACCCCATCAACATGTAAGAATAGGACAAGGTAGAGAATAGGACAAGAAGAGAGAGAGCTGCTCATTTGTGTAGCTGCCTACAGGTTCACAGCCCAAGGAACTGGGTTTCCATTTGCAGTTGGATTGATTAAGGAGCGCTGTGGAAAGCTCAAGCTGCTCTCTGCAGAGCTGTAACCCAATACATCAGGTTGTCTACTGCCTCATCCTTACAGGGTCAATGGCACAATAAAACCGAATGACAGCTTTTCTAGCTCATCTCTTCTCATTCCATCAAGTCATTTGCTTTCAAGAAACCATTAACATAGGAACACTTCTTGCTGCCCAGCACTTTTGCTGCTGTCCTCCCATCCTGATGGATCATCTGCTTCCCCGGCCTCTGACTCCCTGCTTTTACTGCTACCACATGCAGAGCAGTATAGCTGCTCAGCTCATGTATCCTTGGAGGAATATTTATTTCCTTCGAGGGGTTTCTTTTTTGGAATTACGAGGCAGGCCACAGAGCATGACTGTAATGAGAGCAGGAAATGGGGCACAGGCATAACTGATCCCCACCTACAGGCAACATGAGAAAGAGGTCCAGGAGCAATCAAAGGAGAAAAGAATTGAATTGGACACACTGCTTGCTGCACTCCTCAGCAATGCTTTTCTAGGAGGCAATCAGGGCCTGATTGATCGACAGCCAGAGCCATGAGTTAATTCTACATTTCATGACAAAAAAATTTGGAAGATCTTATTAAAAGAAGCAAACCTCAGCCTTTTTAAAAGGCCCTTATGCAAGGACCGCCTGGCACAGGCTGTATGGTGCCTCCACAGTAACTTCCTAGTGACCCCCACTGTTCACATACTGCTAATACAGGGGGGCCTGGAGCAGCCTAGATTTCCCGTGCATGCAGAAAAGTTAACGCAGAGCACAGCGGCTCCTTACTGAAAGTCCTGGCTATTACTCTACAGTGGAGTTGCTCAGGCTTTGGAGACACACAGTAAACAGGCTGTAATACCTAAGGAATTACTCTGATCAGGTTGCTGCATGCCAGGAAATCTGAGACAAACCTGAGAAAAACTTTAAAATCCACCCACGAACAGTTTCCAGGCAAAAGGAGAACACAGCTGAGATAGCCTAATCTTGCAGTAGCTGTAGTCTAGAAGAAGACAACCTTTCAGCCCATCCAGAGGACCCAAGAAACACTCAGGTCATTGGAAAGGATGGTGCAAATCTTTACACTTCTGTCAACATTTCCTGATCCCAATGGTCTCTTCCCTCTGCTACTTCTCCCTGAGATTCACTCACTGGTGCCCTAACTTCTCTCTCTCCCCACATCTGCATTGATTCATTCTCCTGACCTACACAGGGCTCTGCCCACGCTGAATACATCTCCTTCATGCCCTGTGGTCATCCATATGCGCCATTTCCGCCCTTCCTGACAACTCAATGTTTTCTGAATTTTCCACTGCACACAGACTACATCTATTTTTACACCTTCCTGCTCTCACCCCCCAACTCAGTTTTTTTTTTTTTTTCCTGATTACGGCTCCAATGGCCACTGGCTTGAGGTGTCAGGGCCATTTTCACTTTCCTTTGGAAAAAGTAGCCCAGATCACATAAAAACTGCCAGACAAATTGTCTTTTGGCACCTCTGCCTCTCATTATAGTTTAGGTTTGGAAGTGAGGCTGACACTCCCCCACTTACAGAACATCTTTTCTTTTTCCCATTGTTTTTTTTAATAAATACCATCCTTCATGTTATTCTCCCTGTACTGTAGTGAGTGACAACCTTTGTCTGGCTTACATTTCATGTTTTTATTTCTCTGGGTTTCTCTAAAACTGCAGCAGAATGTGACAAACCTTAAGCAAAGCTAATTTTAGCAGAAGGCTTTATCCCAGAAACCTTTTACTGAAACCATACCAAGCACATCTTGCTGTCCAGGGTACCCTGCTCTCCCCAGCACCCAGGCAGCTGCCAACGGTTTCCAGAGCTCTGACCTTTCAGCAGAAGTCTACGAGAGCTGGCATTTTGCCCCGAGATGAGTTATGATACCAAGGCTGGAGTGAAAGGTGGGGGAGTGCCTTAAAGATAAAGAGAAGTCTTCATCTAAAGGTTGAAAGTGTCCTCATACTTTTTACTGACTGGTAGTTTCTGGGAAGGTTTTTAGCTACAGGAGGAACAGCAGGTACACCAGCCTACAACTTTCTTTCTGAAGACAATGATATCAAATAAACAAAGGGAAAGTATGCTGCTATGTAAATCTGGCTTGTGAATATGAGCTTGAACACTCCTGGAAATAAGTTTCCTCATTTTGACCTCTTTTCTTGCAGGTTCAAATATCATTCTGTGTTTTGCAGAAGGTACCTGTTAGAATAAGCTCAGGCTGCTGTCTGTCCAAGGCAGAGTTCAGGATTACGTTGCAGTTTGGTGTGTTCAAGGTCAGTGGTCAGGCTATGCTGGAGCCCACAGGATCCCTGCTAAAAAGAGAGACTCATGGTGCACTGCAGAGCTGTTTAACAAAGTCAGTTTGTTCAAGTAAAGGTCTCTTTTTCAAAAAGATCGTTTGCAACACAGTCTATTCTAAATGTTTTCGGCAAACAAAATTTATCATAAAAGTTCATGTCTGCATGTATATTGGTTTCCAGTAGTTTAGAGGTAATAAATACTAGGATTTCAAATCACAATAAAAGAAAAGGGAATTTTTTTCAGTCTTCTACCAACAGAGCATGTCCACTGCTTAACTGGAATCCCAAAGAGGGAGAATAATTCACTGAAGTTCAAGCAAAGCCCAGTGCAGCCTGAAAAGATTGGTACTGAGTAGAGCATACAATGCACGTATGAAAACCAGCAACTCTATTTCCTGTTTGAAAATTTTGTATAGTATTTCTGTAATACAACTGAACTTAAAAACTGGCATCTGTTTAGATAGATTACTTAGCACCTTGGCACAGATGTTCTGTGTTTTTTATTATAGTGCTTTAATTAAAGAACATTCATCAGCATTCACTCAGCGCCGTTAAGTGCCACTTTGACTAGAGCTGCACAGGGAATGAGTTCTGCATGCCATTTGTAATAGCAGCTTTAAATCAGATGGTGATGGCAAATGATTGCCACAAAGCCAGTCACAACCTCTTTGACACCACAGAGTGGAGAAAGAGGTCAGGAGGGGACTCGCACCCTCACATCTGTGCAGCAGATGCTGACACACCTTCCACCCTCCTGCCTCACTCTCCCGAGGGTCCCTGGAGGGAGGGGAGCAGGTGCTGAATAAACCATCTGGGGCCTCCCCTCTGGTTCCCTCTCTGTCTCTGTCCTGATAATTGCTTTCTTCTCTCTTCCCACTGGCTCCCCAGCAGCCTGTATGCTCTAACGTAGTAAGAGCATGTAAGGTGCTAGTAAGGTGTTTTCAAAAGCAGAGGTAAGGGGAAAAGGTCATGTAAAATTTCTCATAGCTAAGCAAGGTGAACTACAGAATGCTAACCTGGAATGATATGGAACAGCCCTTCAAAAATACGTGCTGGGTGCTACAGACCAAAAAATAAATTCTTATACACTTTGAACCATGGATAAAATTTACCCATTAAATACACGCAAAGTATTCCTGGAAATTTTCATACAGGCCTTGAGTCAGCCTCTCTCAGGTGCCGCATGCCTTCTACCCTGGTCCCTCCCTGAGTCCTGCAGAAGTGACTGCTGCATACCACAGAAATGTGCTGGGTGGATTTGATTTGTAGAGAGCCTATAATTTGCTTCCTATCTCTTTTTAAACCCATTACATCCCTAACAATAAAAGCTGTCAGCTGAAGTGATTTTGTCAGCCAAATTTGAGAGACTGCACATTTTATGACCATTGAAGTTTCCTGCAACTGCTCGCTTGTTTTTTTCCATGTCTAAGAACATGTTTGGGTTTTTTTTTCATTTGCCAAATTCCAAAATATCCATCAGCAGTGATAAGAACTTGTCAGCTCAACAGAAAAAGAACTCGGGGAACTGTAAAAAAAAGGATTGTAAAAAAAAATCAACAAACAACTGTAAAAGAACTGTATTCTTTTAACCTGATGAATGTTTAGTATAAAATGCATAGACAAATCTATGCTATTATGTTACAGTCAGACTCTCTCTTATGGCATTCCTGGTTTTGACCCCATGGGTTTGGGTGGCATTTCTGACAGAGGCAGTTTTTCAGTAGCAGGAGGAGGAATATATTCCCTGAAGCTTCATTTCACCCCAGTGGTTATAGTTCTTTTCTGCATCATGCAAGACACTCACTTTTTTCAGGCTGAGAGGGCTCTGAACCTCAGACCCCCTTGAGGCATAGTCTCACTTTCAGCAGAAAATGCCCATCTGGGTGTAAGTGGTGAGCAGGCTTATGGTATCCTGAAGCTTCTGTGTCAGCTTTTGCTACCTGTACATATTTTAAGCAGACATATATAACTGATCACACTCTCCAGATGCAGTGCTCTGCTGGGAGGTGGGTAGCTCACTCACAGAGCAGGGAGAGCATCCAGATAATACATATCTTGCAGTCCACCTTGTCATATGGGATCCCAAGTGATTTCTCTTCATTAAACCCACAGTTTCTTCCGAAAGTCACTCTTAGTTGGAAGCTTCCCTGCCACTTGTGTTCTATAAAATGCTGTCAGTATCTAACTGTTAAGGACAGCAGCATGTCTTTTTCCTCTGTGCTAAATAGAGCACATAGCAGAGAATGGCCAAAAAGTGCAGAACTCCATAGGTATTCTGCTGGGGCAACCTAGGATAACTTGTTGGAGCTTTGGGACAACATACACAGTAATCCTTCTTAGCATTGTTTCTAAAATAGTCTTGTGAGTCTCTTTCTGCATATGACCTTTCTCTCTACTTCTGAAAGTTTTTTTCTGTCTGATTGTGTGTCAGTACAGAAATGCAGTATCAGAATTATGATAATATACTCTTTGATTCCTGTTATATGCTGCTATAACAGAAAAAACAATTGAATGTCTATGGTGGCTAAGTCTCAGTTCTGGTTTTCAAGATAATTATGAAATCTGTATTTTGGAATGCATTTTTCATACTTCCATCCCTACCCTGCTGTATAAAAGGCAAAACCCTGCATGCCTTGCTTCAAATGCTGATATTTACCTTTCAGAACTACATGAATCAACAAGTTGGATAAATATTTTTTCCATGAGAAAAGGATGAGAGAAAGATGAAAAGAACAATATTTGACAGGTCTCAGTGAGTTCACTCACCTTATTACTGGAAGGCATTGAAATACTTCAGTAAGAAAAGCAGGCCAAGAGGAGACACTGATGAAGGTGAGGAGGACTGAGTGTTCATGGTAGAATGAGCTTTTTTGAAACTACTAGAAAGGCTGAAGTTCTGTCTTGATTCTCTTATATGCAAGACAGGATATTTTGTAGGTATGGCAACTTCAAACAGGGTTTGACTAGATCCAGTCTCCAGTTAAATACCCATGCAGCTATATGTTAAGATGCCATATTGTAAGAGTAGGTCATGTTTTGCATCCAAGTGTGCTGTTAAAATTTACAAAGATCAGATAAGAGACCATTTCCTGGCTAATGTAGCTGAGTAACCTGATCCTACAGAAAGGTGGCCACTTTGCAGAATAATTCACACTTCATTTTTCATTTTTTTAAGTTCAAATTCTCTGAGGCTAGTGTCATATTCCTGACTTGCTTTGTGCCTTATGGCAGACTAGTACATTGCCCTCATTTCAGATGGTAGGCTTGATCCTGCTTGCTTGATCCTGCCTCCCAGATTTAACCACTCCATCAGCTGCACCCCCAGATTGCATACTGCATGCACAGTGGGATTGTGCACAGGGGGATGAGTTGATACAAGCAAAACACACCTTTTTTTTTTTAATAAATTGCTTCATCCCTTTAGAAAGCTGATGAAAAGAAGAATTAAAACCATTTTGTTTGTTTGTTTTTCCCTAAATATAGGGTCAATTTTATTTTAATATTTTTAAGACAAACCAGTCCCAAATTAAGCAAAAAATCAGAGATTTCTCAACATTACCTTCAACTGAAGTCTGAAACTTGTAATGAAATATTTTATTCCATCCCCATCAAAAGTTCTCTATCTCATAAACGGTTTGGAGTTGGCAGCTCAGATCCAGTGTACTCAGGCACATAAACCTTTTTCCAATCACACTCCCTCCTCTACTGCCTCACTGTAACATTCTCCTGTGGTTTTGCAGATGAAACTTTGAGCCTGAGGAATTGACAAAACCAGTATTAGTCACCTGCAGGACAAAATTCTCTTTTTCCTTCACTCAGTGCCATCGGTAGAGACAGTTTCTTTTAAAAAGTGGGTTGCTGTTTCTGGTCCTTTCAAGTTACTTTGACTGTAATGATGTTCTGGCCCATCCGTTTCTAAGTTAATTCTTTCTGTTTCTGACTTAGTTTCAGAAGTCCTCTTGGGCTGTATGCAAGCTAAAGGCAATTTACAGCCGTGATACTTAAAAGAGAAAGCATTAAGAACAAAATGCAAAAAATCTCTGATCTGTATTTGCAAATTGGAAAGGAAGAAGAGAACGACACTGGTCTGCAATAGTTTGAATTAATGTAAAGCAAAGCACAGGCAAAGCTCTTTATGCCACCTTACTCCTAGGAACCAGAATGGGCAACGAGATAGATAATGACAGATACTGGAAGGGACGTGTAGGGCTTAGTTATGCAAGCTTCATGGGTCAGGGAACTTGCTGACTAACAAAATCAAATGCCAATGTGCAGACCTGTGATCTCCTTTTTAACAAGCTTGGTTTCCTGGTTTGAGCTAGGACAGAACTGATTTTCTTCCTTATAATTTTACTTTTCAGTTAAGTGTCTTGTAAGTAACTGCACTTGCTGAAACTAACAGCATGTTTTTCAGTCAGTGTCTGCTTTAGGACTGATAATGCTTGATGTTTATAGTCCCTGCTGGAGAGTAGTATGCAGAACCAAGGTCACTGCTTGGTTCTGTTAAACATCTTATGCTCAAGAAACAAAAGTGAGGAAGTGGAGGAGGAGTGGACCAGACAGCTGACCAAAATTGACCAAACATATTATTTGACCCCCTCTGTGTCATACTCAGTATAAATCTCAAGAATCATGGAGGTCGAGCTCTCTTTGTCCATGGCTAGTGTTCTGGGAGGACTCTGTCTGCCTTTGATCCTAATCTTTGTATTTCTGAATCTATGTGTTCCTGCATCTAGCCCCTGTCTGCCACTGAATCCAGGAACCCAGTCCAGGACTTTCTCAGGGCCTGCCCTGCAGGGGAGGGAGCATAGTATTGGCTTTGTATGTATTTGCATTCATTGCATCTCTTTCTTTTCTTTTTCATCATTACTGTTTGATTAAAACTGTGTAGTTTTGTTTCCAGACAGTCTCTCCCTTACTCTTATTTCCTTTCCCTTCCTGAGACAGGAGAGGGGTTAATAGAGAGCATCTGTCAGTTGTTTAATTGGTGGCCCAGAGTTAAACTATGACACTTGCCTATGGGAGCAGACAAAGAATACAGTAGCCAGCAGTATTTTGGCATTGTGGTTTTTCTATTCTTAGTATTAACATAGAAACAGAAAAAGATACACATGCATCCAAACAGCAACAAAGGACTAAGAGTGCTATCTAGCATCCAGATATTGTAAGCAACAACAGTTTATAAACTGTAAAATTGAAGCTGTCTCCAAAGGACAATTCTGAAATTCTAGATTCAAGTTCTCAGCAAATTGAAAGAGACAGAGATAACTTGAAAAGTAATGAATTTCCTTCGGCAGCAGCAGAAGGTATCTCAGTGTGCAAACAGCATTGTGACCAGAGCCTGACCCCTGAAAGACACCGCAGGCTCAATCACAGAACAGTGGCTGAAAGTTACATGCAGTGGCTTACACACAATGGTTTTCTACCAATTCTGTTGCAATCATACTAAGATTCTGACCCCCATTTTTATTTACTGAACAGATTTGTGTTACTGAAAAAGAAAATTCTGAAAAATAGTTGATTTTTAAATAAATATTCAGTCTCACAAAACCAATTTATGATCTGTTATGGAAAAATGAAAAAATGGGTTTAATATGCTTTCTTGTTAGAAAATGTAATTTTTGAGCAATACTGCATTAATGAGTACTTTAGTGCAGAGTTTGCTGTGTGTAAATAATCTTACAAAAATTGGTGGTGAGAGAATTTTGGTTTGAAAATCAGTTTTCATGACAGTATGAATGCAGGGCTACTTAATTTCACATATCAGAGCATAAAATAATTTATTATTTTTTTTTTTTTTTTTTTTTTTTTTTTTTTTTTTTTTAAGCCATTAGTTTATGAATCCAAATCATGACATTTGCTTCATCAACCTACACCCAGTGTCTGGAAGAGAAGCGTCCTCAAGATCTGTGCAAGTGTATCTCAAGGCAACTGTGCCGATACGACACGAGAGGCTGCTTGTCAGGGACGTAAAGCAGCAACAGTGATGCAGGACCTACAGTCGCTTCAAAACCTTGCTGCACCTCTTTTGCCTGGTCGCCGTGCCGCACACAGGGCAGGCAGATGGGTGAAACTCCGCCGGGCCGGGCCGGGCCGGGCCGGGGAAGGCGGCTGCTCCCGGCTNCGCTTGCTCAGCGCCGGCTGCATAGCGGCCTCTGGCGGCCCTCGCCCGATCCGCCGTGGCCGGGGGTCTCCACTGGAGGGGAAGGACGTGAAACGGCTACAGGCTGTTCCTTGAACTTGTTTTGTGAAACTAAATGTTAAAATTATCTGGTGAACTCTTATCTGGTGAACTCTTATCTGGTGAACGATTACCCCAGATCACTGGTTGTAAACTGGCATCTTCCCCCCAGTCCTCGGCACTGAGGAGGCCGCGCCTCCAATACTGTGTTCAGTTCTTACCCCTCCCCAGCCTCTCACCCCCCCTCTGCAACGCTGAGTTGCTGAAGAATGTCCAGAGAAATGCAACAAAGCTGGTGAAGAGTCCAGAGAAAAATGTTAATGAGAAACAACCGAGGGCACTGGGGATGTTTAGTTTGGAGTAGGCTGAGAGGAGACCTTATCTGCAACTATCTGAAAGGAGGTTGTTTGGCCTCTTCAGCCAACTAGCAGTCCATAGAACAAGAGGTAATGGCCTCAAATTGTGAGGCTTATTATACTGGATATCAGGAAAACTTTCTTCACTGAAACAGTTGTCAGGTACTGGAACAGGTTACCCAGAGAAGTGGTTGAATGACCACCCCTGAAGGTGTTTAAAAGATGTGTAGATGGGGTGCTAAAGCACATGGTTTAGAGGTGGATGACAGTGTTTGGTTTATGGTTAAATTCAATGATCTTAAGGGTCTTTTCCAACCAAAATTATTCACTAAAACAGAAGGTACTGCTTGCTAAATTATGCAGCTCTTAAAATAAGTCAAAGGAATCTGAAAGGCAGGGAGAATACCCACTGACCAACTCAGATTCTTCCCTAATAGACTTGCCTTTACCAAACATAAATCTCTTGATTTTGGTCCCAGTCCATCAGTCCATCCCTATTCAAGTAGATATGTGAGCCTGCTACTGATTCATTTTTACAGGTAACAATTTCCTATATTCCAGAATTCCTCATCCAGAATTTAGCTGTGTTCACATGCACAGAGACAGATCACTTCCAGCAAAAAGAGGAAGAAAGGGAAACAGGAACTGTGTAGGTGAGACAACTTCCTGAAGAGTATAACATAGACATATGCTATATGACAGTATAGTATAGCAGCTTCCAATCTGCCATCAGAGTTCATCTCATGTCTCAGATTAATGTCCCTTTGCTAATTACATTACATTACATTAATAATAATCTGTAAATGAACAGATAAACATGTGTTCTGCCAGAAATCAAGGAAGATATGAAACTGTTTTCTCCTCCACACAGTTTGCAATTATCTGACGAGTTTCAAAGGCTGTTCTGTGTATGTGTTCATCTGTGAATCCCATGTGTTTAAAACTTGACTTTCATCATTTACAACTTATTAACCTGTCCATCAAATCTATTTACATGTGCTGAAGTGTTTTTTAAGAAGTATATCTTGGAAATGGATCTTTCAAGAGCAGAGCACATTCTGCAGCTTACCAGCACCATCAATCTCAATGAAAATCCATGGAGTGATTAGCTCTGGATCAAGCCCTTGACATATTTTACAAAGAGCTAGTGGTACTTGAGTTGTGAATAGGGTTGCATCATGCTGAAGATGGAATAACTTCCCAACAAACATGATTTTTATCCTTAAGACTATAGACAAATTGGAATCAAAGTATGAGAACCACACAGACTGTAGAATGTGAAATGAAATAGTTTAACTAAACTGCCATAACAACCTTGCATCATCTGGGTCTAGGACTAGACTGCAATGGAAGTTACATCCCAGCTGACAGCCCCCATTTCTGATGTCTCCTAAACTGCTGAGGGGTATCCTCTCTTTGTTCTCACTCTCTTGGAAAACAGCTTCAGTGCACCACTTCAGTTTCCAGTCTCAGAGATAGAGGGTGTGCAAAACATGCTGCTCACCCCAAAACATGGCAGTGAAACTTGGTGGAAACTAAAAGTGTGGCCTGGGATAGGTCTTGCTCAATAACATGCCCTCAGTGTGGTAACATCTTGCTTTGCCCATCGCAGGTTAACTGCTAGTAAACTTTTTTTGCTCCCAATAACTCTCCCAGGAAATCTCCTGTTTCTCACAATCCTGTACCACTGTATAGACTATATCATATGTGTTGAGTACTGCTACAATAATAAAAAAAACAAAACGTGATTACTTGAATGGTTGTCCATTTAATTTCCAGTTTTGCTTCTAAAGTAGAGGCTGGATATACCAAAGAGGAATTTATGCATTTTCTAATACTTATAAAAATTGTTAAAAATTCAAGTTCCTGAAGCTGAAGAGCTTCAGCCAAAGTTGTGCAACAGTACTCTGGATACTTCTTCTGCATGAAGAATTTTTCCAGACATTTCTTTTGTATAGGCTTCATTTTTCCTTTGGACTTTTAAAGTTAATAACAAGCAATTTTAATACTTTCAGATCATGAGTCCTGGTGTATTTATTCAGCAACATAAAAGAGCTGCTCATCATCCAGTTTTTTTAGTGTCTCATAGCTATAATCTTGATCTAGTTTGTGAATGTTTTATTTTTTGACAGTAGGCTACATAAACAGCCTCATCTCAAAGGGATTCCAAAAACAGGTTCAGTTCAGGAGGATGCAGCTCCTCCAAGGCAAACCCACCTCCCCATTTTGGTTTTTTTGCAAGCTACCCTCTCCCTCCTAAAAGGTCTTTCAAGCTTCATTTTTCCTTGACAGCATTTCTCTCCTTCTTTCATCAAGGAACATTGCCAATAACACTGCCAACTTTCAATTAGTTTCTCCTTTCTCCTGTGAGCTATGACTGCAAATTTGTGCACACAAATCTTGCAGCATTACTGGGAAGTGTCCATGATGGTGTGACTCATTTCTCAGCTGAGACTGCAAATGCTTTGCAAGCCAAGGCTTTGCATTTTTCTCATATTTCATTTAAATTATCTAGGACAAGAGACAGTCCCGAATATCAAGGAAGGAGGAGCTACAGAAACCCTGAAAGTAAGTTGAGGACACATCACTAGCTTCATCAAGATCCATAGATAACATTGTAAATTTGTTACACTGGGCTTCCTGGTGCTTTATGGTACTTCTAATTTAGAGAACAGAGAGAAGTATCAAGTGGATGAAAAGGTGGACGTGAGCTGGCAATGTTGTGTCACAGCTCAGAACGCCAACTCTGCCCTGGGCTGCAGCAGAGAAATTATGGCCAGCAAGTCAAGGGGGGTGATTCTCTCCCTCTGCTGCTCCCCCTCTGTGGTGAGACCCCACCTGGAGTTCTGTGTCCAGTTCTGGAGTCCCCAGAATGAGAAGAACATGGAGATGTTGCAGACAGTTCAGAGGAGGGACACAAAAAAGATCAGAGGGCTGCTGGAGCCCTTCTCCTGTTAAGAAAAGCTGAGAGAGCTGTTGTTCAGTCTGGAGAAGAGATGGTTCCAGAAGGCCTTATAGCAGCCTTCTAGTACCTGAAAGGGATCTCTAGGAATGCTGGGGACAGAATTTTTAGCAGGGACTGTTGCGATAGGACAGGTGGTAATTGTTTTAAACTAAAAGAGACTAGATTCAGGCTAGATATAAGGAAGAAATTTTTTATGATGAATGTGGTGAAGCACTGAAACAGGCTGCCCAGAGAGGTGTTAAATTCCTGCTTGCTGTAGATACTCAAGGCGTGGTTAGATGGGGCTCTGGTGTTACAGAAGAAGTCCCTGCTCATTGCAGGGTCGTTGGACTAGGTAACCTTTAAAGGTCCCTTCCAACCCAAACCGTTTAATGATTAAGCCCTTAATTTCAATATCTGAGAACATCCTTCAGCCAAAAGTCTGAAAAAACAAACCATCAGCCAAATAAAAAACACACATAACCACAGAAGGGTTTTTCCCCATTCAGTTCCAAAACATAATGTGATACTTTGTAGTGGCATATAGAAAGAAACTAGCCATTTATACCCTTACCCTCTTGTTGTACCTTTACAAGATGCTCAGGTAGGTGGGCTTTCATCAGATTTTGAAACTACTTAGACAGAAGTTGTCTGCTTTCAAGATAGTTGTAATATTTGCAATACCAGAGTAATGCTGTACCAGACAGCCTGAGAAAATCAACATCACATGGGAGCAAGTAGACACTTCCATTTTAAGAAAAGTTATTTCAAGGGTAAGCATAACATGTTTTAAAGGAAGCAAACTGGCCCAGAAGAAGTGAAATATTCCTATCTGCAGAGTGGCACAGCCCCATGAACTCACTGGAGAGACTCAGGCCCAGGGTCAGGCTTGACCATGTTGGCACCCCAGAGCTGTTTCAGCCCTGAAAAGCCTCCTAAAAGACAGTATGGCTACTAAAAAATGCCACAAGCAAAAGGAGTCTTGGCAAGAAATGGACAGATCTTGGGGGAAAAGGTAAAAAAAAGAAGAAAATTCATAACTCATCCAACCAGCTGTGGCTATTTTGGGTCTTTGCTCACCATGTGGTCTCAGGGCAGATGCTGCCTCCCTCTGCTCACACCATATTTGCAGACTGAATTTGCTTTATTATTTTCTTGTCATGTGCCCAAGGCCCACCTTCTGCCCAGCTCTTTGTTTCTACCTCTCTTCCAGCTGTTACCTTCTCAGTATCTCTCAGCATACACTTTCAGTTCCCTCAGAGAATATTCATAAAGCTGTGAAGGAACATAATTTCAAAAATCCCCCCCTAGTATATTAAAGATTTGACTACGTTGCAGCATACTAAAACTGGACTCATACAGAGGGGCTTTGAAAAGGTCAAATTCTGTGAATACCCAGTTTCTAGCTATATTCAGCAGAGATTTTTGTGTTCATTTTGTCAGGCTATACTAACAAATGAGTTTGCTGATATTATTTATGGGATAGTAAATCTTATGTGCAACAACATAAAATTCATACTAATGAGCAGACATCCATCACTGATCTGTATGTTCAGTCAAAACAAAAATAAATATCTCAGACTGTGAATACCAATTTCTTAATAAGCCCTGAAGATACACAATTTGATGATTAAATTATTCATAAATTTATTTATTTATAATTTCCACTGATTTATAGTTGTAAGTATATTTGACAGTTTTTTAACTCATTTGTGGTTAATTTATAAATGGAAAAAGGTAAAAATTGCCTTTTTGCAATTCGTTTCAAATAATGCCCCCGTAATGTTAATCAATTTATACTCCTGAAATTTTCCTAATGAAGCCTACTTTGATAGTTTCAAGAAGATTTTATCACATTCCAAATTGATTTACACTGATACGATTTCTCTGTAGTCAATGGAGTTAAACTGATTTATTCCTGATGAAGATCTAGCCTGCAGCAAGGTATTAAAATCCAAGAGATGGGTTTCACAGCAATTGCTCACAGCTGGAGGTGGCTGTGGTGGTGCCACTGGGGTAGGGGAGCTCTGGCTGGCAAAGAATTCCTGCAATTGTTTCTGTCACACTCTGGGTCACTGCTTCTCTGCACATCCAGTGAAAGGGGTTGTTGGGTATAATCCCAACATAGCATGGAGATAAGAGTGTCGAATTTATTGAACCGACCTCTCATTTTATTTTGAGCATCTGAGGGTGGCAGAATGGGAATCTGTTGCTTTCACCATGCTTTTTCCATTCAGAACAGTGAAGTTCTGAATTTTTCAGTGAAGATGTCACTCCTGTAATACATTCCACATATGCTAGCACAGAATTTCTTCTCGCCAGGAAGTCAGGGAAGGTTTGCTTTAATCTAAACCTTTTCAGAAAACTTTGCAATCACAGCCAATTAATGGAATTGGAAAGAAAGAGGAAAAAGTGAAAAACTGAAAGCAAAACCAGAAAGAGATATGAAGAAATGAAATCCAAGAGGAAAATAACAGAGGAAAAGGAGACAATTAATAAATATAATTAAGTATGACTTGGAGATGTTATAGTGGTACTGTGGTCATCAAGAGAAGGCTATAGAATTCAATAGAGTGTCAGCTTGTGTGATTAAAGTCTCCTAGAAAAGAGTTTGCCATTAGATATCTGCCCTTGTTCTGCCCTTACATTATGTTCTTTCTTATCCTCACAGGCCTCAGCCATGCTGCCATTCAGTTTCATGGAGTTTTTGTCTCCTGTGCTCCTTTGCCCCCTTCCAGCCACATTTCTGCTTATTTTATAGCTTGTGCAGAGAGACTGCCATCCCAGCCAGGCCTCCTGCACCCAAAAGCAGGAGCAGGCTTGCCTCTCTGTCACTAAAAGGTTATAGTAAAGAGAGCAGAATGATGGCTGTAACGCCCTCCCCACTTCCCCACTTCATCATGAACAGACCCCCAAAAGAGAGGGAATGAATTTCTTCCATCCGTCGCAGAACCCCCTGTTGGCTGCAACCCTTTCAGAGGCAAAAGTGGGTAAAGCAGTCAGGTGCACAGTGCTCACACCACACCATGCTGGGAAATGCAGAGTGTCCCTAGGGTACATGTCTAGCAGGCACTACAGCCTGTCACACATGCCCTTTGTCTTGGAATTTATGATTAATTGTAGTTCATACTGTAGTCAATCTCAAGAGACTGAAACCTCTTTTTAGCCACATACTATGTTCCTCCATCCTCAATCTAAATACCCAAACTAATGAGGGGGCTGGGAGGCAGCAACAGCTGTGGTTGCTTGCAGTGATGATGGCAGAAGAATGAAGTTCTCCTGACCTCTGTCTATTTACTGAGATTGTCCCCCAGTAAACCAAGTAATTTATATCTCTGCATGTTGCTAAGCCATTACAGCTCTGTGCTTTTACTCTGGATCATAAAATACCTCAGAGTTTTTAATCAGTTCTAGTAAATGGCATTTCATTGGATGTCTTTTGTGCCAATGCTCTCTTCTCCCCTGCTCTCAATCCTAGATCACTGCCAAGGACTCACTGGTTTCTGAAGCAAGGGAGAGAAAAAGAATGAGAAGGGGATAGTGAAAATAGCTTCTTTAGATCCCAATTACTAATGCAGACCTTGGATTTGTCTTATGGATGGTGTTTGGCTTCTAGCAAAGTTAGCAAGTATTACTGTTCTGTGTCGATGTGGGGCAAATCAGATTGATTGCACAGATCAATGGCTCAGAGACAAAAGCTCTCTGCATGCAGGCTAAACAATCATCTGTTAAAATGAGCCATATAATCCATGTACAGAGAGCTGAAATTCTCAGAAACGAGCTAGTATTTAAACCTAATGCTCAGTGTGAATAAATCTTAGTATCTTCTGCTGGAACTGACAGAAAAGATCTAGTGGATTTCCTAGAAAAATGACAGTCTGCTATTTGGAAGCTGCCAGAGAATGAGGATGTTTTCTGTATTGATTGATGCTGTAAAATACTCACCCACAACCAACTCAAGGGTACTCCTTCCAAGAACACAATGCTTGTAACTTTAGTGGAAATGAGAGATAAGGAGAAGATCCTTCAGGCAGCCTGGAAAGAGAGAAGCATTGAATTCCAAGGGCAAGTGATAACAATTTCTCCCAGACTTCAGCCAAAAGATACAAGAAAGGAGGAATTGGTAGAAGTTTAAAAAGCCTTTGTAGATTTTAAATCCAAGGCTGTAATCTCTTCTGAAACTGGGACTTGCATATGAAAATAAAGATTACTTCCTCTGGGATGCAGATTGAGGGAAACAGTTTTTACAGATATCACCCTTGTTGTTGCCTCAGGCCATTCAGATGGATTAATTCCTCATGTTTTGCTGGCAGAGCCCAGGTAGTGAGTCCTGGCGATGTTCACTTTGTGCAAAAGCACCCATGGGAATTACAAGCAGCCCACCAAGTCTACTCCATCATGGGGACTGTGACAGATGGTACAGCTGCCAAAGCTAGTGGGGCTGAGCATCTGGTAAGTGTGTTGATTTAAAGCAGCTCTCAAGCAGTGGCCGCTGCTGTGGCTGAGATGAGCACAGTTCAGAGCCTCTTCCCCAGCCCATAGGGGATTTGGGGCAGTATTGCCACAGGCCCTTCCTGGAAGCAAGTACCAAATGTTTTGGAAGATGATGAAAAGCAGCATCTCTTCCCTGTGGAAGGTTACTGCTACCACTATTTCACAACGACACTTAGATTCCTCTAGGAAGTCTCTTGTCAGGCTTTTATTTTATTTCTTGGCTTTGTCAGTGTCTTCTGTTTCTCCCTCTTTTGGAATAACAACGTGTGGTTTAAATATAGCTATAATTCAGCTTCTGACTGTCTGTAGTCAGAGATGAGTACCTATTTCCCTGGGGTAAAAAGGGCACATGGGGTCAGTTTACCAGCTCAAAGCTGAGACTACAGCTTTTGTGGCTGCACCCCATCTAGTTTAAGACTGGCAGTGTAGAGAGCTGGACATGTTTTTCTCTATTTTTATTTGGAGTTTGAGGCAACTTTTGTCACCATTTGTCTATAATTGCACTGAGTGATAGCACACTTCTTAAGGGCCACCTAAATATAACCTTTATGACACCAAATCATCAGAAAAAAAACTGGTGGAAGGAACTGAGGAAAAGATTGCAGGCTTGCAGAAAGTACTGCTGTTTTTTAATCTGCATGGACAGCCTCAGTGAGGGCCAGGACCCAACAACTAAATAGTGCTGTCACACCCAAGAAAGTGAGCACCCATGAGCTACAAGGCCCTATTAGCCCAAATACAAAAGCCATTCCCACAAATGCAATGGAATGCAGCTCTCAAATCCATAGGTAGTTTGAAAAGTATACTACGCCACTACAGAGCTGTAATTATTTATAAGAATAATTAATTTGAGTATAAAAAAGTATTTCTTGTGTGTGTCAAGCCCACAGTGCCAGAAAATTAGCACTGACAATGCTGTCAGGAAAACTTTCTCAGTATGCCTCATGTGAAAGGCCAAATAAGACAGCATCCTTGGTGGCCAGACATTGAGGATTCTGGAGAATCAGTTTATAACTGTAAACCTTGTCAGTTTTTGCAACTGAAAGGTGCTTCTTCACCAAAAAAACCCCTTCAAACTGTCTACCCTGCCAACAGCAGAGAGATCACTCTGCCTCTGCCAGCCTTTTTTTGGTATAAAAACTTTGCAAATGTGGCAAAACTTGGTCTGTGCCTTTTGGTCATACAGTCTCTTCCATCCTAGAGATCCTTTAATTTCTGTGACTCTTGGTTTACCTAAAGAATTAATGCTAGGCCTGGTTTGCACCTTAAGAACTAAGGAAATTTATTCACGTTGATAAAATTTGACATGTTTTATCTGTGCCCTGCCATCAGAGTCCTAATGGGAATCCAAATGTTTTTAGAACTTTTTAACTGCCACACAAACCGTCAGGAGAGATACCCTATCTTTAAATCAGAAAATAGCTTCTTTCCTGCTATCTTATCAAGCAGCACCACATAGTCCTACAAAATGTATCCTGGCCAAACTGCTAATGGGGGGATGTTTACATACTAGACGGGAAGCTACGAGACCTGATTTGGGTAACCATAGGAAATGTGGGAAGCAAAGTGTGGTTCAGAAAGAATTACAGAACTGAAGAGGAAAAAAATTTGGATACGAAGGCTCCTCTTAAAAGACTCAGGACCACAGATAAGAAGACGTGATGGATATGGCTGGAAGAGATGTAAGTGACCAGGGACAGGGTGACTATTTAACTTGCCCATAGAAGATCATGAGACATTTGTTAATATTAATTTAATTTTTCAGTTTTCTCCATAATTTATGGGGAAGCTTCCCCATAAATTATGTTACAATATTTAGAAGTTTATGCAAGTACAGACAAAGAAAAGCTAAGGATTTGTGACTTAAAAGAAGCACATATGCACTGTATATGTTTATATGCAATACAGTACTTTGTGACAGAATGATGGGAAATGTTAACAGATTTTGTTTAAAAAAATAAAACAAACTGGAATGATTTGGAGATATTTCTGCTTCTATCAATCCAAGAATATTGACATAGAGTATACTTATATATGAATTTTAAATTTTCCAGTTACTCTTTAAAAGGTGTAGTTGATTCTTTGGGAAAGAAATAATGGTATTAATAATAGCAAATCTTTGATCCTCAGCCCATGGTGTTTTAGTGAACACATAGAGGGCAAAAGGCACTGCCCTGCCCTACAAACTGCATTGGCCACACAAGGCTGGTGGGACTTCAAACCCCCACCTCCTTTTGCTCCTGTGTTTTTCTCACTTCAGTTGTCAGATACTTGTCTTCTCTCTCATTCTCCACATCTTGCTTTGGTTTTAACATGGTGGGTTCCCACTTCCATCCACTCCATGAGTGCCAGCTATTGCTGCCTACTTTTATCTTTTGCTAGAAGAATCTTCTTTCTTTAGCCTGCTCTGTCCCAGGTTTAGGAACTGTCTGAGAGAATGGTCTCCTTAACCTACAGCCTTAAAACCCCTTTGCCTTGATGTCTGTAAGACAATCTGACACTATTGAGAGGACTGGTGTGTGGATAACATGTTCCATCACCTACAATAATTGTCTTGCTTGTTCAAACCTATCTCCACCTGACTAAGAAGGCATGTGGGGTTCACTTACTATTAATTCCTTTGCACTTGTGCAAAGGAACACTTGTGCAAAGGACGAGCCTCTGACCAGAGCTGCATTACCTCAGTAGTCTATGTACTGCGGCAGAAGTATGTGGTCTTTGTGTGTACGAAAGCCCACTCCTGATCTGAAAGTTTAAATATAGAAAATATAGAGTGATTTATCCTTGCCTTACAGAACATCCACTTGGATTTAGGAGCCAGCTCAGAAAGGCTTGTTCACTCGCTGAGTTCAGCATGACTGTAACGTGCTTAGTTACAGTCTTGCTCTTGAAAAATTGATTCCACTTTCAGAAATATTACTGATTCTAGGGGTATTCACCACTGTAAATATAAGGAATATCGCAAAAACCTGGGAGCCTCAATTATCTTAATCATCCTTTGCAACCTAAATATTTCTGCTATTCTATGAAATCCTGAAAACCAGGGTCAGCTTTATAAAGTTCTCATCAAGTGTTCTGGTTCATGTGAAGGGAAGGAGCACAAGCCCCAGGTATCTGCAGACCCATTTAATCCATACTGCTCTCGTTCAGTATTATCTCAGAAGAAGAAATTTTCTTACAAAGTTTTGTATGCTTGGTACAAACCTGTTGGAAACATTATTAATAAAGCAACTCTTCTCAGCATCTCAGCTTTATCTGGTTGGTTTTTAAGTACAGCTGGCATTGCTATAATGCTCTCCATACTTCCCCTGACTCAGTTGTGACCAACACTGAAGACACATAGATAGCATAACACCTGAGAGGGACTCTTGACAAGAGCCCCAGTGTCATCAAGCCACCATGTTCCTTGAGACACCTTCATCCAGGACCATAAGATGGAAGGGAAACAACCTTGTGTGTCCCTTAGTAAACAAGCCTTCGGAAGAATCTACATGATAGTCAGGTGATGTGGGCCAACAGTTTTGGATCTAGCTGAGCTAGCACCAGGCCTGAGCAGCTGAGGGGTGAATGCCTCTACCTTGTGCTGTTGTTTCATCCTGCATTGAAAGGTAGAGGATGCTGGCTCAGAGTTATGTACTGCACACTGTGAAAAGACTTTTAAAATCCTATCTGTTTTTCCACACAAACTATAGGAAGCATAGAGGAGTAGAATATGCACAAGGGGAAAAGGAAGAAATTCCTCCTTTTAACTTCAAGGAGTCTTTTAAAAGACTTTTTTTGTGTGCTTTTGATGTTTGGATTAAATATTAGGGCTTTTTATTTGCCTGATTTTTGTTACTGTGCTACGTGCATAGAAAAGTAGAATGGAAAAGAATAGAAACCAAGTGGCTTGTGAAGAAAACCAACCAGTGTTCATAAAATTAAATATGAACGTATCCAGATCATGGTGTATCACAAAATCAAGAGACCCAAATCTCAAATAAAGAAATCTGTTTTTAAAATACCGATTTTTAACAGGTTCTGTTAATCTTCATCAAGACGCTAGATGGGGATCTTGAGTCAGTCATGCCAGAGACTCCTTTATCCTGCTTTTTCATTTATTTTCGTGTTTTTTTTTTTTTTTTTTTTTTGGCGGGGGTCAGGGTAATCTATAGTAAATAAATATTTACTTTTAAAAATACAAGTTTAATGAGGGTTATACCACACCTTTCAAAAGAGAAGGGAATGCAGCTGGAACTGCAGAGCACATGCTCTACTTCGTCCTAATTACTTGTTAAATTCCACCAGCACATTGAAATTGTTTTCTCACTATTCGGTGTGTGATGTGGTTTACACTGGCAATTGTTTTACCTCTGTGGAGCACAGATGATGATGAGAGGGAAGATGGTGGAGTCGCTCACTTGTGGCAGTACTAATGACCCAAGCATTGTTATTCCCCTTAATGGGATCTTTGTGTGCTAACTAAACCTGAGCAATACATCTGTGAAAGCTGCTTTCCTTCCATATGACTTGTAGACACAATAATAAAATAATCTCTGTTGTTAACATATTGTTGTTTGCTTAATGATTACCTCTTTCTTTCATGTGATGTGAAGCTCAGACATAAAATGTGAATTGTCATTTTATTTTGCATCATTGTCTTAAATGGTTGCTTTCTTGGCAAAGTCTTTCTTCTCCCTTTAGTAAACTAGGCTTTTGCAAACTGCTATGCAGAATAGCACGTAAGACACTGACCTCCAGCCTTTGGACACTGCTATGAACCACCCTTAACTAAAATAAGCTTGGCTGTCTCAGCTCATTTCATAGGGACACACTAGTCTACCCCATATAACGTGCTTTTTGTGATTATTGCCAATCTCTGTACAGAAGATACTCAGAAACAAATTAGTGAAAGGTCTGACTGACTTCTCTCTATATCTCTAGAGAAAGGGTATATCCAAGGTGACATGGGATCATTCTTCGGGAAGCAGAAAGGAGAGATGGTAAAAAACAATCCCTGCAGTGGGCCTGTTGTTCTCAGTGTCTTGTGCCATTAACATTGGAACATTTTTCTGAAACATGCCTGTGGAGGAATAATTCGTCCTGCAGAGTAAGAAGCTGAACACTGAGTCAGTTATTTTAAAAGGACCATTTTCAAATAAAAATACATTTAGAGTGTATTTTAAATAAACAACTGTTTCGTGATTTGGGAATGATTTTATTTGATGGCAGACAGTGCTGCTTCTTGCAGAGCAGATTGGTCTGTCAGAGCAAAGGGAAAAAATTATATATTAAAGACATGAGATGCATGAAAAATGTCATTAAATAAATCTTTACTAGCCTTGAAATGGGGGTGGTTTGCATAATTGATTAATCATAAGGGGACATTTTTGGTCACAGAAATTATCATTAGTAGTGCTCCAAAGTTAAGTAATCTTTATACTAATAAAAAATGCCATTTTCCCCTCAGATCTTCCCAAGATCTCTTTTTCTTTTAGTCTCTCTGACTTTTACAGGCCTTAATAATTGAACAATACTTAACTGGAAGTGTGGGTGATGAAGCCATTGTGAGCAAATTTCTCTCCACAGTGGTTTGCAAGAGCAGCAGCACACGCGGGCCCAATCCTGTGAGCTCGGCAATGGTGCTCAACCTGCCTTCACCAGCAGTTGGAATCTGGGCTTTTCCCTTCAAAATCCATGCAGTAGGAGCTCCCTGAACTTCCTGCTGTAAAAAGAAAAACATGACAGTGCCCGGTAGCATCTTTTTGCACCCTTTTTCATTTCGATTTTAAGAGGAAACTCCCCTGATTGTTCCAAAAATTATGCTGACAGGTAATTTCACCTTGTTGTGAAACTGTGGGCATGACAAGTATGTACATACTTTTTGTGATTCATTTAGGATGAATGTCCTTGCATCTAATTCAGAGATATAAGCATTTTTTTATTGCCAGGAATTTGATTAAGGGAAACATCTTTAGATACAGTGTTCTCAGGATTTTCTTTAGACTGCTTTCTTTAAGGCTGTTTCACATTGAATAAAACAGGGATTGCCCGGAGCAGTAATGAATTCACCAATGCTTGCCATAGCTGATTTCATTACTGAATAAAAATGGAATATTTGTCCTAGCCTGGTCCCACATAATGAAGTGGCCATCCTGTCTACTTCTCCTTTACTGTAAAACCTTCAGGAGGCATGAACGTAGCATCCATAAGAAAAGGAGGAATGCAGATGTTTGGCACCATACAGAAGACTTTCCTATTGTGTATTTTGCTCTGGCCAGTTTAATTTGGTTTATTTAACCAGGAAATGGCCCTTAAATTGAGACACGTAGTTCCTTCTTGTTCCTTCTTGTCGCAAGTGTTCTTCTCAGGAGATCTCTACTCAAGTGTTGCAAAAATGTGGTCAAAAGCACGTTTATTGCTCCATTTTTTTAATCATGAAAATTCATGTACCTTAGTAGCACATTGTAAGGGCTTCCAAACATGAGCATAAAAATTGAGTCAAGATTAATCAACAAGTAAAACCTTCTGATTTGTGAATTTATATACAGAATATAATATACATGTAAACACAAGCTTACTATTCACACTGACATATATGTAATGAATATAATTACACAGAATTGAATATCGGTGCTTATGATTTATAAAGATTTGAAGGACAATGCAATGGACTTATCCAGTAATTTCAGTGGATTTAGATATTAATTGTACAAAATCAAGACCAACTTCATGACTAATAGTGGTCATATTTATAACTGCTCTGCAGTGTGAGGAAATCCTATAAATCTGCAGCTATAGTTAGACAAATTCAAAGCTAAATCTGGGGTTTTTGAGATGAACCAGATTTTAATTTTCTTACCAATTTTTTTTTTTTTTTTTTGCTGTTTTGTGTGTGTGTGTGTTTTCGTTTGGTTGGTTGGTTTTAGTGGGGTTTTTTTGTTAGTTTGTTTTTCTTTTTCCCAGTAGAGTGGAACCAGAATAATGCAGAGATTTACATCTTTTGGAATTCTATGGAGCAAATTTATATATTCCCTTGGCTGTAAAGAACACAGATGGTGGTTACTGTTTAAAATAACTAATACTTAAAAAATACTAACCATTCTCCTCCAAATTTGTTTCTATTCTATCTGTGTTTTATTAACTCAGTATCTCTATTTTAATTCCTTAAGATCTATTTCATTATCACATTGATATGTAAAGCAAGTGTATTTTCATCCTGTATTTGTTTTAAAATATTTCTTTCAGAAGCAGGGATTTGTAATTTCGGCAAAAAAATTTTGTGTGCTTTTTTATCAAGCTTTAGTGATGGTTGTATTGAAGTTCATCTCTTTCTGGCTATGTTTGGTACTCTGTTTTTTCTGTATCTGCATTGGCTGTTCACTATTATCAAATATTTTTATGAACAGGAACACATTACAATGCTGCAATATGCTCAGCTGGTGTGACATATTTATTTTGCATTTTGCATCTCAGGTTTTGTGGTAATTTAGTCTCTAGACCCACAGCTGAGATTTACTAGCATAGTGTGACTGCATTAGAGGTGCAGAGACACCCCTCCTTACTGAATCCACCTGCCAGTATATTTTTATAGCAATCCTAACAGTTCCTTGAATGTCGTGATTGTTTTTTTTTTTTTTTAAAGAAGTTGTCACACAGACACATGCTTTCTTCAACCTAATATGTTCCTTCTGTACTCCAATACAAGAAAGCTTCCCACCTCCTGTATTTAGGCAAGTTCTGAAAAACGTACTTCAATTTTTACAGGCTCAAGCATTTTTCTAAACTTGGTGTGAATATTTCCAGGAATTGAATATTTTTTAATAGTTATATTAAGAATGTATGATGGCAGGCATACTATTTATGACATTTAAATGAATAAAGTATTTACAAACATAGCAGTCATTTTTGCCCAGCCCTGGAAGAAACCAGAGCTTAGTTGGTGTTAGGGAGAATACATGCTTTTAAAAATAGGAGGTTATCATGGTCTCAGCCCATGTGGAGCACTAAAAATCCATTGGATAGCAATGACTTTCAATCTCGAAAAAAATCAGGTTGCCTTCAGACTAGTGACCTAGATAAGATGGGATCTGTATTCTATTATCACTCCCTAAACAACCTAGTCATGCATGGCACTTTATCACCTTTCATATCCCAGTGTGTTATAATATGCTGCTAGATCATATAGCACAGGATACTGCAGCAGTGTTACTTCTGCATGTATCATGTTTTATATTTACTACGTCTTTAAGAAAGAGATGTCAAGCCTACTGGTCTGGTTGCAAACTATAAGGGAAATAATAATAAAATTAAAGGGACTTTTCCTGAGGCAGTGCAGTTAAACGTCCAAGAGAACAAAATTTTATTTTTTGAGCTCCATATAGCTGGACAGGACTGACTCCAATCTACCTCGTCCTGCACGTTCTCGTAATGTGTATTAAATGCACATTGATTCAGTCAGCTGCTAATTCAGGAGCCTGAGTAAATCGTCCAGGGAGGGAACAGAATATCTCTACCTGGAAAGACTGGTGTTGTCCACAAGCTACTAGCTTAACCTATTCATAGAAAGCCCACGTTATTTCTGGCACAATTCTGTTCAATACAGATACTTTTCATGGAAAATCTGTTTCCAGTATTGTGCACATGCCACTATCCCCTCTCTTGTCATAGTTGAATGCTGACATAAATCTTTTTCTAATAAAATGAACTATTCAAATTATTTCTTTACTGAATGATGTCTGAAACAGATGTATTTTAATCTGCTGGGCACAGAAAATGAAATTTACATGTCAGTGAGGTCTTCCTGGTTAATAAATGTTTTAAAAGAGAGAAAGCAGGAAGCTAAATATATGTAAAACTGCAGTGCTTTGCATAGAGTGTTTTTAGCAGAAAATGCAATATTCTTATACTAAATTATGTCTTATTTATGAGACAAAAAGTATACATTTGTGATAACGAATATTATCCCTGTAGGGGTATCATATAAAATGTTGGAAAGAATTCCAATTTCACCAGTAATACCTTGTGCTATTCCCAGTAATATTTCTTTCTTTCTTTTTTTTTTCTTCTTTTTTTTCCACATAGGAACAAGATCTTCACAAAGCACTTTGTTTATTATGTCTCTCAGTGTGCAATTTTTAACTCCTTATTTATTCCTACTATTTTAGCTGTTTACATATCACCAATTTTAGTATATTACTTCAGCTTTCTCTTCCTCTGAGAGAGACTTTTTGGCTGGGCTCTGCCACATGCTGATATCCTCAACCATGGTCATTTCCTAACCACTTCCTCCCTCTCTCGCCTCCCTCCCTGGTCCTGGCTACTCTCCTCCAAATAATTAATAATAATTATAAAAAAATAATACAATTAAATAATAACAATATATAATTAAATAATAATAATGTAATGAAATACCAATATGATGTCCCCACATTCATTGCCAAAGGGATTAATCTCCATGAACTGAAGTGCTATGTGTGGTGACACAAATTGTCCCTCAAGCAGGACAATGCTGTGAGAGTCTCTTTTCCTTAGAGTCAGTAGTCAGACTATGCAGGAATTTTCTGCACTGAGAGTGAACACACCTCTGCTCCCTTAAAGAATGGAACTTAAACACTGGTGTAAAAATCATTCCCCAAGTGTTTTAGTGAAGAGCTCAGTTATCTCATCCTGGTTTAAAAATGCTAGAGTCTGTATAAGTTTTCATCCAGAGAAACTCAGCAATGATGTCCAGGTTCATTTTTTACCAATTAGCAACTCTGAGCCTCAGACTGACAGATTACTGTGGTTTGGCAGTATCACCAATAGACAGGGAGTTGTGAAATTGTAAGACATTATTGTATTGTTGGTAGCCTGAGTAAATCTAAATCTTTTCAAGCTTTGCTTCAGTGGGTTAATTCCAGGACCTGAATTACAAGTGCAATTTGAATTACATTGCAAAGACTGAACTTACTTCACTTTAGCAAAGTCCTTTTTCTTAAGACATGAATTCCAGTTATTTTGAAATCCTGAAGTGTTGAAATCTTTTGATACCTTTCTTATTATTTCCAAGGAACGATGGGTAAAGGTTTTCACTGACTATCCCTGCCAGCACCTCTTTATTTAGGTGTGTTTCTTTGACTCTACCATTATTTTGTGATATCTCAGCTGCTGCTACACACTGTGTACATCCACAGGGGCTTTCTATTCTCCCAGCCCTAAACCTGAGATATTAAAATAGCTGAAGGAAATAACCTTGACAAAATAAGAAAATAATAATAAAAAAATATGAGCCAAGTAAATATTCTGTGTAGATTTGGGGCAATTGCAGACACCTGGAAAATGAAAGGATTATTTCTTTTTGTGTCCACATATATTTTCTAGGAATTTTAAAACACTCAAATGGCTATAACCAATTAAGTCTCAAGACTTGGTGCTGAGCTATATGAGTCTGAGCAGAGGACATCCCCTCTTTTTCAAGGGAAATGAAATGAGATCTGATTATATCATTTCCTGGGCACAAAAGGTTTTTAAATATTGGATTTGTAAATAAAGATACATACTCCAGTTACAGTTTAACCATTAGGATTGATTAATTACCAAATTACAACAACAGGTACAATAGAGAAAAAAAGATTCTGCCTTGAAGTGTCTTGAAAATAATTTGCTTTATCATTAGCATGTTGTTTAAAGAAACTTGTATTTGACAGTCACCCATACAAAATTCTACTTAGAAGGAAAGGGCTGTTTTTGAGAACTGGCTTGAAACTATAATTTTTCATGTTATTGAAGTATTTATTATACATTCAACCCACTCTGGCAGGGGGGGTGGACAGGATGATCTTTTGAGGTCCCTTCTAACCCCTCACTTTCTATGATTCGATGATTTTCCAAAATATAAATACTGACTGAATAATTATCGCCAAAGGCAAAAAATGCAGGATAATATTAGCAGTTCAAAAGCTCATCACACTTTTTAAGAGAAGCAGGTAAATGGGGCTGTGGCCCTGCAGTTGTTTGCAGTAATCAAGGACTTCTCAATAACAAAGTCCGTATTTATTTTCTCACAACTCTATGGAATGAATAGTCAGGCTGGAAACTGAGTATGTGCTATTCAGGTTTCAGCTTGGTTTCTGAGAGCTGCAGTTTTCTTCAGTGTAGCACCAGGATTTTTTAAATCTCATCAGAGAAATGGTGTCTGTGGAAAGTAACACTATGCTGGTATGCTTATTTCTGCATCTTTGTATTTCTCATGTTAATAAAACAAAATGAATTGGAGATGGACAAGATCTGTTGCTAGGTGTGCTTAGTCTTCCACATCTACCAATTTCATTTTTCTCATCTCAAAGTGTATTTGTGTTTTCCTTAATCCAGCCTTAAGAGACTGAAGTGATGGAGCTTCCTACACTTCCTTTCAGAGAGCATTTCAAAGTATAATACCAATGTTCCATATTTTCCATGATATTCTGTTTTTTATGTGCAGTGTATAAATCTGATATACAACCACTTATTTGTAAGAAACCCTCTTTCTGCTTCAAAAATATATGCTATTAATATTTCCATCCAGTTATGCTGGCCTCCCTTAATTTTTCTTTACTGACATATATTTCCAATTATGTAGAAAAGTTTAACGCTAAGAAAATGTGTCTGCAAAGCAAGTTTTTTATTAAAAAATCTGAGGAGAGTATTTTTACCTTATTCTTTCTGAAGATAAGTTTAAGATTTGGCTCAAATCAAATTATAGGGACAAATAACTTATGTGCATTTGCAAGTCATGTGCCTCTCTGGTATTGGGTCAGCTTTTCTGTGCTGTTCTCTTCAGGTTCTCAGATTTCTCTCAGAGTAATTTCCTGGGCATTTTTGGATGCAATAGAAGCATGGACAGTAATAGAGGAAAGCAAGATTTAAATTCATTAAAATTTGGTTTATGTTGTTCAGAATCCATAATGTTTCAATATCTGTAACTCTATATGCACTGCATTCATTATGCCTTTCCAAATTTACTTACTCCCCTGCTCCCTCCTCGTTATATGATGTGCCTTAAATCCTCTCAAGGTGGTGCACTGCAGTCACTGATGTACTGCAAGAAATACCTTATTTAGACTCTGAAGAAGGTATTTGAATCTGCTCATAATTACATACATACTCTTAGATCATTCCATGATTATATATAAACTGTGTCCTCTAACCACTTGAATCTATGAATCTGGAAAGGGGAAGGCTGCAGATTCACCGACTACAGTGGGATTCAGATTTCCAAAATCCTAGTGTGTAGTAAATGTGAAAGGAGGGTGGCTCTGACCCAGACTGGTGAGAGATGTCCCTGACATCCTCATTACATTATGACTATCTGCAACTGGGAAATGTTCATCACATGGACATCCTCACTGGTAGAAGAGAGAAGAATATGGAATATCATTATGCAATTCAGAGTTCACAGTATTAATCAAATGCTTTAAGTCCATACAATACATTCTGGAAATGTCTGCCAGCTATTTTTGATGCTTCCCTGAACAGAAGCAAGGCTTCTTCAGGGGTTGTTTCAGAATCCTTTTTTTTTTTTTCATTAACATTTTAAATCTCTGTCTTCTTAATTTGATGTCATTGGTTGCCCTTAAGCCTTGTATTACCTTCTCCTTGTTTGTGTTTATTTTTTTTTCTCTCTCATATCAAGACATCCATCACTACTGCATCTGAGTAAACAAGAAACCATTTTCCAGGAGAAGACACAGATAGTCCTGCTTTCCACCAGGAAGGGAGAAGAGAAGAAACATTGAAAACAGAACAAGTCAAACACCCCTGCCAACACCTGCCCACAACCCTTTGCTCATATATTTATGAATTGCATGCTGACTGTTTGAAACTTGATTTGCATGTAAGACTATGACACAACAGGCTCTCTGAACAGCCCAACGCCCCCTTTATTTGTTTGGCTCCACTCAGCACAGTAGCAGGTAAATGGATTTGGAAGAGAGAAAGAGAGAGAAAGGAACTTTTTCCCAGTCAGGTTGGCTTTGACTCTTGAGTTTTGTATGTGAATGCCACTAACATTTCACTGTAGGTTATATGGGAGGCAAATTGTGGTGTGTATCAGGCAAAAGAGAAGTATGGCCCAGAATACTGGCATCTGCCTTTGTCCTAACTGCAGAACAGAAACATGTATTTGGACCTTTTTTGTTTGGGAAATGAGAAGCAGGAAGATACTCTTCCGAAATGGAGATGTTGTAAATTTCACTGGTTCACTAATAGCCTTTCTTTTGCCAGCATTAACTCCATGACAGCAAGACCTTTACCTGGCATAATTTAACTCAGGTCCAGGCTCTGAAAAAATAGGAGGGCAGAAGGAACATCATTAACTCTATATCTGCAAATTTGCCCAGTTTTACTAAAATACTTGCCTTCCCCGTAGACCAGAACAAAAGAACTAAGGCTGTCAGGGTTGCATTTCAGAGGCAGCACCAGTCAAGCCCCTACTACAGAGAAAAAACAAATTATCATAACCCTTCAGGATACTCTTCAGCATAAGAAAGGATAAACTGATTATTTTAGCCCTCACCAGGTTCCAGAGTCAAATAAAAAGCATCTGACTGTATCTAAACAGAAGACAGAAGGTCACGAAAACCTGGAGTTATAAGTAAGGACTCTGAACACTGTCCCATTACTCTAGGGTGTTTTTCAGTCACTGAAACTGATGACCTTCAGATGTCATGTCAAGGTCTGAAGCCTGGCTGATTGGTGTCTAAAACTTAAGAGCAGATGCTACTAGACACTGTATGCTATCCTATCATCTCTTCAATAATCTTGCTCAGAAATGGGAGGTTTAGCAATCAGACAATAGTTGGCAAGAAAAGTAATGTCAGGAGAGGATTTATTGAGTAAGGACCCAATGAACACTTTTGAATGCTTCTGGCAGTCTGCATTCTCTTAAGAAAAAATTACCAATACTAGGTATTTCCCCCTAATTTTCAACATGGGAAACTTCTTATTTATGAAGTGCTTAAGAAATTTTCTGTATAGTATCTAGAACCTCTAATTGAAATTGAGCAAAAGCAAATTAATTGAAGTATCTGAAGTCTTTACTCCTTTTTGGTAGTTTTATAGTTATAAATCCACACCTAACATTCATATATAATGACAGGTTCATGCATCATAAAATAGTACAAGCTAAACCAGTTGGTGGTAATTTTGGCTAATCAGATAGACCAACATAATAGTTTACTGAGTTTTTCAGGTTGCTCAAAAATTTTAAGTTCTGTCAGGACTGGATTTTCATCTGTAGAAGGCACCAGTCCTGGTGCTGTGGTCAATGCCCCATGAGCTTCTTGTTCACTATAAGGTCAACATAATATGCAATAGGAGAAAATTAATGTTAAATGTGCATAATGAGAAAGAGGTTACATCCTTAATCCGATGCATCATTTGCTGAATCAGAATTATTTACAACTTTGAGACAGAGTGGAAAAAAAGAGATTATGAAGAAGGTACAGATAAAGTCTGGAAGGTTGGAAATTGCATTAATTAGACTTGAAAAAGATATTTCTCTTATCAAAACTGTGACATCTTCATTGGGTGTGATGAAGTATTTTGTCTTAGGTGTTTTCAGTACATTTTATTTGATCTTAATAGCCCTAGTTAGAGATGTTCCTTGCAAGTATAGCCTTTGATCATCATTTGGGAGAAGAAAATGCAAAGATTTTATGCCTACTTCAATGTATCTTAAGACCCACAAACTTACTGAGACATATTTTTAAAGTTTGCAGTGTTAATTCATTTTGCTTTATAAATGATAACCAAACATAACAATGGGATGCAAAGCAAAACAAGAATGTAAAATATAGATGTTTCTGGGCTGATGTTTTTTACCCACATAAACACAATCACAGGCTCAGACCTATTGAATTTAAGTGGTGTGAGAAGTGTAAGGAAACCATCTAAAATTATCTTAAAGAAAGAATACCTGTAAGCTAATTATCTCCATGCCAAATTTTATCTTTCTTTGTTTCAAGAGTAGCAGTTCTCTCTGTTTCCTTTTTTTCTGCATCCCTACATGATGCATCTGAGCTTTGTTTGCTCTCATCTAAGTGATATTGTATTTCTGGGATTGCCAATAAAGCATGTCTTCTCCAGGCAAAGAATTTTTTGTCAGAATATCTATATTGGAGTTCAAACACAAAAGCCTCATTATTCTAATTTCTATTTGGAATTCTGAAATGCTGTTACCATTTCACAGTTCTTAGTTTCAAAGGGTTATATGCATCTTAACTTATTACTTAAGAAGTAATAGTCTTTGCAGTGACCCATCTAGTGTTCATCAAGAAGCAATGGCTCTTGTTAATATTAGGTAGCCTTGCCTTTCCCTGACATAAACCAAGCACACTAAAGATGGATCCAGCCTGCACTGTCTTGGGGCCTTGTCGGCCTGGGCCAACAGGAACAGGTTTTCTGGTAGAGTAACAAGAAACAGTCCAAAAAAATCATATGTTAAAAAGAAGAGCTGAAATCAATCTGTTATGTCACAAAATAAAGCGGTGGAAGTTTTCTTCACCATAGGAGTAAACAGCCTCTTGGAGCAAAAAGAAAATATGTCATTTGCTCAAATACTGCTGTGTGCATAGTTTATCCTAAAGTGCCTCAGCAGTAGCTCAAGGCTGCAATCATGGCTTTACAAAATGTATTTGAAACAAGGATATTAAATATTTTTTTTTTATAATACATTATTTTTTAAGACTCCTGGGTAAGGAACAGAGGTACTTCAGCATCTAAGGAGGACTTGTTTCTATCCCAATCTCACTTGTTACACAACTCTGGAACTTTGTAGATTTCATGGTTGTTCTTTTTCATTGATGCCCATGTAAGGGCTTCATCCCAAGACTACTGTATCACTGGAAAAATTCTGATTAACTTTCATTCTTTAGATAAGGGCATGAATGAAAGACGAACTCTCTGAATCATTGTGCTTCATTATTTCCATTACAATTACAGCCTTGATCATGCTGCTTCTGACACAGGGCACAAAAAGAACACATTCTGCAAACATGTATTCATATGAAAGCAATTTGCAGTGAGTATTTTAAAAATAATATCAGACCACAAATATTCCAGATGCATCTATTCATCCATGCATTCAATTAATTGCATTAAATTCATATAGATGAAGATTCTCCTTGGTTTTGTTCTAGGCTAGTGAGACACTGGAGAGTCTTGGCTGACATGTCAAGCAAAATAACAAAGATAGAATAATCTTACTTGATGTTGTATTCTGCCAAATTTCATTTGGACTTAAGATATTTACTTCTTACAAGACACACTGGGAATCTGAAGTATTTTCTACTTACAGAAAGTGACTACAGCTGAAGACATGCAAGTTGTCAATTTATCTCATGAAATGTATATTGAAGTACATCATAAATTATGCTCTACTTGGAGGAAAGGGCCTCTTCTAATCTTAGAAACTAAAGTACAGACTCACAAAGCCATTTCAACTATACTTATTAGAGGAGCTGAATGTAAAAAATGTGGATTTCTAGAGACAGACAAATGGAACGGTGAAGAAGGAATTTTGTAGCTTTTCCTAAGTATGCAGTAAAATGTCAAACAGCATAAATCCTCCCTGGGCTGGGGAATAGGGCAGAAAAAAAGAAAGATTCTGTTTTTATTTTTCTCATTGGTTGTTTTTCTATGTATGTATAAAGAATCATGCTGTAGTTTTCTATGTATGACATTCTAACACATATTTTAATAGTAAATTTTATATGTAGGTGAATTTTTATATGTAAGTGAACGGGAGGTTTTTATTTTGTATTTGAGCAGGTATTGTAAGAAGAAATTCACTAAAAGGTAAAATCATGGCTACTCTCACTTTCATACATAAGCAGTTTAATATGCATCTGTTGGAAGCCTGTGATCCAAGCAGAGATCATCTGAGGAATGTGTGCCTCCCTCTGAAGGCTTTTCCCTCAACCTGGTCTATAGTTTGCCTGTTCTTTGATGACAACCTACTGGAGTTTTGTGGTGTTGTCTTCTAAGAGAATAGATTTTTCTTTTGTAGAATACTTATTGCGACAGAATGATACAGCAAAAACATGGTACAATTCTTTACTTTATTCAGTAACAGAAGAGTACACTGTTACAAGTTTGGCCAGGTGAAGCAACCAGTATTTAGTCCCAAAGAACTGCCATGGTACTTCCTGTGTTGGTGACATTTGTGGCAGCTAGCTAGAAATCAGAAATGAACTGTTAGGTAAAAACCAGCTGCAGTAGGATTTGACAGCAAGTGTGCTTGTATATAGGTTCTCTGAAGTAGCCAAATGGGAACACAGGTTTTTCTGCAGTGATGAATGCAGGGCAGGCTCTGTTATAACATACTTGTGTTGCTGTCCCAATGTCTTGCAAGTTTTGAAGCCTTGCACTTCAGTTTTGTTAGACTGTTGGAAGAAATCTCATTTAACTGGCATTTTTACATCTACATTAATTCTTTTAAAACACTGAAGTGAGTGTTCTACAGCTATGTAAAGAAACGCATTATCAAAGCATTAAGATATGATTAAACTGACATTTTCTTAAGAAAACGAAAGGAGCAGGAAAAAGCCATTCTAAAAGGACTGAGTGCTACATACTCCAGATATTATCTTCAGTGCTTACTCAGGGATCTTTAAAGAAGCTTATTACCAAGTACCCTAAGAAGACAAGTGTGGATGTGTACAGATCAGAGGAATGCAAGTTAATGCACCTGCCAGATTTTACTATCATACAAAGCATGTCAATCAGCACTCAGACCTTGCATTTAAAAATGTGTTCCCTCAGATTTTTTTTCAGTGCTGTATCTCACATAGCTAGAATTTCCTAGTCAGTAGCCATCCAGTGTTGCAAATGTCACAAATTATGCTACTGAATATGTATCACTGAAATTAATATGAATAGTTCTTTGTTAGCCTCAGTAATGGCTTATACTAATACTGGTAGATATGGGTGGATACATATATTTAAATCTTCCTGCTCTTCTGGATAGGACAGAACAATATGTATAAAGTAAAAAAAAGTAAATCATTTCTAAGTATGTTTTCTCCAAGAAAGACATATTAAAATGCATAGTGAGCTGAAGAGATCATACAGTTTATAACACATGAAAGTAAAGTTGTTTGAACCACAGCTACTTGATAGCTACCTACAGTTCATATCCCACAGGGCCATTTCTAAAGTGATACATCAGTTTCAGCATGGTCTTCATTAGGAAAAATATGATCAGGAAACATTTCTGATAGGTGAGATGTCAGCATCTGGAAATGTCAGTTGCAGGAGGATCCCAGGATCGCTGGAGCTCTGCTGCAGCCATGAAGAAGACAAATACAGAAGATAATTTACAAGAGATAAAGGTACTAGGGCCATCACACAACATGCCAATAAGGTTTTCTTTGTTTCCCTGTATAAAATTCTACTATTGGAACAACAATAAAAAGAAATAAAAACAAACAAACAAACAAATGAACTGGAGTAGGCGTAAAAAGGGCTACCAGCAAGGTGTGGAGAAAAGAAGAGAAAAAGCTTTGTTTGAATACAGTATTTAGGAAAGATATAGCTTCTATCCCTAAATAGGGTCAGAGAGAGGAGCCACATATTTAAAGGCCACTGACTACACAAGAACAAGCAGGTCTATAAGAGCAGATTGGTGAAAAGGCTGATGGAAGCAGTTGGCTGGGCTTAATGGGTTAGCAGGGCCCTCAGGCTTATGTACCCTAATGAAACCAGGAACCCAACCCTGGTGACCTTCATGTTCTCATGCTCTCTTATTGACACAGAGTGATGAGTGTTCATACGGCACATAAGGACTCAGCACTTTGCAAGCCTGTCTGTATTCACAGTTTTAATTGGTTCCAGGATTTAGCCCAAATAATATTTTTTATTGAGCTAGAACTCAGTATTTACTGAGTTAGGATGTCAGGTTCTGGTGTTAGATGGAAGTCACTTTGTAAAGAAAAAGGAGAATAAACAGAAGGTGATGGAAGATATTTAAGTGACGCTGTTGTACTGAAAATGTAGTCATATAAATAAATGGGCTTTATCAGTTTGCTGGTACCTCCAGCAATGTTGACATTTGCATTCTGCTCTCCTACCTCTTTCAAACTTTAGTCCTATTAAAATAATGAATTCTCATACTGATATTTGCCTCTTAGCATGAGGCATTTAGATCAAGTGAACACATTTTCAGGGATGAATTTTGGAAGACTATTAAGATGCAGAGATTTAGAAAGGAGAAATCTGTACAGATGTCATGTGTTAGAGATTTCCCTTTTTATCAGTTCCCATAAACCATGTCCATATATGCTGTGTTTTCCAACAGGAAAATGAAGCACAAATTGTATTGGGATCACCAGCAGGGTCTGATGTCCAAAGGCAGATATTTTATTTAAATGATCTTATACTGCTCAGTAGGAAACACCATTTTCATTGTGTTTACAAACATGTTAGCATTCATTAAAATGTTTTTGTACTGCCCGTGAGATATGTATTTTAAAGGCATGTTTCTCAAGAGCTTTAGAGAAGTAGAATATTTTAAGAATGATCAACTGACAAGTGTTACTTCACAATGAAGCTCCTGCTGTAGAGAGCTAGGAACAAGGTGTTCAGAACAGCTTCAACACCAGAGAAGAACTGGAAAGTAAAAGGCACTCCAAAATAGTAATTTCTTTTTAATTTTATTGCTACTTTTGAGGTAGGTGTACCAGTGTCTGCCTGGGTTATTACATTCTGAGGTGCAACTTATGACAGGGGTTTACTCAGTCCACCCCATTCTTTGCTGGTATTTATCGATATCTCAGTACCATCATTTCTGTTTGATTAGTTCTACATACATTACTTCAAACATAAACAGCTGCTGGATAGTTTTGTCATCATCCGTTTTTGTCAAATATTCAGTAAGTCCCTTGATAAATTCTAAATTTGTCATTCTCTGAAGACTGTTCATCATCCCAAAGTTTTCTGTGGGGTAGAGATGCACTTTATGAAAACAGAGGAATGATTTTAAATGCTCAAAAAAGGGAGCACTGACCTATTCAAAATCTATTCTGTTCACTTTGCCTGGCTTCTAGTATATCTATCTCTTCACTTCTTCACTCTTCACCAGACAGGCATGGAAAAAGAAAGCAAGGAGTGGATAGGAAGAGTGGTGAGGTATGTTTTGAATGCAGGGAAAAAAACAGGTCTTTAATGAGGAGACCATTTTCTGAAGTTTCATAGTAATGGCCTCCTTTTTTCAATAAATTGGAAATATTTCATGCATCCTTAATGCATATTTGTATTTTAAATTAATATATATAAAAATTACAAATTAGCCACTCATGTTGAAAAACATAAAAATAGAACTCTTACGTATTTTAAAAACATTTTTCAGCAACATTTTTCATTAAATATTTTTTGTCAAATGAGCACCTGGAAAAGTTTTTCGTATTTCTTATTTCCAATTCTGACTTAATCTGAAAATTTCAGGTATCAAAAATTTACCCAATTTGTATTTCTTCTCAAAATGCTCAATTTCCTCCTTCAGAGGATATAACAACCCAACTTGTGTCACTGGTAAGTCCATATTTCTAGAAGTGTGCATCCAGTTTGTTGACACTGCCATAATAGGATCACTGGGGATTTCTCCACTGGAGAGAAATTTTGGAGCGTTATGCAATCTTTTTGAGACCTACCATAGAGCCATTTGTTGAGGCAAGGAGGTGGCACTCTTTTCTATTCCAAATGTGATGCCCTGATATAAGGCATTAAGAGTCTTGAACATCTCTCCTAAGAAGAAAGACTGGGAGAACTGGGGGTGTTCACCCTTGAGCAGAGAAGGCTGAGAGGGCATCATATTAATGTCTATAAATATCTGAGGGCTGGGTGTCATGATGAAAGCGTTGATCTCTTTTTGGTGATGCCCAGTAATAGGATAAGGAATAATGGCTCTGTTAGAACACAGGAAGTTCCCCATCAGCATGAGAAACTTCTTCACTGTGAGGGTAATAAAGCACTGTAACAGGTTGCCCAGGGCGGTTGCGGAGTCTTCTTCTCTGAACACTTTAAAAACCTGTCTGGATGTGTTCCTTTTTGTGCCTGACACCCCTGTTAGCAGGGGTGTTAGAACAGAACATATCTAGAGGTCCCTTCCAACCCCTAGCATTCTATGATTCTATAAGTTTTCACATGCAGCCCCAAAATCCAAAAGATTTCTAAGAGACAGGAGGCTGTTTGTGTAGAACTATGGAAAGAGTTTTTCCAAAAAGCTGGAAAGGTCAGCTGGTGTTCCTCAGGTGCATGAAAGAATTGTTAGAGCAGATATTACTGTCATTTTGTAATTGGGGTCCTTTAATCCTCTGGCAGATACGGCACAATTTTTTTAGCTCAATTACTACCCCTAATATTCTCTCACTGTGGAAAATTGTCACAGGGATTAATTGTTTTCATGTAATAACAAAAAATATTTATTATTCTCTGCCATGACTTTGCCTGAAATTAGGGGCCATGCAGAATGTTTTGTGGAGGGGAAAACAATTATAGAATTTGGTGGGTTTTTTGTTACAATCTGGCTTAATTGTAAATAATATTAACTTCTATATATTTGGCTCATGTGGTAGGTCAGATGAAATAACATCTTGATTTTTTTTCTAGCATTATAGCACAGGAATGCATGAATTAGCCACCAAATGAAAACAAATTTTAGATTTAAAAACATGGTGAAAGTATTTCAATATTAATTTACTTTGAAAATAAATATTTAATTTCAACCAAAAAGTATTGCTCTATACTATTTCCATTACAACATGCAGTACTTTCAGTACATTCCATCCTACTGGTGTATACATTTGAAGAGACCTAAACTTTTAGGTGCTATAAGGTGGATTTCTTAGCTTAGTACATGGTAAAATGTGTATTCTCTAAGCATAGATCATAGTTTCTTACTTTGGGTGTATGAAATTGATAGGCAAACTTTCAAACACAGATATCCCGTCTCACAAATTTTTCATTATGGCTAATAAAGCTATATGATGTATCTTCTTTTTTAATTATTATTGTACTGCTAGATCACTGGGCTAAAACATATGGCCTTGACATACTTTTAAGTGAAAGAGGTGTTTCCAGCTGTCAGAGATGCCCAGCTCTATCAAGACCTCACATCATACAGCAATTACTACACAGCATACTGAAAGGTTATGATTATATCCTGGAGATGTTTTTTTAGTGATCAGGAAAAATATAGAGCTTTGCATAAAATACACTTTTTAAACCACAAATCCACTGGAAAGCAGCCTGAGCAACAGTTAATACTTGACCCTATGTTGGACAGTGTTCTTTGTAGTGATTTTCTCAAATCCATAATTTTCTGTATTTTATTTAAATAATTCTATTTTTTGAAAAGGGCTAATTAATGTGCATGAATAACAAAGAACAGTCATAACTAGGGAGAAAACTACATCACTCTTCTTGATGACTTCACACGAGTAAAAAGAATTTTTTTTCATAGTATAACCACGAGATACGAGGAGTTTCCAGTCTTGGGTCAGTGTTAGTATGTAGAATCAGGGGCAATCCCTGTTACAAGAAGACTGTGAGACTGGTTATATTCTCCCTGTTGGCAAGTAATTACTTCTAAAAGTAGTTCCAGTTTGATCACAACAGCTGTGAATGTGCAGTAGTCCTCAAAGTAAATTCAATCTACTCATAAAGAATTTACGTGTGAGCCTGTCCAGTGAGCCCATTTAACTTCTTGGAACAATTTAAGAAGCTATTATTTCATGTAGGTTGATTCATCCAAAATCTGATATTATTTTACCCTCTTAACATCAAGATCCACTCATTATTTACTGGCAAAATTCCAGGATTTTTAGAGTAAACTGTAATTCAACTTTTACTGAAAACTCTCATCATACCTGCAATTATAAACGCCTTGAATATGGGAAAAATCTTTATATATGTTCACACCACTCTGAGGTAATAAAGATCTCACCATAATTTATTTAGATAAAGATGCTTCGTATTATTTTAAATGGCCCTTGCATCATTCATTCATGAAGTGAATGCCAATACTCTTCTGTATGACTAAAAGATTTCTTGATCTTCCTTGTGTTGAACTCATCAAATTTCATTCTTAGCAAGCGGAAACCTTCTTTGTTGAATTCTCTAAAAGAAACCCAAGGAAGGTTTTATATTTAAAACAAAATAACCATGCAACTCTCCCGCAACAAATCCATTCTCACTCTAGGGATTCCACCCATGTGGAAAACATGTGTTTAATGTACAACTTGAACAAAACTGTGATGTGGGTGACAGAAAAAGTTGGATAAAAGTTAGATTATATTTTATTTTATTTTCACTGTCTGTAAAGAATAAAAATGAATATGTTTTAAAGTGTTGCATAACATTTTACAGCCCAAACTAATCTTTGAAACAACACTGATTTATGTAAACAGTAACTGCTTGCAACCTTCTACATAGCAGAGAATTAAAAAAGAGATTAGGACCAAGGTTCAGGATGAAGTTGCCTAAAGCTAAGTATTTGATTTTGGCTTTAGGACTCTAAATAAAAATGGCCTAGTTTTTAGATCTGCTGAGCACAAGTACTTCCAAATCAGTCTCGTGATAGCTATAGCTCTTAGATGATGAGGAATCCATCTTCTCTTTGAAGTGCCTAACATGGGTTCAAGTGTCTGGTTGATGTGCTTAACTTTGAAAACGTTGGCTTAAGGAGCTTGCCCCAAAACAGACTAAGCAGTTAATCAGGGAGAATGAATCCTGCCAGAGGGACAGCGAGCTCTCATTCCCACACAGAAGGCAGAAAAACTGAAGCAAGAGCAGCAACTAGTAGGGTTTCCCTTTTCAATATCCACACGATCTTAATGGACACAATAACACAGTACAAACCCACTTTGGCATCAGGAGGAATATTCAACAGCATCTATAGTGCTTCTGAGTCCCAGAGCATTATCTTTATGACAACATCTTTCTTTGCTTTGGGGATGCACATGGCAGTTTATACTTAACACCCTAGGTTCTTCTCAGATGATCACTGTTGTGCTAGGGAATGCCTTCTCTCGAGTTTATTTGTTCCCCTGAGTTGAACATATTTAAAGATATTCCTTTCCCCCTTGATTTTCTCTACCTAACTTCAGTCTATTTCAGCTTTGTGAGCTCTTTTCCACATGCCAGTCATGATTGCAACTGCAGTTTGAAGAAATTTATCACACATATGCGTATGAATAAATATTCATAGGTAATGCTCCCCTTATTCAACAGACTTGGCTTTTACCATATCCAGTTGTCATTCTGATGAGGCAGAATCTAGGTAATGCATCAGTATTTTTCACATCTGACTTTAAGCAGAGCTATAATTTACCCTTCTTTAGCCATTATCAGTGGCTAGTCTAAAAACACATGCATGTGCAAGGCAATGTTGTGTTTCTCCCACTTCATGGAACACTCAGTTTGTTGCAAAGCCTTCAAGTACGTAGAGCCTAGGGTTTCATTTCCTAAATTTATCTTATTTTACACTGCAAAATGATCTTATTTTGCTGTGTCATTTTAATAATATGTGCATTAATAGGCACAGAATCAGTCACAAGGATGGACTGGAACAGAAGGCACACTGTTTCAACTTGATAATGATAGGGGTGTTCCCACACACATCAGGCACTGAACTGATTCCAGTGAGAGCTAGAAGGTTTTATACCACATAACTTAAGTAGAGATTGTCTGTTCTCATTCTGTCCCAGAGATGCCATTAATTTCTGCCCTGATGAGAGAGAGGCAAATGACGAGGGACTTCCAACAGGCCAGATGCTTCCAGCTCCACATCTCAGTTACTTCTGGCAACTCTTGTCTTCATCTGCAGGGGGCTGCAGTAGCAACAAGCTCAATATTTCCACCTCTTCTGCAAACATGAACTTCTTATTCATTTAATCCTTACTGTTCCTTCCCTTGTGATCATTACCAAATAGACGCACATGGGGACAACAATCTTCCCAGTCTTGAGACCAGATCATTCATCCTGATCACTATGTCCATGGACCTCAGCTCTGTGGAGAAAAGAGATCACTGATGGAATAATGAAGACTCTGGATGCCCAGGAAGGAATGGATGATGCCAAGAAGATCAATCTGCTTCTTAAGGAAGGATTTAGGAAAGTTATAAAGAAAATGCCAAATCTCCAGAGTTTGTATGCTGAAGATTTAGCAGTGTTTTTTACTATATACTGAAGCAGTCCTACGGTTTGTGTACTGCTAATCAGTGCTAGAGATCAGGACTCTGACACTGAATTCTACCACAACTCAAGCAAAGGTATTTGTCCATTGTTTATTTGGAAGTAAGGGATAATGCTTCCTCATCACCTCACATTTAGCAGTTCCCTGTATCTCGATGACAGGAGCCATGAGCACATATAGACAGACGATATTAAAAAATTGCTCCGGCTGTTCCTTGTTATGGTTAACATAAAATGGTTCTTTTAACAAAACCCCATGCAAACGGGGTTGTGACTTGCAGCTATCACTTGAAGGGTCCAGAAGAGGTTTCCCCAGCTTTGTCTTGTTGTAATTCAATAATAATGATAAAAGCAGGCCACACTTCTCTCTGACATTACAGTCTCAGAACACAATATAAATATTAACTAATTAGCCCACCCAGTCAGGGCAATGATTGCCACATGTTTGCCCAAAAAGGCACAATGAGGCTGGGATATTCACATGAGCCTGAGGGAGTTCCCTGCCCAAATCACACTGCATGTCACGGGGAGGTGGACACGAACTCCCTGAGGTACCCTTGAAAAACCAAGCTTTAATAGATCATGTCTACAGTCAATTTAGCATACAATTAAGCATTTGCACAAAGCAAATAGCACCAGAACTGTTGAAAATATAATCCTGCCCCCTTGTTAGAACACGCTGGGCTGTTTGGCATTATGCAGAATGACTGTCACCACAGTGCTTTGAAGTCACTATCACTAATGCAAACATGCGCAGGTACAAATAATTCAGCAGCAGAACACTACCCAGGTTTCTTACACCATGTATGATCCTGAAATCTTCAGGATCATATTTTAGTCTATTTATTCTTCACACAAAAGGTACTTTACAAAATCTGCTAAATAATAGCTAGGCCTACTTACTGGGTCCCAAGAATATGCCCTGCATATGTCTCATCAGACACATCTGTTTCTCCAGCTCTTGTCTCCTCGGTTCTCTTTCACCAGCAGCTGGTCTCTGAATGGATGTCAGAGACTGATCTCTTTGCTTTGCTTAGGCTGTAGGATTGTTTCTCTTCTGGTCTGCAGAGATCTGTCAATATTAGCTTAAATGTAGGTTCTTTTTTCTTGTGAAAAGAAAAGATAATAGCTCTTCCTCCTGATGGTGGCTTAGAGCACTTCAGATTATCCCTTGTTATTTCTTTGCAAGAAGAAATTTATATTCTCTTTTCATAAGAATTATACCAGTTAACAATCCTCTGGCTCAAACTTCGTTCAGTGAAGAGCTAACATCAATGGGAGTTAGCAGCATCCGCTAAGGGTAGAATTAGGATGCTCACAGAAATCTTTAGGTTCAAATAAAACAATCTTCATGGGTGCAACCATAGCAGCTCTCATGTCCTACATAGTATTTTTTAAGGATATCTTGGTCAAACATAGCTTTCAAAGGAAAAAAAAATTCTGATTCCTGGCCATGTGCTTCTTTCTATCTATAGGTCTCTGTTCCACTGGCTAGCAATTTCTCCTTGGACGTCAGGAGTTCTGGAGGATACATCAGCCTGTTTATTTATTTGTTCCTGTTTCTGTCTTGTTTTCCAGATTATTTCCCAGATTCTAATTTAAAAAACAGAAAATAAAAAAAAAGGAAAAAAATAAAAATAAATCTCTATTTATTTGTTTATTGTTCGCATTGTGTTCTGTCTTTGTACACTTCATAGTTACTTGTATTATTAGCTTTCCTTTCTGCTAGTGTCCTCCTTGGCCAAATTTAGATGCCTAATTTGCATTGTCTAAGTCAGGAGGCTTGTTTTTCTCAGTTTCTAGTATAGCAATGAGGGCAGACTGTCTCTTATAGAAGAAACTTTAGGTTGCCTAAATTAATTTCCTGAAACATTTGCATTAAAACATTCATGAAACAATTGCTGGAGAAACCTTTGTTAGCGCCAAAGACCAGTTTAGATACCTAACATACCTCAGGTTTGGTGCTAGGAGAGCCTTTTCCTTCTTTGTTTTTCACTGAGTCTCAAATGGCAGTGGGTGAAATTTCCAGTTGTCTAGGCAATGTGCCCTACCTGTGCAATCAGAGAAGACCCCTCCATGTGACATGCCCTGTTGTTTGGGTTTGCCTCTGACCAGAAGTTACTAATGGGCTAGAAACAATGTGCTGAAGTAGGACCAAGACATCACCGGCCTCTGTGACAGACTTGCAGCCTGTGAGCCTGGACAGGACCTCACCAGGGAATCTGGTTTGCAGTATGACCAGTATGTAACACATATGATTATTTTTTTAATAACAACACTTTCACACGTGCTTGTCCAAATTATGAGATTTTTCAGGGTTGAAGAACTTGATATAGAGATTAATGGTTCTCTGGCAGTTTTGAGGGCTAATGAAGACTTATCATTCAATACACTTGGTTTAGCAAGTGGAGGCAATGGAGTTGTTCTGTAGCACTGATTTTGTTTATCTTTATAAGGAAAATGCATTTAAGTGGGGAAGTAGTTGAAATTGGTAAATGATATACTGCTGAAGAGACTCACCATTAGGTTTTAACGGAAGGTCACACTGCCAGGGAGAATGGGATAAATATCCATAAAATAAACAACACTAAGACTTGGCTGAAGTGTCAAAAAGAATGTGACTGTGAGCAATTAACAGCTTCATCCTTGATCACCCAGCATGTTTTCTCACTTACAGGACCAGTTGTCCAGTGAGGGACTAAGAAGGTGTTCACTGGGCTACATTAACAACTATAGTAGCAATGGGGAGAAAATAGGCAGCATGGTCAACTTTTACTCAAAAATAGACAATATCATTAGAATAAATTATAAGTCTTGTGAACTGGCCAAAGATTTTGCCTGTCATCAGTATTTCTCCTTGATCTATCATTTGCATTACAGAGCACCAGCAATGGTAACAATTTCTGTTTGCTTTTTTTTTGAAATGGAGGATTATTCTAATTTTAGCATGCAAGTATCCCAAATACCATCCTTCTCCTATCATCTAAGTATGTTATACAGTTGGCTGTAGCCTGTCTCTTTGATGCAGAGGGTACAGTGAGCATTAACAAATGTGTTAAATCTTTACTGCATATGCCAGACAAGTAAAGCCACCTTTCTATATTTGAAATGTGCCCTAAGGCACCAGGTTATAAAGAAGCTGTAGGGATACTCTGTGCTTAGGCCATTCTGAGAGCTGAATGCCAGATAGCAATGCACACTCCCTTCCCTCAGTGAAGATCTGTAGCAAAAGACAGAGATGCACGTGTACAGTGCTGTTAAAATGAATAGTTCCCAAACTGTTAGTGTATTTAATTATGGAGCATATATGTTTTACAGGATTGCATTCAGATACATGTGCCTTCCACAATGAAAAATGGATTTGCAGTTCTCATTTTCTCTAACTATAAATATTTGTATACCACTTAATTTAAAGATTATACTGACAGATATCATTTTCGATTAATATGCTGTATTTTAAACCGTTTACATTCCATTTCAATATGCTTGCCTTCTACAAAATGTATTTCAAGACTCCCTAAAAAAAAAGAGAAAATAGGCACACTTTAAGCAGTTTACAAGAGACAGATTGTTATCTCCTACAAAGGAAAGGAAACAGGAAAGCTGTAAATAATAAGTTCTGAATAGGAATGACATAAACAGCCTAATCAATGTCTTCCAGAACTGGCAAGTGACACCTCTTTGTTTTTTGCAAATAAAAACCTTCTTAACATCACAATATAAACCATTATCTCTGCAGGCAAGGTATATTTAGAAATGTACAAAATGTACATTTCCTGCCAGCCACTAGATCAGTAGGTGGAGATCTAAAGTCATGCAAATATTACAGTAAATGCAGGCAACCAATTTCTAATTATTCCATATCAGCAGATTTGTGAGGAATATAATTTATTAAAAAAGAACAGTTTATGATCAGCAGACCTTAGTTATGACTGTTTAGGAATTCAGTGCATTTTGATCTAATCACAAAATCAAAATATTCATGAAACACAATGATATCTCCCCAAAGCAGCCGGGCAGCCATTAATTTTGAAATTCGGGTAATTTATTAACACTTATCTGTAGCTGTAAAAGCTTACCTCTGTGTTTGTAATACGGGTAAAAGTGAAAGCAGTTTTAAAACTGATTCCTAATGATTTATAATGGTTTGCTGTAATTTGAGCCAGAAATTCAATTAAAATGTATGTCTAGTTTTGTTTCAAGATCTTTAGTTAAAAATTCTATTAAAATTCTATTTCCTTCTTGCATTAAATGTATCTGTTATCTGCATATATGAGAAATATAAGAAAATTCTATCATTTATTCCCCAGACTCCACAAATGCCTTTAAAAGCATTCATTTTTATTTCATAATTCTGCCAAGGTAATATTTAGAATTTATATACAGTAGAGGAGGAATAAGTGTGGATACTATTTGCTTTTGAAGAAAACCAACCTCTCTACTGGGTGCTCATGCAAATATTCAAGTGACATTTATCGGTTCATCAAAGAAAGGGAAAACAAATAACAGCAAATTATTGGATGTTTTAAAAGCCTAATTACAATCCCAAAGCTATAACTTCTTTTTGTACATTTCACATTATAAGTACCTCTTATGAAGGAGACATAACTTCCCTACCAAAATTTGCTTCTGAGATAACAGTTCATGTTGTTATTTACAAATAATGAGAAGCAAAACTCTCGACTGTCCTGTTTATTTATGGGGGAACAAAAAAAAAACAAACAAACAACAACAACCCAACACCCAAAACAAACAAACAAACAAAACCCTAAAAAAAAAAAAAAAAAAAAAAAAAAAAAAAAAAAAAAAAAAGAAAAGAAGAGAAGAGAAAAGAAAAGAAAAGAAAAGAAAAGAAAAGAAAAGAAAAGAAAAGAAAAGATTAAGAAGCCCAGATACAATTCATTGCTGACGTTGTGAAGTTCATGCCAGGGTAAACCAGAAGTGAAAGAGTGAATATTACTCAATTTCCCTCTGTGATGGCCTTATCTCAGAAAACTTAACTACTTGTAAAGGTAAAGAAGGACTGACTTTATAGATGAGCATGTCTGTTAATGCTGATGAGAGTGATGTGACCAGTCCTAATTCTCTGTGTTGGGAACTGATCTTTTGTAATGCAGTTAATCAGTAGCTTACAGATAAAGAGAAAAATATTCAGGCACCCAAAGAAATGTTACCTTGTGAAAAAATCTTCCTATTTTTAAATTCAGATTTCCAGTGTTTACCATACTCCAGTATAATTGATGTGGAGTAATGGTGAATCAAGAACATGGAACAGCAAACTAAGGATGCAGTTCAGCAGATAGAGCCACTAAGGAAGCACTGAGGACTTTCTTCTTTCTTCACTTTCGTCTGAGTCAGTAGTAACTGCTGACTGTGAAAGTTAGTTTTACAGAAGACTGGGACACTCTATAGTCTGCAGTAAAGATAAAGCTGAGTGGAAGAAGGTGTAGATCTTTTGGTGTAGAGTAGTTACTGCATTGGATTTATGGGAGAAATAATTCACTACATTGTTTCATAAGCTTTAAGACTCAAGTGTTTCTGACTAGACAGTAAAGTATCTCTGCAAGTGAGGAATTTCCAAAAAGAAAGCATTTCATAAGAACAGGAATTTTTGTTTGCTCTGAGACATATGGAATAAGAGAGAGAACCAACTCGTAGGAAGAAATTGCATGTTGCAGGCTTTCACAAGAAGAGCAAAGTATTAACTTTTCTGCCTACTGTTGAACAAGTGTTAATGTTAAGGAGGGAATATTCATTTATTGTGTTTTACTCAGAAGGAAAAAAAAATAGACAGGCAGGGTTTCTGAGAACCTTCATTCGTCATTCCTTAGGTTGTATCACCAATATACAGAACACGCCGTTGTCATGTTTCTGTCCTTTCAGACCATCGCATGACAATCAATGGTTTCTGCCAGATGAGATGAAGAATACTCTCCATCAGGTGAAGCTGTTAAAAACAGTATTTTGGACACACTTGTGTATGTCTGCTATTCTCTCCTATGGAGGGCAGTGGTGCTCTTAAATAGTAGCTCTAGACTTTATTAGTGTATTTAATGATCTTGAGATAAAGCAGCAGACAGCATGTTGTGTATGTACATAACAATATGATTGTATACTAAGCTGGGTGAGAGACACTCCAAGAACAAGAAATTATATAAAGGATCATAGAGAGGTTAGAAACATGGGCAAGGAAATAACAAAATTAATTTATCTTTCCAAAAAAAGTATGTAATTTTCTACTTGTTTCATGCTTGCAATAACAGGCCACAACAGACTTAAGGAATGGGTGAGTCTTGGAGAAACCTGCAATCCCAAGAGATATTTAGGGGTGAGAGAACAAGAGACTTCAGAGTGAAAGAGCAAGAGATATCAGTGATAGCATCAGAGACCTTATGGTTATAGAATAAGAGATGTAGGAGGGATAGAAGAAAGCTAACTGGATGACAAGTGAGATGAACACAGGCATACGGGACCTGGGATACACAAAAGACTCTAGTTCTCAGAACTGAGTATGTGTATTTAGCTGCCAGTGGGTGAATAAAGCTTTTCCTGGATAAAAACTCCAAAGGTAGATAATTTGGAGTGATTGAAAAGAATACCTTGACACCCAGACTTACAGACTCACAAAAGACCTTGGCAGAACTACTGTAGATATTAAAAATCAGCTAGGGTAAAACACTTCTTATATTGTCATCTGGACAGAAAATTTTGCTCAAGGGCTTTTTTAAACTCTCATTTCTGTTATTCTCTTTAGAAAATTGTCTTCATTTCATTGGTGAGGCCACTGCCTTTCTCTGTTCCAGGGTCATAATGTCCTGGTTTGTCTTTCCTGTTGGAGCAGCTTCATCCTTCCTGTTCCCTGACACCAAATTGCAGTGAAGCTTAGGAGTTATCTTCACTGGGCTTCCACTTAGAGTTCTTGATTTTTCCGTCTGGTAAAAGGACAGACATTTTCCACCTGAGTTAATATGATCTTTTTCTTCTCTTTTATTGGATGACATGTTTTAAATAGAAAAATGATATGTGAATAACAATGAATTAAAAATAATAGAGTTTTGATTTTCATTCCTAGACAAATATTGCTTGTACAATAATTTCAGAACATAAACAAAATTTTCACAAATGCTAGATGATCATCTGAATACTTGCAAGAAATGAACACCATGATCCCATGAATAAATGTAAGGTTGATCTCTTGATTTAGGAAAAAAATTAATCTGTTTTCCTCAGTTGCCAGAAAAAAACTAAACAACATAGTGCTCTCAGCAAACGTTGACAATTGTGATTTGGGCTGAGTTAGATTCCTCTGAAGAGAGAAAATGTAACCATTATCTTTAATGGTATGCAGTCCATAGGAAACAGTTTAACTTTGTATAACTGGTAGCTTGCCTTCCAAAGAGAGAGATATGTCTCTAACCAAAATATATTTCCAAAGTCTGAATGGTGCTGCCCTCTCTGGATTAGCCATAATATTTAAAAAGCATAAATAGCTATGCTAGTCTCTGTTTATCACCTACAGTTTCTCTTCCTCCCCACTAAAATGGGGACATGGCATTATGTATCAGAAAACTCCATTGTTTTGTCATGGAACTCTATCCTCTCTGTGATGTATTAGCAGACCTTTTGCACTGAAGAACATTTTGTATAGTACATTTCCTAATTATGAATTTTCTGCTTTTATTGTTCTATGTCTCAGCCTTAACATCTCTTTTAATGTACTTTTGTGTGCAAATTAGAATAGCAAGAGTTAAGAAGTAAGACTTTCTGTACATGGTGGCGGATGTACAGAGCAATTCAGTATGTCAAGCTGGGGTCAAATGGAGATGGAATGTCATTACTAAATGGTAACATTTTCTGTGGATTTTAGAGAAATTCAAATCCTTTTTTAATCTAAATTTATTTTATCTTTTTTTCAGGGTTAAGGGTTGGACTTCAAGTTCCTGTCAGACATTTGTATATTAAAATGACTTTACATTTAATTATTTTCTAAACCAACTTTCAAAATAGTTATTCAGAGAGCTGTCATACCAGAATGCAATCTATTTCAAGAGGACCTTTTATCCTGACTCACATATATTTTGTATGATATACTTGAATACTTGTAAGGCATAGATTCACATATCCTCTAATTATTATTATTATTTTTTTTAATCTCATGCCCAGGATGTGCCTACTGTTATTCTAGAAAAATCTGGGATGCAGCTCTGTATCTACCACATATATTCTTAACAATGCCTAAGTAATGCTTAAATATCACTGATTTATTCTGAGTAGTTGAGTAAAAAATATAAGGCACAATCTATTGCATGCAAATTGGAATAACAAAAGTTAAGAAGAGTTTCTGCCCGTGACACTTATGACAGTGGTCAGCTCCCTTATTTTTATTTTTCACCCGTCCTGTAATCAGCGTGCAGTTAAAATTCCTATTTTACTTTAATTCTGCAGTGATGTTGGAGTGAGTTTGAGATGGGGTAATGTATTCAAAATCATAATGGTTTAGAAAATTACTTTCTATTTTTTTTAGCTATTACCACAAAGTCTTGTAATGCATTATCATGAAAACCAGAAAAGAAAGGACAAAGCATGAAAAGTATGCTGTCTCTTGGTCATAATTGTACTAATGTGTGTAGAGCTGTGTAGCTGTGGATTATCCCATATATCTTTTCCACTAATGCCCATTTTAGGTAGTCAAGGGCAGCTATCAGTGCCAAAACTCTACTTTCTATACTGAGGAGGATTTCTGATGGCATTTCCTCTTTCTGCCTACCCATGTTTCCTCCCCTTCACCTACATGCACTTTGCTAATCCATTATCAGCAAGTATTCCAGAGGCTCTATGAAAGTCACTAAACTGCATGTGACATAATGAAGAAAAATAAATGATTTATTTTAGCACAATATGATAAATAATCACACATCTTCCAGTTTAGTTCTCAGCGTCTTCTGTTCCTGCTTTGAATTCTTATTTCTCAGCAAAGCAAGCCCCAGCAGAGTTCTTATTGACACCTTGCTTATGAAAAATGTGCTGGGCCAAGAGGCAGGGGCTGGAAGAGAGATCTGAACTGAAAATATAATCCTGTCTATACCACCCCGTCAGTGAGAAATTCTTTCACCACTTCAATACAAGGCCAAGAGCAAAGTCCCAAAAGCACAGTCCAGAAAGCCTAAATAGGTTGAAGATACTGGAGGCAGATGCACATGTATTTATGCATACAAATTTCTGAAGCAAAGCGAAGTTGTATTGTTGTTGCAAACTACTCTGAAATGTGTCTGAAACTTTTTAGAGTACATCTCCACGGAGAAATCTCCATCCCTGTAATGGCAATTTTCTTTTAAAAGACAATATTTAAGGTGTATAGCAGGTTAGCTTTGTAAAAATGAATATATTAATCCAGCCATTTCCCTGTGTGGCCTACATTTTATGGTACCTAACATTTACCTACTTATTACAAATTCCTTGTTTTGTTACTAGCAGGAAAAAAAGAACAACTTCACACTGCTGGTATGTTGGAAGAATGTCTTTAGCGAATTATGCTTAGTGTTTTGTTTTTTGGGGGTGATTTTTTGACATCAAAAACAGCCTTAGTTAGGAAAATCTCCCTTTTCTGTCATTCTGAGGCAGTGACCAAATATAAACAATTGTTTTCAAAATAATTATTCCACTGCAGAAATGCTTCATCAAGTGACTACATTATTTTGAAAATACTGTGGAGGAACAAAAACTCTTCTAGTTCTCCCATCTTGCATTTAAAGAGTGAGACACACCATGTCTACTGATAGGATAAATTCCCTCATGGGGGGTTGTTTGAAGCCCAGATGTTTCTTACTGTATTTAACCTGAATTTCTGTACTTGACAACAGTGGTCCAGATGTGTAGTGAGAAATAGTTCTTTTATTTTCTGTAAGAACCCCACCTGATGTACTATCTACTGAGTTGTGATACACGCAAGAGTAGACCTTAGTTTAAAGTAATGAACATGGCCATGGTGTTATTCTTTACCTGATAATTACCAGTTTAAAAGAAAACAAAGTCCATGTTTTGTACTCATCTTCATAACTGCAAATTCAGACTAACTTCACTAAAGTGTATCCAGATGTGCCATGCACTAATTCTGCAGTTCCCATTAAATGACACACTGTTCCCATTAATTGATTTCTGGAATGAAAGTATCAAAGACAACATTGAAAATTAAATGTTCACAAAGAAAATGAAACTTTATTTTTTCTACATTTATACAAATCATTAAAGTCTTCATACGTTCAGACTTAAGACTGATTCCTCTCCCTTGCACCAGGAGCTTGAGCCTCATTTAGAGTTGACTCACAGAAGTAATAGGAGGCTTTGGACCTAATTCAATAGTTACTCTTTATGAAGGAAAACTAACTGTTTTAATAGCACAACTGGATGCAGGACCTCTCAAACTTTTAAAATCGTATAGCAGGAAGGGTCCTTTGAAACTCCTAAGGATCTGCATGTTCTGATATGAGAATACCATTGGTGAAGGAAGACAAAATATCACAGCAGTATTCATCTAACTCAGGATCTTTCTACATGACTATAAAAATCTGAAAGAAGTTTTCTTTTCTTTTTGTGAGTTCACCAAATGGAAAAGAATTGATAGAAGACTCTAAGTGGAAAGAACTGGAAGATCTGCTCCACATGGGTACATTAAAGGAATTACCTGTTCCTTTATACAAGAAACACTGTTTTATGTGATGTTCAGTCTTCTGGTTTAATGCTCCATCCTGTTTTGTCTAGCCAGCTATTTGAACAGGGTGCTCTGCAGCAGGTCAGAAATTCCTTAAGTGTCATTGTGATCTTTTTTGCCCATTTCCATTGCATAATACATTATTTTTGTATAGAAAATAAGATACCAGAAATTTACACCTGATAGAAAAAAGTTTTATTTTCAGGAAGAATGCCTAAGAGAACCATTTTGGATCTGGTGGATTGCTTTCAAGCTGTTCTATTTTTTTTTTTTCTCTCTGTATTTTACAAGTGTTTGTCATGTTTTGAATAATTTGATTCTATCATTCTATCATTCTATTTTCTTATCTTTCTCTATAGAGAATTGACCCTGCAAATAGCATGAGCTAATGTATGTTTCTTTTTCCAGTAAAGATCATTAATAAAAAAATATGCTGTATTAATTGTTATATTTTATTCATCTGTGCATCAATTCACCTGCCTCACAATGATGGTGAAGTCCCAGATATATTTTCTTAACAATTTCTCGTGGTTCCTATTTTTATCCATTACATCAATAATTGCATTATAAGTATGAGTGACAAATTTAGTTATAGCTAGTGCATTTAACAGGAAGTATTCTATGCCATTGAGATCTCTATGTGTATTCAGATCTCTATGAATGGAAATGACTCAATGCTATATTTGATTAAAAAACCAAAACAACTTTATTAGGAATAGAAAATTGGATCTTGAATTGCTTGAAATCTAGGAAGGATTTAAAATAATATGTGCCAGAAAGATCAACTATTAACTTCACAGCATTTACCTTCCACTTCTTGAAATCTGAACTACTGTAAAACTGTGGTAATAGTTTTGCCTGAAGGATTCAGTATGCCATGCTGTTCTGCTGAAGAATTATAGCCTAGGTATTTTTCTAGGTATTTTTCTGAGGCTAAGAGATGAATTTAGTTCTATGATGCTAAGCTTGGCCCAGATTTCTCCAAGTCATGTCTTGCAGTTGCTGCACTACCTGTGACTGAAATACTCATCTTCAAAGGGGAAAATCACATCCTATCCCTGCTAAAGTTTCTTTGTAGGGAGTGCTGGATGAAAGTTATGAATCTGGTTGCATGCACATGAATCCTGTGCAGCCTGCTCTAGGTGAACATTTCCTGGCAGAGCAATTGGACTAGATGATGTCCTGAGGTCCCTTCCAACCCTTAACATTCTGTGATTCTGTGGACAGAGGAGGGGGCAGGCATTGCTTGCAGCCCTCACTCCTCTGCACTGTTTTTCCTGGTGCACCAGTGAACTGGTCCCAGGAAGGGCTCTTTTCCGACTGGCTCATTTTCCTTTTGAATGACAGTTACAAATATAACCACAGCAGTGAGAAATGCTAAAAATAATTTCTGGAAAAAAAATGTAAAAAATCTGCTGTTATTTCATATTCAGAAATGATGGGATTGAATGAGTGCTTCATGCTCCAGTAGCTTATACCTTTGTACTAATACTCCACTGCATAGAGCAGTCTAGAAGATGCATTTATGAACTGGAATTTCCAAAGATTCAATTTCTGTTGGAGCGTTTCACCACATATACTTTTATTTTAAACTTGAAATAATGGACGGGCAGCTATGTTTTGTGAGCTGCTTTACACTTGGTTAGAGCAATTTGGGCACTCAGGTGCCTTTGTGTGGACTGAAAGTCCACCATCTGCTTGACAATAAGGGACCTTGTCCTATTCATTATTGTGTTAGCATAACAGTGTTTCATGAATGGTTAAGCAGCTCTCTTTTCAGCAGCTTTATAGCTATGGTGGTATGAAGCTTATTTCCCTAACATCCACCATTTAATAAAAAGACCCGATTAGCTCTTCTTTCCCTCTTCCTCAGCTAGGTGCTACACTACCCCTTCAGCCCTGGCAGGGGTGAAAGCCACAAGGCAGTAGGAAAATGACACTATTAGTCAGCTCTGTCTTGCCTGACCTCAGTGACCAAGGCTGGAGTTAAAAGCAGGGTAGTTGTGTATAAAGAGAAGTGTTACAGACATGTTAATAGCTTCCTCTCCCCACCCACTGTATCAGTGGAGATGCCAAGTTCTCTAATGCTTCAGTGGTAACCTGCTGGCTTTTGACTTTGCTTTGTACAAAATGAAATCCCAAATTAGAGTGTATTTTAAAGTTAATTTAATGTCCTCATGGAAAAGGGAAAGTTCAAACAGGTTTCGAGAAAGGTTACAACTTGCTGGTGTTGAAGATAAAGAAGGGGCTGTGAAGTATAAATATATCCTACACTTGTGTTTGTGGGTGTCTGCATCTATATGTGAATATATATCTAAATGTGACAGTCATCTAGTTATTACTATGCTGTGTATGGTTATATGTGTTACAGATCTCTCCCTTTACATTTCTTGTATTTGTTTTCTGTATGAAGAGTGTGGAATCCAGCTTGCCTTGCCATCCACCACAGACCATAACGTACCCTGGGAGAATCCCAAAGTGGCTTTCTCCTTCCTTTTTTGAACTGCAGTTCTTTCTTCCAGTAGTAATCCTCCTGTTCAGAAAAGCTGAGTGTGAAAAATTCAGAGTGAAAATAGTGCCAGCAGGAGTCAGATGTTAGCAGAATGTTCTTCTAGTTTATTTAGAGACAGCTTCAGTGGAACATCCAGCACCTGGATTTTGAAGCATGCTGGTCACTTAGCTTGGTTCGAAGATGCACTCACATTGTGTTTTTCTCTTTCTTAGGTCAATGAAAACACACTGTCAGTCCTACTTAAGTGTTTCAGCCTCTCTTCTGTTTTTTTTTCTGAGGCTAGTCCTTGACTTGTGCTGCCACCTAAGCCATGTCCAAGTGTTTTCATGGAGAAAAGTACACAGCATGAGGAAAACTTTGCAAGACATTGAAATGACCAGGAAGCAGTGAGGTTGACTATATTATAGAGCTCAAACCAGGCTGTCACCATGTTGACCAAGGTAAAGCAGTTCACCTTCATCTGGAAGAAGAGTGAACAGTTTCAAGAAATGATATTTAGATTTGATTTTTCTTAATAAATTTTATCCTTCATACAAAGCTCAAAAAGGTAATGAATCTGTACTGGTTGTTGTGAAAAGCCTGAAAATGTGATCTGGGGACACACTGCAAGTTCAAAACCCATAGAGCAAAAGACACTCTAAAACCACGCTTTAAAGCCAATTTGATGCTTTGTTGAGGTTTGACTTGTGAATGTTGAATACTTGTGATAGGTAAGAAAGCATCAGGCATCCCCATATGCTGATTTACCAAATTAGGGCTATTTCCCTATTGAGATCCCCATGGGAGCAGTTCAGCTCTCACTACCATTAAAAAATGTCATGTGATAAAGCAAAAAACCACTTACCCTTGCTTAAAGAAAAGCACTAGTTAGTTCACATTCTGTCTCACATCAGCCTGGCTTTGTTTATACTTAGACATTCATCTGCACATGGGAAGAACAGTTATGTTAGTCTCCAAGGCTCAGATGTTGAAGTGAATTCCTGTCATTGATCAAAGACAGTGATATTGATCTCATTTTATATGGTGATTTTTATCAGCTACAAAATCACAGAATTTTATGGTTATCTAATTCACTGTAATGAGATAGGAGACTACCAGCCCAGCGGGCATTGTCTTTATCCTCATTTTAGCCACTTACTTGTTCATGGTTTGACAAGAAGTAATTTTTCTTCTAAGATTTTTTTTTTCCATATATCACATTTCACCAGAAAAATGTTTTTATTGCACTTAGGTGAAGAGTAAATAGGACTCCTTCTTACTCAATGCATCTGTGTATAGAAACTCACATCATTTATTTTTTGAAGAATAAGCATAGTAGAGACCTTTGCTGGAGATATTTGAGCTCTTTAATTTCTGGGACACACAGGACAGCCCACAATGCAGTCATACAAATGACTGTGAAGAAGCAGTCTATAGATATATCTCACAGTATCCTTTTGTGTGTCCATGGAATCAATGCTTCATTGTCATGGGAATCACAGATATATAGGGCTGGAAGGTATCTACAGACATAAACTAATTCATTCCCTATCCTGACTGTACATAAAACAAACCTGACATATCTCACTTGTTCTTAAAAACCTTCAGTGAAAGAGAATCTGCAACCTGCCTCAGTGAACTATTGCAATCCTTAACCACCCTTTCAATTGGAAACCTTGTAGTCTGAATCTTCTTTGCTGAAAATTATTCTGCTTTCTTCTCATACAAATCCCACTCAGGCCCTGTGAATAACTGATCACTCTACCCTTTCTAACAAGCTTTATGTATTTGAAGCCCTTATCACACTTCCCCTCAAGTCTTCCCTTTTCCAGACTAAACACATCCAGCTCCTTCAACCTTTCCTTGCAGGTCATCTTTTTCAAACTTCTTGTAATTCCTTTTGCTCTCCTCTGGATTCTCTCTGCATTGGCTGTATGTTTCCTGAAATGTGGTGACCAGAGTGGGAAACATTATTCCATCTGAGTTTTGAGAGATTCAAGGAGAACACAACAACACGTCCAATAGCTTATACACAGCACCCCTGACTTCCACTTGAGCTTCAGACTTTCTTGAAACAGAAAGAAATAACTTAGTTTGTGGACCACTATGGTTTTTTTACATCATTATTGACATTAATATTCCACATTTAACAATTGCTCATATGACTTTGCATGTCTATTGACTGGATTTCATATTCACTCATGAATGCTTCTCTCAGACTTGAAGAATGGCTTGTATTCTGTCTGAGCTGCCAAAATGCTTTGCAGTTCTTGATTCTTTAAACTTACTTCTTGGACACTACTGATAAATATAAACCATAAAAAAATATAACTGTGCCCTCCATTCCACAACCAAGATTCTCTGTTAAAATCACACCAAAACAAAGAGGCACAGGGATAGACTGCTTCAGAATCCCACCTGAAATATCCTCCAGTCTGACAGAGAATCAGTACTAATTACTGTATTGGGTACTGTTATTCAACCACTTGCTCACACATCTTTTCATTAAATCATCCAGACCACATTTCTCTGCCTTGCTTGTGAGAACAGTATTCAAAGCAGTGCTGAAAGCCCTACTGGAGACAAGATTTATCAAATCTTCTGCTTTCTGCTATGCTGCTATCCTGTTATCCTGTCAAAGAAAGAAATTAAACTGATGTGATACATTATTGACAAATCTATGCTGGCTGTTTCTTATCACTTTTGTATCTTCTTGGTGTTTTCAGCTGGGTTGTTTAATAATTTGTTTAATAATTTCTGTCTTCCTGCTTGACTTTAACTAAGCTATAATTCCAAGATCCTCTTCTGTTTTTTAAAAACAGTTGCTATATTTGAGCTTTTCAGTCTCCTGGACCATTCCCCATACTTGACAAAATCTTGGACACAATCACTGATGGCCCTGATATTACTTCATCTAAATTGCTACAGCCTAGTGGCTGAACACCATTTGGCACTGTAAACTTGCATACATGTAACTTATGTAAATACTGTATCTTTAACCTGGTTTAGTTAAGATATTGTTGGCTTTCTTCTTGATATATTGCTGATGCTACCATATGAATGTGGTATTTTCATGAAAGAAGCGTTGTTTTTTTGAGTTTTATTTTCTGCCATGTTGAAGTATATGTTTGAAAAAATATCTGAAATCTGTTTACATTTTAAAGAGTCCATATGGTACAAGCACTGGTCTAGAAAAGCTTTGGCTCCTGGCAGTATGTCTATATGCAACTTAAGGTAGTCCTCCAAAGATGGTCAGAAAAAATAGGATTGGAAAAAGTAGCAGGAAGAAAGTAATGGAATTACTCAACTCTGAGGCTAAAAGACAACTCAGGTGATTGTGCAATTTCACCACTTTCATAGAAAACCATGGGGGAACAGACAAAGTCCAACAGATATTTTATACCCTGGCCTAAGCAGATTTAAAACCAGTTATGTAGTTTCAGAAAACACAGAGTATTTAGCAGTTCTTAATTTTTTTTTCTAACAATCAATCTACTTTTTTTCCCTTTGAGGTAAGGCAATTTCATCATATTTCTAAATACCTGAAGGGAGGGTGCAAAGAATATGGATCCAGGATTTTCTCAGTGGTACCCAGTGGCAGGACAATAGGCAGTGGACAAAAGCAGAAACACAGCAGTGTCTGTCTGAACATAAGAATTTTGGGGTTTTTACTGTGAGGGTGATCAGACACTGTTACAGATTTCCTGGTGAGACTGTGGAGTCTCCATCCTTGAAGATATTAAGAAAGTGTCTGACATGGTCCTGGACAGCTGGCTGTAGGTGGCCTGGCTTGAAAAGCTGAATTGGACAAGATGACCTCCAGAAGCCTCTTTCTAACTCAACCATTCTGTGATTCTGTGGTCTTAGCCTTCTCCCAGAAGTGAAGGAGAGCATCTGAATTTTTTTCATTTTTATTCACAAATAAGGCTTATAAAATTGAGTTTCTCATAATCTAAATAAACCTGATTCCTTAAATCTTTTCTTGTATTTGCTCTTCACTTCTAACTGAAGACAGATGTGTATTGCTAAGATAATTTCATATTTTTATAGCTCTATTTCTGTAAGACTTTAGCCATTGTCTTGCATGTCATGTTCATAAGCAATGGAAACATAATCATTGCTGATTCAAAAATCTCAGCCGAATTGATCAACTATACATTGCTGGATTGGGAGGTACTTCAAATGTAACACAGTAAGTATTTTTACCAGGTCTAGATTAATTTAAAAGTTCCACTCAGGAGCTTCTCTTTTCTGCATATATTCCCCTTGACCAAGCAAACAGTGATATCATGCATTCCTGGGGTTTGTGTTTAAGCAAGCTGAGGAGTGGAGAAGATGCACTTTTTGACAGGTAATTCACAAAAGAGTTAAAAAAGTGAAAGGGTTTTTAAAAGCAGATGTGGAAAAAAAAAAAAAAGCCTTTTTTACAGTAAATCTGATGATATGCCTGTAATTAAGTCAAATAGGTTAAAGGCTTGTTATGCTAGGATTAACATATGGTAAATACAGCCATTGAATTACACTGAGATTCATGTGATGATTACATATAAAATTCCATGTAATGAGATGTATTTATCATCAAAAGGTCTTTGGCCTTTAAGAAAATGTTACAACAATTATCCTGTGAACGTGAAAAGTCAATAGAGGTATAAATGCATGTCTTTATGCCATTATTGTGACTGCATTAATTTCAACAAGACCAGGCCTGCTGACATTAAGCCATCAAGGGGGAAACCTAGTGTTACTGATACAGCCTCTCAGCATGCCCTCTTGTCTCTCCTTGTCTGCTTGGACAGCCAGAAAGATTTTTTTTCCTCAACTCCGTCCTTTCAGCACCAAGAACGTCAAAATGGAGTTTCACAATGAATACTGAAAAAAAACCTGCTCTACAGCTCTTTGCAAAAAAGCTTGACAAAAGCTGCATTTCACAGCAGCCACTAGGCTTCAGTGGTCACTATGACAATTTTGCATATTAGCATATTACTACTATTAACCAGCAAGCTCAGATTCATATTCACTAGGGCAAATAATTTGTGAACTAACAGCAGAATAACAGTTTTCTGCCACCTCTTTGAAAGTGAGATGCAAAAATGAAGATGGGGTAGCAGTCACAGGTATACATGGACAACCAGTGAAGAAATTTATCAGATAGATACACACAGAGGTATCAGGGCACTTTGCCTCTATTTCCCCCCAAAGCAGCAAAAAAACAGAAACAGAGAAAAACATGAAATGTTGTCTTTTCTTTTTCTGTCTTCCATATTTTGATAGTTATTTTCTGCCTGTAATATACAACTTCAAAAGGGAATGGAAGTCTATAGGTTGACCCTGGATGCTTATTCATACAACATTTTCATATTGGCATAAAGTGAAGACTTATTTCCCTTCTCTGTTGCTCAGTACCTAAACTGATCAATCTAAGGAAGACAGTATTTCAGTCACTGATCCTTATTAACGTGTATTTGCTTGTTCTGCTGGATTTGAACACAAATACTGCTTTTAAGAAGACTGAAAGCAGATCTGGAGTAGACAGTCTGCCTTGGATCCTAAGAAGGCTAGTGTGTTTGTTTTAGGGACAGAATCAATCAGGTGTAATTCTTATTTATGAAGCAATTAGTGTTGTAACATTTGTAACAGCAATGTTATACCACTTGACCATTTTACATTAACAGCAATATTCAGCCACAAGGTGATATAATTCCAAAAATCAATAACGTTGTTCTTCAATGGAATGATTAAGAAAATACATTTTGTATTTCTATTTCAATTTGCAAAATGTTTACAATTTGACAGAGATCCAAATGACTATTTAATCTTTATTTACTTTTTTCTCATGCTTTTGTAATGTTCTGCATCACAGTATCTTGTTTTCCACTATTGTCTTGTGAAAGACAGGAAGAGGAAAATATGGGGACATATCAACATTACTTATCATTTCACATTCTTCCTTTTTCTCCTCAAACTGATTTTTACATTTAATAGGATACTAAGCAACTAAGAATACTGTTCTTGTCTAGAAATTGCAAATTAGGTTTAGCTATGAGCTCTTGTTTGGAAGTATGAAAGTTTACATTGTACTATATTTAAAGGCAGCTGTCTTTTGTGGAATTTTAAAATAGGCTAATTTTTATCAAAGGTTTTCCTTTCATGTTCTTTGATTGCTAAGCTATATGAGTTAACCAAAAGATAACTAAGCATTAACCCATGTTGCAGTTTTTATCTCCTTTGGCAATCCCATGAGACTTCAGCTAAGTACATTAAATGGAGCATAAATCTTTAAGTTGTTTTCATTAAGTCACATATTTAGAATACATATCCCAGTTTATTTGATCAATTGTAAAATATTAGCTGCTGCACTGAAGATTTGTGACATGGTTTGCAGCAAGTGAACAAACATTTCTGAAGAGCACTGAAAATTTTTGCTGGAATGCATGGATAAGTTACAACAATTAGGGTTTGGAACATTCATTTGTGGTTTCTTATTTCTTTATGTAACTTGCAAATGCATGCTTAAAGGCCAGTAATACCAACAGGCAAGCTTTGAAGATAATTCTAATATCGGCTTAATATTCTCAGTTTGCATTTCTGTTAATTTTCACAGTTTTCCGATCTTTTGTTCTTATTTTTATTTATTTATTGGACAGCTCTAAAACCCAAGAAGAACACCAGAAGTAAAAGGGCAGGTGTTGGGAATAGATGTTTCAACGTGTGCCTTGCTTACCATAATTTCCTAAATGACTTCATTTTCAACACAGTGATGATATTAAAATATGATAAAAGGAGTAGTTATAATAAGTATTAATAAATTAATTTACATGTGTTCGTGGGTGGTCTGAATGTACGATTTGTGATGAATAATTTTTTGAAAGTTTTTTGTCCTTGAAATAATATGGTGTACTTTCATATTAGTTTTTATCTAAGACACTCACATTTTTCTACAGGCATTAGCTAAATATTATGTTCTATGAGTATTAGCCTTCTACATCTCAGTACAAAGTCGAGAGAGACTTGTTTTTCCATTTACCAAAAGTGAAGCTCAGGTATTGAGACACTATGGAATTTATTCCATGTCATATCCAATCATAAACTTATCTTAGAGCCAAAATCTATGGACTTCAGGCAGAGTTTAAGCTCTTTCTCTGTACACAAGGATATTAAACTCTTAAGCAAACCTCTGTCCTGCTAATTTTACTCACAGAGATATTCTTTTCTTAAGTGAGCGTCCCTGTCCAAAGACAATAAAACAGCGCATTTAAAACAAAATATCCAAAATGAACAAAGGTTTTTACATTAACTTTTAAAATAAATTTGAAATCATACTACTAAGGTTGGATCTAAAGGATCTTAAATTTCAAATCCTCACTGCCAAGGGAAGAATTCTAGGGGTATTTACTTGAAAAGTCTTCTTAAACAGGAACCTGTTTCTGACCAGAAGGATGTAGGATGTGTGAGTTTGCCAATAAAAAATGATATAGAAAATCAGACTAGCTCCAGAAATACAGAATAATTTGGCAAGAATTACATATATACTAAATGGTGTTCACTTTTAAAACATGAAGAAAATGCCACATGGACATTTGTCAGAATTTCGTTATCGAGATAGTTCTGTAGTAATACTCTTTAACTTTACGAGTGTTCAAAGAGAGTACATGAATTTCCAGTTCAGGTTTTTAAATTTTAACTGTATTTGATGTGAATGTTCAGTCAGCAGCCCAAATACAAGCATTCTGAAATTTAAAAAAAAAAAATAGAGTAGCCCTGATCGCAGACCTTCATATCTTTTATAAACATCACTAAGATTTAATTCTTAGTAACAGCAGATGTGGTAGTTCTGAAGCAAAAGCAGAACATCTGCATGTGCCCCAGATCTGTTTGTTATAGATGGCATATCCTCATCCTCACTGATGGTAACTCCATGATCTTCTTTACAACACTGGGAGGTCTGCAATTTCTTGCTTAGTAGTGCATCTTTTGGTACAGGATTTAGTTACTGCTAACTCAGCAAGAGGGAGCTTTGGCTACCAAATATTTTGAATCCTGTTCTGAAATTCTACAAACAGCAAGGTAAAGCTCAGAAAATGCAAGACTGCTTTGCTATACTCATCCTAGGGGTGATTTTAAATGCTAGTTTTGCTATCAGTAACACACCATCCAGGAATCAGTAACACATTGTTAAAAACTTGTGTACAAGTCTTTTGTTGGCAGTGAAATACCCCTTTTGTGTTAATACACACTGCAGTTCTGCTTATTTTAAACATGCTATACATTAAGTAGATATGATAGGTTGGCATTCATTGACAAATTGAGTGAGTTGATTAGCAATCTGAAATCTGCGTGGACCTTCATTATGTTTGTCATGAATTGTAGGCCTAAAAAGTGTTTTTCAGATAAAAGACACAAAACATGAAAGTGAAGCAGAGGCTGATAACCCTTTCTGAAGGATGAGCTATTAGTAAGTCTCGTTGCTTAGCCATCTAGTAAACACTTCAGTGCCTTCTGATTACTATTAACCAACGGAATGATGTTTTTCTCAGCAAAAAAAGAATTACTTATGTTTCTCAAGCTGTGCATATCAGTTCAACAGAAAGGAGTAGTTTGGTAAGCTGGCTGTGCAAATGTTGGCAGTTTAAGAAAGTAAGAAATATAGGCACAATTCACTCTGTTAAATTGTTTTTTTCAAGGCAGTTAAATGATTGTGAATAGAAATTACAATCTTTGAAAAGTTTATCTGGTCAGGTCCAAAGTGGTCATCACATTTTTTGAGTCAGATGTTTATTGAGTCCTCTTAAATCAGCCATCAGGTGAAAATCACAGGTGTCACTTGCATTCACTATTTTCTGAGATAAACATGTTTTTTTCATTACTTAGAATATATCTACGTATATAACTAGATGATGAATTAAGGTCTGATATAGATGCAAAGCAGGAGAACAATTCTTTGGCAACATTCATTTCTGGGCTCCTACGGGAGCCCTGACAGCACATATTTGGATAGCCTTAACATTGCTCTAAATTGCATCCAATTGTCTGGAGCTCCAAGATGCTTCCATATAAAAAAAGTATGCCAAACACAAGAAATGTCTTCCTTTTCCTCATTCACACTTTTATGGGAGAAGCTGTGAATGAGACAGCTTACAAATAGACCTTAAGTCAGTGTGAAAGATGATGGGAAAATATAGGTACATTTCTTGAGACAATGATAACAGAGATCAGAATCAACGTCTGAGCATATTTAAATGCATTCTAGCCCATGAAAGACAAAATAAAAGGTAATATGTGGCTGGAAGAACCTGGCATGCTTTCAGGTACACAGCCTCTTCTTTGAGTCATTTACAATTTTTTTTTTTAATATAATTTTTTACACTAACATGGTTACAACATCCATGTGCCAAGCAGTATTGAGCTTTTCTTTTTGGAAGGGGCAGTTTCAACAGCATTGTCAAAGGCGGTGGTTAAAAGAAATGAAAAATCACCAGAAAGGTACAGCTTGTCTCAATTTACAAGGATGTGGAACATGAACACCTGAAATTGTTTTCTAGCTTATGTAGAACACAATGAGCCACGGGATGTTTAGACCTCCTGGTCTCTTTTGTTCGAGCCAGGGCTTAAGTTTGCACCCATCAATGTTATAAAACTATTGTTACTGATTTAAATTGGATCAAGTTAAAGTTTCATAGGGAAAATAATCCACAACTCAGTATAAAAAGTTCATCTGTTATGTTAGAGTACATCTAATACTCTAGCACCTAGGTACTGGAAAATGATTCACAGCTATAAAATCTTCAGGTTTTGTTACTTCAGACATGCTGCAGTGAAGTACATAAATATAACAAAATATTTGGTATGCATCAAAATTTTTTCTGATAATTTTTGAAGGAAACTCAAGGGAAAGAGAGTCATCTCAGAAGAATTCTGAACAATGAATTTAGTTGTGCCCTGTTTCCAGGTAGGCTTTGGCAGTTTATGAGGAAGACAAATGCATTTCTGTATTTACTATTGTCATCGACAACTGTGTAATCAGAGGAAGAGTAACTATTTTAATACTACTTGTCTATCCATGGGGGGGTTCTAATGACAGCTCTATTTTGTCTTTTGTCACCACTTGCTTATATTAAGGAGCATAAAATGCTTCTGGTTTGTTTAATATGTAAATTATGTCTTGCATGATCTAAGAGGTCCAAGATCCTGGGAAGAATTTGTCTATTTCAGGTACAGGTAGGTCAGCTGCTGAGTTTCTTCACAGTGAAGGAACAATCACAAGGAAATTCACAAATAAAACCTTTAATGGCTTTACTGTGTGTTGAGGTTAAACTGTTTTGCGTAAGTGTGGAAATGAATTAACTGTTCATTTTAGATCCATTGTCTCCTTTTTCAGCATAGCTCTTAATGAAAGGCCAAAGAAATCCTACCTAACACCAGTGGAGCTTTCATATGCTTCAAAGAGCATGGTATCAACTGTGATATCATCAGGCGTGCTAACATGTAGCTGTCAGGTAAGCCTGATGGGCTGCTATTACCACTGTCATGACTATTATTGCTCTTATAATTATTTGACCCAATTCTATGGTAAGACATTCCGTAAGTGGTAAATAAACACAGAATGTTCCTGCCACAAAGGCTCACAAAGTTAAAACTTCATTAATTTTTCTCTGGTTTGCTATCAGCTAACATATGAACCCTTACAATTAATCTGGAATTCAAAAAAAGGAAGAAAGGAGAGACAGACACTGTATTAATCGGTGATGTCTGGTATATATGTATTTACTGTAATTTGGATATGCTACATTTCATGCATTTACATCTTGTTTGTGACTAGACAATACAAACATAAGCAATTCCTACCCATTTGAATCATTTTTCTCTAGGAGCTCTGAGCATTGGAGAAAACCTCTATGTTATTTCAATCTCTGATACCCAACAAGGAGCCAAGAATTTTATCATGAGCAATTTCATTTCCCCCTTACATTCCTATTGTCCTTCAGATTCTGGGGCCTGTGGCCATAAGCTTAATGAAATTCAGACACTGGATCTAAATGCTGATAGTTTTTAATAATAAATTTGAACCACTAGGAACTTCAGGCAGGAGTAAAGCTTTCGTGTAAAGGAACAGATTCTTATAGGAAGTGAACTACTGATGAAAGATAAATTAAGTCCGGGAGAGGAGCAGGACACAAGCGCTATTCTGTTTCCATCTGAATCTTGAGTTTTGTGGGAAAGGGATCATTTTGGCGTGTTAAATACTGAAGTCATATTAGGAAACCTTCATTTTATTTTTTTTTTCTTTTATTGTAAGATTTCACAACTCAAAACTATTTTAAAGGGAAATATTAAAAAAATCTTGAATTTCTATGGCATGTGTTCCTGTGTAAAAGTTGACTTGCTCTCATTTGTAGGCAGATTTCTTTCTCAGGAAAACCTTTAAGATTACTGAAACTTTATTTGGATTTTATATTTTGGTAAAAAGTTAATGCTAATATTAAAACATGCACCATTTAATAACCAGACTAGGTACAACCTCTTTTAACAATATTTTTAGAGGTTTCAGTACAAGGATAATGAAATGATATTCAGTGATCTGCAGAGTCCTTTTGAAAAATAATATCTTTTTCACATTTCTGTAATCATTTTTTAAAGATATGGATAATGATTGTGCATGATGATTCATAGTCTCTCTTCTATATCTTAGTTTTCCTTTCCTTTTTCTCCCTTTCACATATTCTCATCTCAGCTTAACTAGTACCATTTTATGTCTCTCTCCACTTTATGCTATGATGAATGCAGCCATTCTTCTCTCCCCATCATTACAGCTGGTCTTTGATCCAGTACAGCTAATTTATATTTACCATCTATCATCTACCATCAAAACTTTATTGGAAAAGAGGTGCACCTGGACTGAATGAATTTCTTTTGATGGAGTCTGAGACTATTTTAGGACTTGTGATTAGGACACATTCATCCTCTTAATGGGACACAACAGAGACATCTTCAAATTTGTGCCAGCAAGTACTTGGTTTGTTTCAGCATGTCGTGGATATTTCACAGTTCATCTAATGTTAGACTATGCTCATTTTTTAGTGATTTGATCAGAAAGTTTGTTTTCCTTGGTATATTCTGTTGTGGTTTTACACATAGAAATTGTATTTATGTTTGTAGCTAATTCTAATCATGGGGGGGTTGGACTAGATGATCTTTAAAGATCCCTTCCAAACTAAATTATTCTCAGGTTCTGTAAGTCCTTGTAAAACTATGGGGATGCATCTACTCAAAAGAGTGTAAAAAACCAGAATATATTAGATAATTATGACCCCTGCTCTTCATAGGTGAATTGTTACAAGTATCAGAGCTTGATGGTTTCATCTTCATTTAGGTATGTGTTCATCACTCACAAAGAGGATGGGCAATGTGCAATTTAAACTCTGATATTATAGATGTAAATTAAAATAAAAGTACATATCTTATACCTGTATATAGTAATCAAAAGTCTATAATGAATTTTCTTTAGACAGTTTGTAAATGACTCTTAACACAAATGGTGTTATTACTCTAATAAAGCAAAAATTGCAAATACACATACCAGTTTATTTGATATCAAATGGTTGGATGCAGTTGTGAAATGTGGGTTGAACTGTCAGTTCCCCTTTATGTGATTTGAAATATGTGTTGCACTAGGAGGTACTGTTGGCAAATACATTTTTCTAGGAAGAAATGGAGAAGCCAGGTATTCCAGCTGCTGGGAACTCATCAGACTGTCCCTAGGCAAAAGGTACAGAGGCTCTCTCTTGATAATGGGAAACCTGACTTGTCTGAAATGTCTGCATCATTCTGGAGGAGTCCCTTGAATCAGAGCAATCAATCCCCTGTCTCAAAGCTGGAAGGATAGAAGTCTAGAAAATCACAACTTAAACTGAGTCCTACCAAGCTTCCACTCTTGTGGCTGCAACAGAGCTCCAAGCTTTGTGACAAGCAGGTGGTGTAGGCAGCTGTAAGTTGCAGTCAGCTGCAAGGGTCTGAAGATCTCCTGACCACGTTGTCAGGGAAGTCCAAAGCAGTACTGCCTCAGAGCCACTGGATCTGGCAAGCCAGTGTGTCCTAACAGCTTGCTCCAGTCTACTAGAATTATTCTAGTATATTGATGAGAACTTGTCAAACTCAGAACACTTCTGCAAATCATTTAGATTAAAAAATATATATTAAGAATTTCTTAGGTTAAGAAGCTGTAGTAGTATGTTCTTAGCATCTTCCCAGTTCTTGCTCCATGTCACATGAGGGAGGAGTGTTGGTACAATCATACATTAGAGCTGCGTTTGACCTCATAATGTATGTGAGAAAAACAACTAATATTTGTAATTCAAATGTGGTGCAGAACACTGAAACAGAGAGCAAACAGCTTTTTGGAGTGAAATAACAGATTTTGAGATCTGAGAACTTAACACAGCACCTCAGGCAGTAACATAACGATGCTCTGAGATAGCAGGATCAGTGGCAGATTTACTGTGGGAGCAGAAGAAAGTGGAAAGGGACCCATACTCCTTCATGCCCGTTCAGATGCCATTAAGCATGAGCCACTCTAGTTGGGGAAACGATCCCATGGTGTCTCTACAGTCTGCTACCCCCCCTGTCCCCAACACAGCTGCATCCAGTCACTGTCTCACCATGGGACTGATGACGGGTTGTTCACTGATAACGACACTCACTTCATAACTCTTATTTTAGTCGTCCCTGATAGATCATCTGTTCCAGCAAACCTGTGCTAGGCAGTGACAGAAATGCAAGAAGAAACATTACTAGCAAAAGCATACCAGACTGAATAACCTAGGCAGAGACAAGAAAGTCATAGTCATGTTAGAATATAATAATATCGCAGAACGTTGCACTTAAGTGTTGATATAATCTTTTTCTATATTTGATTTAAAATAAAACCAACAGTGGTTACAATAATCAGGGTCTATTTGCCTTGGTCAAGTGAGAGGGTTGCAATAATTTATTAAGTTAATCCTTTTAATGTGTTTCAAGCTAGAAAATAAACACCCACTTATTTCTAAGCATTGTATCTATCTGCTCAACTTTTATTGTAGCCAGAGCACTGGTGTTAATTAAATGCTGTTTGGGATTTTAATCCCTATCATTTGCCAGGATGCACACAGGAAGACAGTACCTGAAACAATACATCACATCAGCGAAATCTATTTAATCATTTGCTTAATTATTCAGGGAATGTGAAACTTCTTCTTAGGGTATTGTGAAGTCCTGTATTCACAGTCTCCTGATAGGAGAGAAATAAAACAGGCATTAGCAACCACAAGTTTACAGAAAGTCTGAGACTATCTTAAGAATAACAAGATTTTTAAAATAATACAATTTAGAGTCCTTGCCTTCATTTGTGATTTTTTTGTTCCAAGCTTTTTGTTTTCAGTTGGCTACATTTTAAGATTTTCTAAGCCACTACATGATCTGGCAACTCCTTTTTAATCAATGTATTTCTGTTATTTCTTGATTCTAAGAGCTAATAAGTTAGGAAAAAAAACCCTACAACCCACAAACAACAAAAAAGAAACAAAAAAAAAATAATGTAGTGTGACAGAATCCTGAATTATTCAGGCCTTTGAGAGACATCTCTACATTTTATACACTGCAAGTTACAATTGCTACCCAAAACAAAGACTTTTAATTCAAAATATCAGGTTTTGCTGTAATTGAAACTTACCGAGAAAAAGCAAAGTAATTAGGTCAGAGTGCACAGAAGTAACAAGGAAGGAAGAAAGTCCTTTCCTGTAACCATCAGATCCCTCCAAGGTATGTCTTTGCTTCCTCACTTGGCTCAGTCCATTCAGAAATAATAATCTTGATTGCACCAGTTTTTTCACATTCCTCTTTAATCTTTGAGCTCTTTCTTCCATCAAACAAAACCCTAGCTCTGTGAGCTCTGTGTTTCTCCTTTGCTCTTCCTATCATCCTCTCCTAAACTAGAGTCTCCCAGACCCTCCTTGTGACTCTGTTTCACTCCTTCCCAGATTGGAATTCAGAAGCATCTTCTCTGAGAGACCCTCATCTGATGATGAGACAGGGTAATGCCCCCTCTGTAGAGGGCTCTCCCCTGATCCAGTCACCCTGTAATCCAGGAAATAAATCAAACACTGATCTGTTACCTCAGTGTTTAGCAGGATTAGTCTTAATATAAAGTAATCTGGCAATATATAACCTGCATATAGCCTTTACAACCTGTAGTACTAACCTCAGAGCTGGACAGGTGTGCATTTCCACAGCCTTAGTCCTGATTTCAAGTGAATATATATCAATCTTGTGTGCTTTGTATTGCTTACTTTCACATGCATCTAACGATGCATCTAACTGTACGATGTCTGCCAAACTCACAAGTAGTGCAGTTTAAGTCTCTACACACACAACGTAACAGTGGAGATATATTCTCACAAAAGAAAGGCATTATAGAATTATAATGTGATTTTACAGTTATGCTCACTCTTGCAGTAATCAATTATATTTTCTAACTTATAAGGTAAATATACATAAATGCTGCCATTGCATTCACTTTCTGTAAGAAAGTAATCAATATTTATGACATTTTTCAAAGTCTAATGAGTAGCTGTGTTTTTATATTCATTGCTCACAAGTCCTTTAATACAGATTCTGAGAATCATCTAGGACATACCATACATGCTTACACTATCAAATTGTTTACCATTTAGAAATGAAAATGCCATATAAACTTTGATCCAAAACAATGCTTATAGATATTATCTTATCTTTTTCTAAAAACACTGTCATCCAAATACAAGTATAAATTAGTTATAAATCTGGCAGATGGGTTTTTTACATCCTGATATATTGTCTATGCAACTAATTCAGGGTCCTGGAAGAAAATCCTTGGTAGGAATTTCAAAGTGAAGAGTATAATCCAAATATAAGCCAATAAACTTTGTAAAGACTAAGCCTTTGAAACTCAGGACAAAAAAACTCTCTCACTTCAGGAGAGATGTTTTTCTTTCTGTAGCTAAGCAATCACTTAGCTGATATTTGAATCTTAACTTATGTTTCCTGAAATTGTTCTTTGATCCAATACAGCTCAGTCAAAATCCACTATTGTAAGTTTATATATGGGATAGAAAAGTGACCTCAGAATGTCACACCATGTGTTTCTCATGAGCTGTTAACATGTTATTCCCTCATGATTAGAAACAGCAAGGTTCCTCTGTGTTGAATGATCTGGCGATATCATGGGTCTTGAATTTCTTTGGATTTTTTGGCTACTTCATGAAGATAATGCAGTGTAGAACCATTTTTTTTCCCTCAAAACAAATGTAAGATTTTTATAGTATCCAAATAATGGAATTTTGTGCAAGCATGAAGACAATAGATAATTCAGGCTGGAGTACAGGGCAAAAAGTGGATATTTAGTTAGTCATCTGGAAATGTTTATTAACTGTAGACTAGATAAATGATGCTGCAAAGCACAATGCACCTTTGAAAGACTCGATTTGTGTCAAAATAAAAATATAGGGCTGCAAACCATGAAGCAAATTTTGCTTTCAAATAGTTTTGTCTATTTACACACAATGACTGCCCACCCAGTAGAAGAATGCACTACACATACCAGTGTGCTGCCTACAACTGGTTGCACAATGGCCATCTGCAACAGAGAGGCAGGAGTGATCGAGAGGTAAAATGGGACTGGAAAGAAAAAGAAGCAAAACTGGTGTTGAGGAGCAGCCGAGAAAGGCTGGTTTTGGGCTGGGAGGAATCTTCAGATAAATCCCAGCACTTCAGGCATTAGGGCTCTAGGTGAATTGACATCCAAGAGACGGATGAAGGTGATGGAAGGTGGGTTGCAGGTGTCCTTCTTCTTAGTTACAGAGCAGAACTGTAGCCTCAAAGGAGGCTGCCTTTTCTCTGAAGGAAGAAAAGTGCAGTGATTATGTCTATTTCTATAAACTGTGGGGAATGAGATTATACGGGGGTGGAGTGGAAGGAGGAACAAAATGAAGAGATGGGTGAAAGCCTTAGGGTTCCCACACACACACTAGCTAATCTCCCGAGACCACATGTTTTGGAAGAGGAAGAGCTCACGCTAAGATGCCTGGGGCCCTTCCACTGCTGAGCTGCACACTCTTCCTGCTGTGACAATACCTGCTTTGGAGGAAATGCTAACAGGAAAGAGGAAAGGATGGAACTTGGAGCTTTCTGAGTTTATCACCAAATACTCACCCTGTATATGTTCTGGATGCAAGTGTCCAATGATAGTCTATAAATAAGAAAGGAACAGCAGTGAGTACAGTTTCAAGCCACTACAGAAAAAAAACCCCTTTATTTGCAAGTGAATTTGGGAGTTTATTTGAAAGAGCTGTCTCAGTCCTTCTGCTTTGTCTTGAATCAGAAAGTTCTCGTAAGAACTTCATGAGTACATTTGTTTCTGAGTTGCTTACTTAGGTAGAACACCTCAGAAAAGTTCAGGAATGACTTTCAATCAGGCATTTTAAAATTGTTTTAAATTTATCTAAAAACAGGCTAAGGAGTTTAATTAACAGGCTCAGAGTAATAGTTATACCATTTTCCCTCTGCTATCAGCTTTCACTTTTATTTACGATGGGAGTCCCCCTTGTATCTCCTTTCCCACAGGGCCCACTATCACTAATATTTCTGTGATCTGTGAATAAACCAAAATTTAAAGTTAGTGCTTACAATCAATGCAAATTAATGATTTCTTAAAAAAAATATTTCAATCAGGAAAAGCAGCTTTGTAGTTGAAAATCCCATGCTGGCCTTAGAGTGGGAGTTTTTCCAGCCTCTGCTTAAATCCAAAAAAATACTGCAATCTTCTGGCACAGGCTCACTGTAATGCTTTAAAAACAATTTAGCAACTGTCATTGCTGTAATTACAGTAACTAATTACCATCCTTAGCAAACAAATAGCTTAACATAATACGCAAGCCGAATCAATTTTGAAGAAATGCAAATTCCGAAAGCGAAAAAGGGCATTTTGGCAAACCTGAAAGAGAAGCGGGAAAATAATACACTTTGTTTTATCTGCACATAATTCCCAGGGAATATCATATCATAAATATTTGCATTCAGTTCTTATCAGGACATTTGCATTTGCTTCTTATCAGTCTGCAGGCCGGACTCTGCCAGATAGAGAGTAGAGCTCCACACCATGCACATATTTCTAATGAATCACGTCTCAGGCCGAGAGAATATTTTGGCTGGAACTTTATCACTGAGATGAAGAGGTCATTTACTCTTAGAGTTGGTTCATCGTGGAATTGTCTTGAGATTTTGATGTGATTCAACCAACATTTTTTAAAATGAAAAACAAACAAACTTTGTATGCTGTTCATTTCTGTAGCATTGTCTGATTGTCTGACAAGTAATTACTCCCCCCAAAATCAAAATCATAAATAAACAGGTTTAGTTCATATTTGTGTCCCACACTCCATAACAAACTATACTGGACACTTCCCAGTGTACAGAAAAAGAATAAAGCAATAACAAATGAAAAATAAAGGCTAAGAATTAAACAAGCTGCACTTAACAACCATTATCTTGAAATTTAATGTCAAATCCTTTTTTTAGGGCTTCAGAAATACGTTTGACTAGTGGCAGTTTTCTCAGTAATGAGAGGAAATATTTGTGATGTGAAAACAGTCTCTAATGAGTGATCAGATTTTCTTAGCAGTTTCACCAGATAAAAAATATTTTTTCACCTTTTTCTTACAAAAACGTGCATCTCACCTGTAAGAAAAATGAGTGGAAAATGTCATAAATCTGAAGGTGGCATGCATTTTCCTGTTGCTAGCTCAGACACAAACAAAGGGAACACACACCAAACGCTGAATCAACCCAATTCTGTATTCTGCATTTTGCATGTATTCAAGGAGATTTTGTTTGTTTTCACGGGGAATACAAGCTTGAGCCCATAAATACCTCCTGTGATGGCAATAATTCACTTAAGACCTGCTATACCTAAGTATAAAACTGATAACTAGTACACACCATCTGGGAAAAGGCAGATTTTGCACGTTAATTCCATAGTATGACATTTCCAAATATTTTAATTGAACTGTGTAATTATTTTCTATGACTTTGTTTCACTGCCAGAATACCCCTTGTTTTGTTTTTTTTTTGTTGTATTTGAGTGATTTTTTTCTGTGCATATACGTTTTATATTCTTTTAGTCCAATTCTGAATTTAAAACAACTTTTATCCCAAAGTGTGTATCTTAAAGACATGCAAATTACCACTTTCAGGTTCCTGGAATAGTGCAACAGCCAGAGCCTTACCTGATGCCAGTCAGCATTGTTCAGTGTAGTGCCGTTGTTTACATCAGCTGACTATCTGTGACTATCTGTTTTTATATAACTTTTGGGAAGCTAAATCTTCACTACTGATCAGTCTGCTGTGTACTGTGTGATTTCTTTTATGTATTGTAACCTAGAGAACAAATTTGTCTCCTGGTCATTTGAAGCAGTACAAAACCACTTTAAAATAGGTCTATTTTTTTCCTGTGTAATGATCACTTAAAGTTAGTTTCACATGATGCCCAAGTATTCCACTTTGATTTATTTGTTGAAACACACTGTGTAGTTTCTAGTTCATTATTATTCAAATGACTTATACAGCTCATTTGGACCAAGGAAAACAGTGTATCAGTGGTGTCAGAATTATCTGAAAACAGCTCCTGAAGCCATACTGCTGTTGCCAAACTTCTGATTATATACTGCAACCATTATAGAGTGAACATTGTCTTGCCTTTTCCAGCTGCAATATTTGGGTGCATTATTGCAAAGCTCTAAGCATGGGGAAGGAGATTTGACTGCTGTTCAGCTGTAACAAAGAGGAGTGAATACATGCAGCAAACATGAAGAACTGGTGGAGATCTACACTTATAGAAACCATACAGTCACTTTCTACAGAAGATTTAGAATCATCTAGATTAAATCATCAGAGACTGGTAGAGAAAAATCCAGCAGCTGAGACAATGACATCCTGAAGACCTCTCAGAGATGCCCTTTGGAATAAGTACATACCTGAGCTCCTGAACATCCTGAGCCCCTACACATTATAAAGTGTAAACAAAAAAAAAAAAGACAAGATCCTCTCTCTTTAATATACTTACATGAAATCAAGTGTGATTTAGCTGAAAACTAAAATTTGGTATTTCCTGTAAAAATAGAACAGTTTCTGTGTTGCTGAATATTTGCCACTGCAGTCAGTGATACTTTAGAATTTTTAGCTCATTGGGAGCAGTTTTTTCCTAATCCATGGCTTTCTTTCTCCTTGTCTCTCATTTTCAATTACATTCATTGTAAACTAGGCCTAACAGTGTAGTTCAAAAGCCATTTTGAACACACAGTTGAATTCTGTAACTCATCTGGTCAAGAAATCATCTCTATGGTTCAAGTTTTATCATTTGTTTTTAGCTCTTTCTTTGAGGTGGGAAGGGCTTACAGTTAAGAGCCCATTATCAGAGTGAAGGATGCAGGAAATCCAAAATATTTATGTTTGTTCATGGCACATGGACAAGAAACAGTGCTCAGGAAAAGGGTTTTCTGATTAAGTGATTGAAAACACTCTGGTGTATGTTAATGGCTTCTTCTGTCCAACAGATAACATCATCTTTAGCCTTATCGCTGTTCTTGAACTTATTTTAAACATTCTCCTGTGCTCTTCCAATTATACACTATGCTCTTTTGGCATCCCATCTCTTCACTTTAAATCATCTCATTTGTTTGCTTTCTGATTTTTTATTTTTTTTTTTCCCAGCAGGTTGGGTGTAAAAGAAGCATTTAACAGACACTTGAAGTGAAAAAAGACTTTCCCTAGTGAAATTAATTTACATGGAATTAAACCATACACTTATAGTGAAAGAAAAAATTGGTTTTGAAAAGAAAAATCCTTGAATTTTAATATCTTGATATCATTCTGGCTTCATGAACACTGTGAAAAGATAAAATGAAGGAAGATCTGATCATTATTTAAATGTATGCAGAAGACTCCCAATAAGATAAAATTAGGTAAGATCATGCTACATCAAAATTTTTAAAATGCTGAATATATCCTTGTCATTATGGCTGTAAGAATCTGTCCAGGATAAGATACTATGAAGGCTTTTGTAGCCATCATAGTACCTCTAATAGTAACATATAAGACATCTTTCACTATGCAGGATCCCAAAGAGCTTAACAAACTGTGACTGCAGCTGCTTCACTAAATTACTACTGCTTCCCATAAATAGATGTGTTTATATCAGAGATACATTGTTATTTAGTTATACACTCTCTGTATCAGTAAGTAGGGGAGACGGCTGATCCAGAAACCAGTACAGGACTGGATTTGACCTTCAAGCCTATTGTTTAGAGTGAAGTAGATGAGCAAAATTAAACATGACTTTCTTGGTGAGTGAGAGAGAGAGGGAGAATACAATGAGGGAGGGAGAGAACAGAAGAGAGAAGACTGCTTTCTGAGACCTATTTCATGATTTATTTCTGTATTTTGCTTAGACTTAAATACAGTTGTTAAGCAGAGTCTAAAATTCAACCCCACCTTCCCCAAGTCAAGAAGTCTGTTCTCCTGGTCAGTGGGAAACATGTTTAAATCCCTTCAGAGTGAGCTGGACATTGAAAGAAGTCTGATATTTTCATTTTTGAGGGACTAATTATTATGATATTTTATAAGAGGTATGTTTCACCTACAGAATGCAAAGGTTACCAGGACAATGGCACCTTGCAGGAGGTCTGAGGGTCAGTAGGGTATGAAGCACTCATACTTTGACAGCCCTTCTTGTTGGCCGATTCTGATGAGGTGTCTAAGATATATATCCTATTTACTGGTATTTACCAAATGTAAGCAGATAAAAGTTCCTAAAAGAGACTTATCCTGTCTTTGTATACATGGCAAAAATCTGAGTCAGGGTCTCCAGTCTCTTAAATGAGAATAAGAGAGCTAATTCAGATGTTTATTTTCTTGACAATGAAAAAAAATTGATCAAAACTTCCAGGGTGGTCAGTATTAGAAAGGTACTATTATTTCTTTATGTAGAAATTAATCAAAACTGGTCAAATTTTTAAAGGCAAAAAATAACAATGCATTTTGATACATATTAGCATTGTTAATTGAATTCTTTTTCAAGCATGTATAGAATTCAACTACACATAGAATTACTCTAACACTTCATAAAACTACTTGTTAAACACATTATTTGATGAAAAATGGTAAAATTTCTCAGATAGTGGATTCCTTAAGTACAATTCACTCAGCTAAAATACAGATAAGAGATTTTTTACTAAAACACAAAGCACTTTAGGATCCCTTTGAATTGAAGGACCTACATAAATATTGTCTTCTATGTATAGAAGGGTATACATCAGTCTAGCTCTACTGAAATTACCTCAGCTATGCCCATTTCTACTGATGCAAATCCAACTCAGGTTATAAGCTTTGCATAGTACCTGTTGACTTTTCTTTTACACTAATGAACTTACCATGTGTTTTCCCATTTATCTATTCTTATGCCTTTGTAAAGGATCTTTGTATTCTAACTTTGTATAGGATACATACATGAAACTCTTCATGCATCGTTGAAATACTGGCATCAATTGAGGTGAAAGGCAATTTCTGTTTAACAGGAGACAGAAACATAAAACAAATGTTTAGGACAGGAAGTGAAGGAGAACTAATCCAGCTGAAACTCCAGGGGATTCCAAGCAGACAGAATAATATTTGCAGATGTGATTAAATTCTATGTTATGAATTATTTTTTTCCTATGAATTTAGGACTTTTTTTCTGTCTCTTGTTTCTAGATCATAAACTGTACTGTCAACTGAACATAATATGTTATAGTCACAAGTATTTGCTTTTAACTTTTTGAAAAAGTTATTGCTGTGGATGTATTTTTGAAGCAATGATGGAGGTCGATCATATTTAATATTTTTTGTTATCTATGGGGTGTAACTGATCTTCTAAAGTTTAAACTTTTAGTCTGGATTCCTAGTGGATGGATGGTCATTTTTAAGGGTCCTACTCCAAAATAAAGGAATGCCATACGATAAAAGGTAAATGCCAAAATACCCTACCAGTATAAATATTCATGATGCAATTATTCAAAGTCTTGGGAATCATAGACATTAAGAATAAAGCGGTTTTCAGCATAGTCCTAAACAGGTTTATTGGCAGAAATAAAGAACTGAACAGTGTTAACAGCTTATTTTTAAAAAAATGAGTCCTGTATTCATGCTTCATGCTTCCAACCACAGCAGTTGTCCAAGTTGCTCTCTTCGTTCTCAGTCAGTACTATGATGTTGGTAAGGCAGTGCAGGTGAGCACAGGCACTGTAACAGAAGGATTCCAGAGAGCCACTAATTTAACCTTACCTCTATTCATCACACAGCAGACATTTAGAGTAATTTGAGGAAGGGTCGCTGGGCTACTTGACAGCTTAGTTTTGAATCTTCTTGCATGCATGGACGCCCTGGAAATCACAATTTACTGGTTCTAAGTCCCATTTGGGTTTTATTCCTTTTCATCAGCAGTCAGTGCCATGACAAAATAAACGTTCATCTCAATGCTCTTCCCACACTCACAGCCAGCTCTTTCTCCCATCTACCACCTTGGGAAATACCACTTTTGCCACAAGCACAAAGACAAAGGTGAATGCGCTGAAAGGAATGCAATGGTTGGGGTGCAGGCATGTGAGCTGCCAGGCTGCCCACTTCCCCAGGAGCAGGTTAAGCTTCTGGGGCCACCTCTATGTCTTCTCTTGGGTCATTTCCCACCAGCCATTCTCACCATTGCAGTCCTGCCACATGCTTCTCAATATATGGCCACAGAAAAGAGAGAAGAACATGCTGGTAGTATAGAAAATCATTAAGGGGGTAGTGGTGGCCACTATAGAAAAGTTTCTGGACCTGACTGGTTTTCAAACTTACACTTAAGCTACTATTTTGTACCCCAATTCATGTCCTAACTTTCAATATTGTTCTTTTTCCAACAGTCTAGAACAAAGAGAGGAGAAATAGTGTCTCTTTACATCTGGAAAACACACCAATTAAAATATCTTTGCCAGTAAGTCCGTTCTACAGAACACTAATTGATATTGCCTGAGTAAGTGGAAGTGCCTGTCAAAGAAGCCATTTAAACTGCTGACTTGTTTTCATATCCAGTATACTTAAAATTGGCAAGATGTTAGCTTCCCTCTTAGAAACCCTTGTATTTTGATTTATGAATGTTTTCAAATTTTTAAGATTCTCAAAAACGTTGTTTCACCTGTAAGTAGAGAGATAGCTTGTTTGGCTAACTGCCTTGAATGAGTGTGTGCCAGGTAATGAATAATGCCATATTCAGTATTCTAAATTTGTGTTCCAAATTCTGAATTCTGAATGAGCTGCATGGAAGTATACTGATAAGTGACTGATTTTTTTACTGTAAGGATTGTCTTATTTTAAACTTTAAATTTAGTTGCCTTACTTTACTCAAAGGATTTTTGAGTGGAGTGGGATTTAAAGTGATAGTCAGCAATATTCCTACATCTTTCTAAGACTTGGAAGATGCCAAATTAAATAAAAGAGGGATAAATCTGTGCAATATATTCTGCAAAACAAATGAACCAAACTCTTCCCTGGGTGTATCTACCAAGAGTTAAGCCAAAGGAGTTCACCCACATATTAAAGTACTAAATCTGTTGAGATATTCTCCCAAGAGCAGTCAGTCTGTACAAATAAACACTATATTTTAATTCCAGCACTCTTCTTAATTACATTATATAACAAAATTGAAAAATATAGCAAAGCAAAGAACTCAAGGATAGCATTTACCAGGAGTGGCCTCTGAGAGACTGTACAGTTTTCCAGATATCATTTCATATTGCGAACTTAAAATGAACCTGTGTTAAATTTTATTTGAATATATGTCTAAGTTCACCAATATGAAAAGAAATGTGATATAAAGATAGCTTACATATTTTGTTGCTGCACATGCTGCAGAGATTATATATTATCCTAAGTTATCTTTTCCTCTTTAATAACACTTCTAGAGTATAACTAGTATCATATTTAAGAATGTGGAAAACTACTAAAATGGTGCAACTGATAAGCAAAGTAACACCATAAGTCCATTACAATTACTATAGTTTTACCAAGGGTAATAAAATTGAACTGATAATTATTATTTAAGTGCAATTAAGCTGTTGCTGTATCACTGATAAAATGCAAAATAAAAACCCATCTTGGATGTCAAGAAAGTCATAGCAGCAGAACTGCATTTAGTCAGCCAGATATATACAGTGGTGTAGCTGTGGAAATTATAGTCTACATTAGTTAAGAATGCACTTTGTGATTGCTCTTGACTTCACTTTCACAAATCCTTGAGGTTATTCTGATGTATTAATAAATTATGATTTACAGAGAGTTGCTACCACCTCTGTTACTCCTGGTGTTGTTTCAGTCCATCTTATTATGGCATTCTTCACTGGAGTGCCCTCTGGAGCAGTGTATTTGCTGACTGTTAGCATAAGAAAAATGGCTATCATCTTGAACAATCATCTTGAACAATGTTTTATTGGCTGAACCCTGTGTGAATTCATTTACACCTCCATAGTTTACATGCAGAATAGTACTACTTCAGTGTGAAAGAACATGTGTTTTGCACAGTCATAAATGGCAACAAAAAGTTCATGTCACAAGGGAAAGAACACCACCAAGGGCAGACCAGATTTATTTTACTGGAAAAATAGTTGATATCTGTAGAAACTTTTATTGAAATTTTAAAAAGTGAATTTGCTGCATATTTTGGGGGCATAGGAGTGGAACTATTTGAATACTATACACATCCGTCCATCTGCTCTCTAGATCTTGCAGTGAAATTGCAATTGATCCTGGCTCAAAGCCAAAGTCAGAGATTAATTAGTAAAATTAGTGCCAGAATACCACAGTCTGAAGTAAAATATGTAATCCGTTTTCATAATGCATTGTGAAACTGGGTCCCAGGCAGGCAATGGATCTTTTCCTGTCCTAAATTAGCTTTCGCTGCAAAGAAATGAATTGAAATATGGCTTAGTATTGATACCCTTTTTTAAAAAACTATGCAGCTTGAAACAAATAGTACAGGATTTGGGTATGCAAATTTTGTACTAAGGTTCAAAGGTTTTTCCATTTGAAATGTGCAAGAGATTATTGATAATATTTTGTTTCTTCTCTTCTGTGTTATTTTATGCCTACAAAATGATAGACTTCTGAGTTTCTGTATTCAGGGGTACTTCTGGCCAGGGTAAAGTTATTTCATATATGTGAGGAGTTTTTCAGGTGCTTCTACAATGTTAAAAAATTACAAAATGCTCTTTTTGAAACTTCTCATATTCTTTTCACTTCCCTAGTTGGCATATTGCTTTCAAATGGTATTTAATGTTAAAAATTTTGGCTTTCTGTTCTTATCTATTTTCTTATCTCTGTTTCCCTCTATCCCTCCTTGTTTTTCATTACCCTTACGTTATTCATCAAGATAAAGGGGGGCCCAGAAGTGTGTTTCTCTTTCCCAAAAGAGTCTTTGTAGACTCCATCTTTGTAGGAGAATTTCCTTTTTTAGTTCTTGACCTTTAAGAGGAGCTTGTGCCAAGATGGGCTCTGTACATTATCTGAATACTGCTAAACATGTTTGAAGTTCAGCTCTATGTTAACGATGTCCACAGAAGTCTTGGCATCATCTTCAAAGACATTTGGGGCTGTATTTTAAAGGTATTTAGGCACCTAAGCATGTTTTTATCTGTAGTTGTAGGTGTCTAAACATGAATTTATCTGCTGTATTAGCTGATTTTAAAAAATGTGTTTATGTGCAGTTTTAAAAATCTGGCCATAAATTCTCAGGTAATTCAAGAAATGTTCAACCAAAACCAGAAAAGGTTTCAGAGGGGAATGCACCACTCTGTAATCTTGAGAATTTGGTGGCAGTTTCTTCAGTGTGAATTCAGGACTAGCTTGTGGATCCAGAGATAGTTCATGTGAACATTTGCATGTCTGGACTGGAGACAATAAAACATACATCTAGCCTGTTGTCCTGTGCCCATTAGTCACGATAGCAGATTAAAAAATAAAATCCAACCAAGGAAACACAGGGGAAGGAGAGAACAGTACTTCTTCTGGCATGTCCTGCCACTCTCAGCATGGATTAGGGATTTCCTGAGACAGAGTCTAAGCATTTAACATCTCCTTAACAACCTGTCATCACTTAGTGTTCACAGAACTGCACTGAACTAAGGTTTCAAAAAAAACCCCAGCCACAATATATCCAGAATATCCTTCTGAAAGGTAATAGTTATCTGATATTTTCTTACTGCTATTTAATTTAAATTTAGGACTATACCTTAGTTTGGATTAATTGAAATTACCTTCTTGTAATCTTTGTCTACTGTCAAGGTAAACTTTTGTTTAGTTTTGTTTTGTTTTGTTTTGTTTTGTTTTGTTTTCCCCTCCTTTATACACAGTGACGTACTTATCTTTTTGTTTTTACCAGATTTCCCTCTACAGAAATGAGACTTAATGATCCATAGTGCCAAGAGACACCCATGGAACCCTTTTTTAAAAATTATATCACATTTTCCTCCTCCCACCCTGCCAGGACAGAATCCACGTTAAGCAGGGAATACCAGACCACAGTTCAGCAATGTGTTGAGACTTTTTAGAATTCTTGGGAGAATACTATCAGGTCCTAGAAATTTGTTACTGTTCATTTTATCCACTGACTCTAAAGCCTCTTCAGTTCAGACTTTTGTTTGAGACAGTTGGTCAAACTTGTCCTCTTCAAAGAAAGACTCCAGTGTTGGACTCCCTTTATGCTCTTCCAGACTGAAAGTTAATGCAAGGAATTTGCAGAGTTGTTTCACTTCTGACGCTTTGTTTTCATTGAGCTCCCCTTTTGCACCTTCATAATCATCTACAGACTCCCTGGAAGACTTCTGGTTTCTTGATGTGTCTGAAGTTGGCTTTATTTCTAGTTTTTATGCCATTAGCAAGTTGCTTCTCAAAAATCTTTTTTAGCCCACCAATGGTTTTATATTTATGGTTTGCATTTAACTTATTGGTGTTTAGAACAGAATGAATTTGCAGACAAGCTAAATGCCAAAATTATCCATGGAAGCAGAAGAACTGGATCAGATTAGGAGTCTTTCCTTATCTTGACAGTGATTAACACCAGATATTTCAGAAAAAACTGAAAAAGGAGAAAAAAACCCCCAGTATATATTTTCAGAGGACCTAGTCTAAGGCATTGCAAAGGCTGGATTTTCCCCTGAAGCATAAAATTTTATACTACTGATATTTGGAAGACAAAAAATTGAATGCATTTGATTTACTTGGGAGGTACTTGTGGACAGAAGGCTCAAGAAATGGGATGTTCCTGATTTTAGTGAAAGGAAAGGAAAAGGAATGGAAAGTAAAATGTCAGCAAACCATGCCTAGGTAAGTCCCTTGGAAAAGAATTCTGTGAAGAAAAATGAAGTTCTAAATTGCTGGCTGTACATGAGAGAGACAGGATTAAAGGCATAGCAGTAAACTGTCCTGAAGCAATGCAGAACCAACAGTGCTATGTCTGGAAACCTTTATTGCAATGAAAAAAATAAAAAAATGAAAAAAAAAGAAAAGGAGGGAAGGGAATGTAAGCAGAGTATTTGGCTATAAAATGAAAAAATATAAAAGAACGTAGGACATTGTAAACTTACTTTTGTTATTTTGAATTTAATTATTAACAAATAATTTGTAATAAGATAGAAGATAAACATGACTTCTTTCAGACAAAATTATCTTAACTCTATTTTCTTTCTTTGTCAAGTAATTGGAATAAGCTGGAAGAGATAATAGTGATTTATCTTGACATTTGTAGATCTTTATGGTGTCATGTATGACACTCCCATGAAAATCAAGAGAATGTGAACTAGATTAAATAGTTATGTTGTAGATAAACAACTTGTTGAAAAACAATACTCGAAGAGAATACATCAGTAACACTCTATAATAGTGGGAGTCAAATTAAACCATATGCCATATACATTTTTCACTACCTGAATTAAGAACTGGAAAGCACAGTTACAAAATTGGTGAATGTCAAAACTGAGTGAGAGAATTACAGACACTTTGGAGAATAAAATAAAACAAAACACTAGAATGTGAAATCAATGACATTAAGCTTAAGGGAAAAAAAATACAAAGTGATACATACAGAAAGAAGAAGTCAAATATGTAAATGCAAAAAGGAGAGTAACTAGAAAGAATGCTGCACTGGAGAAAACATCTTCAAAACCACAGACTAAATATGAGGCAGAAACATGCTGCTGTTTCAGAAAGAGAAAATCTTAATCCAAGATGCAGGAAAAGGATTGATGGATAAGAGATTTGGGAGGTAATTATTCTGGTCTATCTACTATTGATGGAATACTTTATCCAGTTTTGAGCACCATGCTTTAAGAAAAACTGTGCTTGGAGGGAGTCCAGGAGAGAGCAACAAGAGTGATTAGAGGTTTAGAGAGCATGGTGTATGAAGAAAGGTTGAAAGAATTTGTTCTGTTTAGTCTAGGAGAACACAGACTGAGAGAGTGAAATGTTAGCAGCCTTTCCATATGTAAAAGTTTATTGCAAAAAGATTAAAATTATTTGTTCTTTATGTCCACTATAGGTAGGTTCAAAAATCATTGGAACTATTTGCTGTAAGGAAGTTTTGGGATATGTATAAGACATGATTTTGTAACTGAGATTCTTAGCAATGGAGCACAACTGAAGAAATTTCTGGAATCCTATTTGATGTTTTTTCATATCAAGTAAACGAAACATTTATCTAACATGTTTAGCCATGTTAGATAGCCTATGAGGGCGGGGGGAGGATTAGATTGCCGTCTCAAAACACTATATTTCTATTATCAATAGTTATTTATCCTGAGTATTTTGTATCTATTATCTAAAAGCATGAATGAAATGTGAGCAAAACATAAGAAATCACTATCTCTTATTACTCATTATTTTTGTGACTTGACTCTTGGTTTTGCCTATTCTAGAAGAGCCAGGCACATTTTTTTCACAGTAATTTCATAGTAGCTCTCTCATGATTCTAACAATAGTAATCAGCTACCAGTAAGCTTCTTCTCTACCTACAGTCTGCTTCAAGATAGCATAACCACATCTGAACACAGTGTTACAATTGAGAATATAATATTTGTTTCTATAATGATCTGATATAACTTCTTAGGGTGATTTCCTATACTGTTCTTTTTCAATCTTATATATTATTTCCACCTTTGACCATTACTGACTTCATTTGGATACCCATTCATGTAGACCTCCATGTTGCTTTAAACTCCTTATCCTTGTATGAGCTGGTTATTCTGAATGACATTGTGTCATCTGAACATTGGGTCACATTCTTGTTCATCTTTTCTGCCCATCATTCCTATACATTATGAAATGTCTTGGCTTACAACCTTTATGTTTTCCAGTGTTACTCTAATTCTGGAATAGAACTATCTCATTAATATCCTCCACATTTTCATGTTCCACACAACAAATGCTCATAAAGTCACTTCATAGTCCTTTTTTTTTTGCATTAACCCCTTATACTGAGGGGTGCACAGTAAAAGTAACCCCACATCTTACTCAGCCACAGTTTAATACCTTTTATGTGCTGGAAAACAGTCTGTAAAGACATCACTAGTGAAGTGTGCTCAGGGATCATCTCTCCTGAATTAAATCTGAGATGCCATCCAGCATGAAAACAAATTAGATAGCTCCAGAGGCAAGCTGAAACTACCATCTACAAAACAGTGCATGAATACCTGAAGGACAGTGTAAGATTCTCAGCTGGCACACTACATTAAAAAAGGCCTGATGACTGTTTCTTAAGTCCAGAAAGATTATTCTCAGTCAGAAAACAGTGGGTGCTATGCACAGCAAGAGAGCTTGCTGAGAGGTAAAAGCAGAGGTGGCCTATAATGAGCATGCTCTGTGGGGACACTGGATTGTTTACAAACTGAGCAAAAAAAATCCAACAACAGCAGAAAAATCTGGGAAATGAGACTCTGTGGCTGAAGCCTAATGGGAGAGAAATATTGAAGCATAAAATCATAGAATCATAGAATGGCTTGTGTTGGAAGGGACCCATCACCTAGTTCTAAACTCCCTTGCATGGTCAGGGACATCTCCCAGGAGACCAGGTTGCTCAAAACCCCATCCAACCTTGAACAATTCCAGGGAAAGACCATTTGCAGCCTCCCTGGACAAATTGTTTCATTGTCTCACCACACTCACAGTAAATATTTTATTTCTAATTTATAACCTAAATCTACCCTCTTCTAGTTTAAAGCCATTACCTTTTGTTTTATTGCTTCATAATATTAAAAAAAATAAAATAAAATAAAAAAAAAATCCCTCTCCAGCTTTCTTGTAGCCCCTTTCAGGTACTGGGAGGATGTTCTAAAGTTTTCCCGGAACCTTCTCCTCTCTCCTCTCCTCTCTCCTCTGCCACTCACGCACTGGCAGTGATCTCACAAGAGAGACAATTCTGCTTCTGGGCTTTCTCATTGCTCACAAATCAGTGACCAAAGGAAAGTGACCAAATTATTTGGCTTATGATTTAACTATGGTATGTATGGTTTCTAGACCAACTCTTATAGAACTGTAAAGCTTTGTCCATGTCATTCACTTGAAAGAAGTCAGACGCTTGAGATAGCTACAGGCAGAGATGTCAGGTTTTGGAAAATAAAACCCATGAAAGCCTGCAGCCTAAGATCACAGAATCAGTTCTGGTTGGGACCAGTGGACCTGGTTAACCTAGATTTTTGCAGTCACTAGGCCTATAGGGATTATTTTTTTATGTTTAAAACTAAACCTCCAGGATTTTCTCTGCATAATTATCACTGGCTGCAGAATCATCTCCTTGATGTTGAATCAAAAAACTTTAAAAAATAAAACCAGCTACCATATGTTCATCACTGTGATCTTTCAAAACATGCACCAGGTATGAGCTGATAAAAATACTCTTTGCTGAATCTTCAGGGAGCCTGAAATTTTATCTGTAACAGAGATGTAACTGAACTGGTTTGTTCAGTTGGATTGTCCATTGTGTAACTTAAAGATAATACAAATGCCGCAGCTTTTAACTATATAAGTGCTGATCAAGTGGAAGGATATTTCTGTGACTATTCCACAAACCCAGCAATCTACCATTTTTTATTTGTCTTTGTTCCTTAGAGCTCACAAAATTCACAAAATCTTCTTTCCCTATCTCTCCTGAAGGCAACTTCCACAACGCAGTTCTGTGCACAGTTCCCAAAATCTCTAGCACATATCTGGCTAGAGTCAGATAAATGAGAAGTCCAAACAACAAATGAAAGAAGCAGTAGCAAAATTAAAATTTCTTTCACATTTTCAAAAGTTTCTAACTGACTTCTTTAATCGGCAAGACTATGTCCATCATAATTGTTGAAGAGTAGCTCTCTCTAAAGCAAGTGGGATAACTGAAATCTTAAAGAATGTGGCTCTGTGGGGGGAAGATGTGTCACTGCCTGGTCCAGGCTAAATTAGAAGAGCTGGCTGCACGCACAAGACTCTGTCACTGTATGTCCCAGAGGTTGTTCAATGATCATAACTGCAGGCCCCATCTTGGGTTGGGATTTATCTGTGGTAGATGTTACCATCCTAAGGACAGACCTTTAATGTCAACTGCAGTATAATGCTAGCCTGCCTACCAAAAGGAGTGCAGATATGTCAGAGCATAGGCTTAACATATGAGAGGCACATGTTATCCTTGCTGTTTTAAGCTGTCTCAGTTATCTCTGTAGTGCACAGCTGTCACCAGTGTGACATAGCCCTAAAACAGTTCTTATTCCAGGAAAAAATTAGTATTATTAGCGTGGTCACACAGGAAGTCTACAGTAGAATAAGGAACTGACTCCTTAACGTTCAGGCTCTGGTGTTTAGCTAAACTGCCAGACTACTTTGTATTTTTTAGGGAGCCTGACTCTGGCAGTGCACCCAGTACCAGACCACATTCAGACTGCTGCCCCTTCCCTTCTCTGCATGGCCCCAAACCCTGAGCCTGTACAAGCTGCAAATGGATTCATTCTCTCACTTCCAGGGCTCTGTACCAGGGCTCTGGGCACCACGAGAGTAATTTTCAGCCCTGGTTTAGAGAACTGTTACATCCAGAGGCAGGAACGTTGCTGACAGCTAGTTGATCAAAAATCAGTCATAACCCAAGCCATGCTAATGTAAAAACAAGCAAGGTATTTCTGTACATGATCAGCATGTAAGAAATGTTCATAAAGCAGGTGTAGAGAAGAGGGGGGCTATGCTTATTTTAAAGGTTTTCTTTCATAGTCTGTTGACAAGTTGACAAGCAGTTTATAGGCTTATTTTACCACATGGCTGTGAACTAGAACTCATAAGAACTTTTTGTCCTTAATTTTGTAGTCATGGAAGAAATTGTTTGCAGGAAGAGACTTGCTTTAAAACCTTATTCCTACATCTTTATTCCATTCACTGGGAAAATTCCCTTTCTTCAGGAGCAATAATATAAAAAAACAAAGCAGAATGTCCTTGGAATAAGAGGTTTCCACTGCCACATTTGCCTTTCACATCTCATATGAACCAAGCAATGTGACAACCATACCCTATATAGGCAAACTGACACACTAAATTCCCTGCTGTCTCTGGTTCAAGACTGGGGAAAGTCACACACAAATTATTTCAGCTGAAAAAGAGTTAGGAAGTAAAAGCTGTTTATTAGAGGTACTTTGCAACAGACTGTCTTTCTTTGGACTCTTAGAAAAATTTTACTTAGCAAACACTTCACTTCTATGGCTACGTCTGTTACTACAAGGTTCTGTGAAGGATAGGAAAATTTTGAAGTGAGTTATTGACCTAATTTTCTGCAATGTGCATGAATATGCACCAAATTCACCAGAATAAAAATTAATTTCTTCAAAGTTCATCTTAATTTCCATACACAGTCTTTATGGCTTACTTCATTACTATACTATTGAGTAACAGGATAGTAATGGTTGACATGTGCGTTGATCCAAAAATAATTTTGAGACTATTAACCAATGGAACTCTTGAAGTATCTGTTCACCTAAGTACTTGTTAGGAAATATTCAGAAATGCTGTACAATTAGGAAATTAGGAAGGTTTTAATGTCTGAATATTTTCACCATGAGAATTATTAGACTGCAATTCCAAAGCAACATACGTTCAAAGCCATTGTAAATCATTCCTTTCTCTCTGGACTCCACAAGGAATATGCCAAAAGAAATAGTCCCATTCATGATGAGATGGAAAAAAAAAAACAAAAGCCAAACAATAAATAACAAAAGTACTAACAACAACCAAAATTAAAAAAATTAAAAAATTAAAACTGTGTCCTACAAGCAGTAGATTTTATGAGATGATAATTAAGGACAAAGAAGCTTTTTCACCAGAACCTAACTTGTTTCTGACTTGCAATACTTGGCTGAGAAATCCCCCCAGCCCTGTCATTCTCCTTGCTGTGTTCACACACTGCAGAAATCACAGCAAACATGCTGCCAAAGCAGATTGTGGTGGTTTCTTCCCTCATCAAACTATGAAACTCTTGCATTTATCTGTGCAAAAATGTTAGAACTACTTTCAGACTGAAGAAAGAGCACATTCCTCCAGTTTCCTCTGAGTATCTTTATGCCAGACCATAGTAATGTCTGACTTAGGCAAACTGGCGGTCTACAGGTCAGTGTAGAAATGCAACTAACAGGCTTTAAAATGCACAAGGTATGATATTTAATTGATCTCATCGTATCTGTGGGTTAAACAAAAAGCCAGATAGTGGCTTGTCCTGAGGAAAAGGCTAATGAGGCAACCACCCTCTGCAAGGTTTGTCTGCAGTCATTTCAATTTGTGTCACTAGAGCGCTTGGGAGCAATGACTTCGCAATAAAGTCATGTTTTCATTTTTTCTAAGAGTTATTATATCTCTTGTGTGCCATGTCCATCTCTAAAATATTTTTAATATCAAGCTATGATTTATTGTAGGAAGAATCAAAATCGTGGTTAGTACCTGGGAATGCACCTCAAGAAATCTGGGTCCAGTTGTTGGTGCTTCACACCTCTCCGGTTGCTCACTGAGTCTGTAGCATGGATGGTTCCTGGCTGAGTCTGATGCTTACTGGGACACTCCAGCTAGCAGCTGGTCTAGCTGGTGTGCAATGAGTGAAAAATAACAGACTGAGGCATGTGCTTGCCACTTTGAGAGCCTGCCTTATAAGACTGGCAGATGCTTTGAGTCTCCATCCGGTTGCAATAAATATCAGCTGATGGCTTATTGATTAGCAGTCTGGTAGTATGTTCTAATGATCTTTCTACCCTCCAGCATTTTGGGAAGATCCTTAAATGTGGCTTTGCCTTTTTCCTCGCATGGCTTGCAAATGACTTGAAGTGGGTTAAGTAACAGAGCCTGATATTTTTACCTTCTGGTGGAAGTCCCATGCCAAATTTGATCCACTGCAACACTGAGAAATTTGGATGGCATATTTTGTGCCTTTGCAGGAGACAGGAAAAAAAAAATTATTTGCCTCCTCTCTAGTTTCTGCAGGGTGATTGATAGCCTGATTAAACCAGGCTGACTCCATTTGGTTACAGAACTGAGGTTTTGTTACTGTGAAAAAAAATCCTGTTACAGTGCTTTGCAGTTAAAAAAAAAAAAAAAAAAAAAAAATCACGTGGATTTAGACAGAAATATCTGCCTCCATGGAGACAGAGAAACGTTCAGAGAGGACTAATCTTAGTTCTGAGTTTGAATATTACTTGCTGCTTCCAGAAGTTCAAGAGAATTAGGCTCTCACAACATGGGGAACTACACCTATAACCTTTGTGAAGGCAAAGACAAAACAATTCAAGGGACTAAGACCTACTTCTGATAGATATGAAACAAATTTATAACTGTTTTCAAACTGGCTACATGCTAGATCTGTGCTTTCCAAAGGCTTATTGAAATGTAACACTAACTCCATATTTGAATAATGAAGTGATGGCCTTTTGTTAGTGGATTCAGAACTTTAAGAAGTTTGTATTTCAGTGGGGTTTACATAGGGACTGAGTTAATAGAAAGAAATAGTCATACCTAAGCAAATAATAAATGCCAGGGTTTTTGAGATGTGGAGGTTAGCAGCCATGGAGTGCAGATGGCAGATCTCTGGGTGAATTAAAAAGAAACCTCTGCTAAATTCTTGGAATCTGTTCACATTTTCACCATTTCAGTCCCTCATGTAAAGTTACAGAATTGGGGAATGTCTTTATTTCCTCACAGGTTTCTATTTTAGTGTCACAGGTTCTCCATCTCTCTTTGAGTTTTACTTATGCATACCGAGATTTAGTGTAAAATAATGTTCACAAATATTAGTGGCTTTTACTTGCTAGCAAAATCTTACTAATTGTCCTTTACTGAAGAAAGTACATGAAGTATGTATTTCTTATTACCTAAGTGAATTTTATGAGTTTTACATCACTTTTGCAATTATGCCAGACTGATGACTGCAATGTAAATAATTCAGCAATAGTTTTTGTGTTGTGCTACTGTATAAGAACACTGCCCTAACCACTGAGTCCTGATTTAGCAAAGGTTATTTTTTTAAATAAGGTACACTAATGCTACTGTATTAGTCCCTTTTTTGAGTTGAGCTCTGCTATCCCACAAATTGGATGGAAACCTCATTAGTGGAGCAATAATGAGCTGGCAATGAAACCCCTTCAAGCTTGCGTGCTTACAGCCATTTGCCTGTTTGTCTTACTCTTCATCATGAGCCTGAAATTGCCCATTAGGATTGCAGTGAAGAGCAAGTCTGACTGGAGCTGTGATCCTGATGGAGCCACCAAACAGGCAGAAATCTGTCAAAACCAAAGGGGGCTGGCGAGGAATATTTGCAGGGAGACTGCACCTGTGTGCATGTGTGTGTGCTTGTTCATCCTGAGGTAAAACTATACTGGGAGAAAAAAAAAAAAAAAAAAAAAAAAAAGAGAAACCAGAGATAGAATAATAGAGGGATAGAATTAAGAGAGAAAAGGGAGCAAGGACAGTGTTTTATTAGAACATTTAAGTGCCAGCCAGCAGCATTTTATTGTAGCTGAAATTAATAAAATGTCAATGAACTTCTATCAAGATCTTGCTGTACAGTGCCACGAATGCCAGCATTAATGTCAGAACAGGGAGATTCCCAAGGTGATTAATCAGATCCTTTGAATCAAAACTGTTTAAATACAGCTCTAACACAGAAGAAAATAAGTGAAACAACAGCCACCCAAATAACAGGTGCTTATGCTGCTTTCCAGACAAAAAAATAAAGTTGTTATCTAGGATATTGAATATTTTAGAAAAACCCACCCTGTTGTGATGAGAGAAGCCTCAAAGCTGACAAGATAAACAGGAGACTGAGTAAAGTATTCTAAAAACCCAGTTTATCAGGTGTACAATGAAGTTGCTCGTAATCTCTACAATAGACTATCAGCATATATTAGTGTATTGAACAGAGTCAACAAGTATATTAGAAGATATATTAGAAAATATTAGAAAAACAAGTTGCCAGCAAATCATTACAGAAAGCTACGTAGATTTTTACACTTACTAAAAAAACCCAAAAAAACCCGCCAAAAACCAAAACCAAAACCAGAAAAATGAAACAAAACAAAACAAAACAAAATCAGCAAAACCCCCCCAACATTCATTTTCATGTCTTCAGCTTCTTGGTTTTATACTTTTATTTTTATAAATGTTTGCTGCTTTGAAATCAGAATTTTATCTCTTTAATAAATATAGAATTTGCTAAAAATTTATTGACTTAAAAATAACTATTTAAGAGTTAGGAATATAATATGAGATGATCATAAAGACAAAACGGTTTTATGATCATTAAGGAAATAGAACAGTCCAGGGAGTGATTCATTGCACTCTGTGATGAAGATTCTCAGTTCATTGTCTACAGGGGGAGCCTAGATTACAAACATAAGCCTTGAGAAATACACAATAGAATATTAAAATTGGATATCTGAGTTTTCTACTCAGTGATATGCCCAATTTCTGAAAATACTTTTGCCATTAAGAAGGAAGCATCTTGTCTACACATTAATCAGCTTCTGAATCACTGAATCACCTTCCAACCCATATAAGACACACTAGTTCACAAGTAAATTCACGTGTGGATCCAGTTTTTCCATCTTGGGTTAGCTATTCATATCACAGATACAATGTGGACTTTCCTCCTGCTGTCCAGTTGTTAAATGTTGCTACTTTTTAATCAGCTTTCAAAGTAGCCATCAGTTTTCAGCCAAGTGAAATTAGATAGCATCATTCTCTGTCCTAGAGATCTACCATGCTAACTTGTATGAAATTTGTTACATGGAAAGTGAATTAGTCTACAGGAATATAGCAGAAATGTCATGATTTGCACTACAGACACTGAAGACTCATTATAAATTACTGAGTTTTGCAAGTGAGTAAAGAAGCAAAAACAATAGAAGGCAATTTGAAGTCCAAGATGATGCATTTCAAGATGTGGTTTGTTTTGGTTTTTTTTTTTCCCCCTCCTTTAGTTTTAATTATTTATTATAATATTGCATAGAATGTGTTCTGTAAAAATAATGAATCCTAATAAAAGGAAACTTTACTGCAGCATTTCCCTTTTAAATCTTTCTTAAATTGAAAAACATGACAGAAAGTTTTTTAATTACAGGCCGTACATATCAGTGCTTATAAATTAACTGCTTTCTTTTACACAGGTTTTGTTAATCATAAAATAATGATTCAGTGAGTATTGAATCCATATTGATACTCCTCAGCTGGACCCAGTCAAGAAGTTTGCAACTTCTACTGTATCATGCTACTTTACTGCATCGTGTCTCTCAAAGTAGACTCATAAGCAGATATTTTATGCCATACTGTCCTCTCAGCCAGTGTGTGTGTGTGTGCATCCATAGACATGTATAATTTAACTCTATCTGAATTAGCTTAACAACATGTAGGAATACATAGAACCATATGACCAGCCACGTAATTTTCTTCTACATGAAATAATTTCTTGTGAAGTCATACAAGGGACAGGACCATCTGATAATGGTGGTGGAGAAGAGAAATGGGAACAGTAGCCACAATTGATCAAATACAGTTGAGCAGATCACTGATTGTGTTAGCAAAATTCATTCTGGCAAAGGCATAGACTAAGTGCACTGGCACTGGAATAGCCATAGAAGATACATACTATAGGATATGAATGCTATGCTACAAAACCAGAAAAAGCAGAAAATAGGACTGTGATCTCATTTGATTTCTTAAGTTGTGCTCCATACTAATATTGCTACATGCCAGCTCTGTGGGTCAGACCCTATCTGTTTGTGCACATCCAGACTAAATGCCAAAGTAATTTCCATTTTTCTGTCTGCAAGGAATACGCAGTCCACTGAGTATAAGGAGGATGAAGGTTGACTTACACTGAAAGCTTTTTATTGTTTGTTTGTTTGGGGTTTTGTTACTGAAAATGCAGTGCATGCATCAACATATGCCCAGTGGGGCACACAACACTCACACCCAAAGGAATGGCAGTAAGGGTAACAGCTTGATAATTGGGTTTTCACTGACCATTTACAATCTTTTCCATACTTCTTCTTCCATTTGCTTTTTGTTTGTTTGTTTTTGTTGGTTGGTTGTTTTTAATTTAAGAGATAACAGAATTATTATTTTTAAAATCTGAACTATGCTAAGAAGCTGCAAAGTCAGAGAGTTGTTGGGCTTTGTGAATATTTAATACTGAGAGTAACTCATTCCATTTTGTCCTGGATTACTCCACCCTTTTCTGCATATTGTCCATTGTCCACATCACGTAAAGCTAACCAATATAGGGCTACAGGAAGCTGCCTCCATTTTAACACATCCTTCTTAACACATAGACATGGGCCAGGGCTGTTGGCTTTGCCTATAAAGAACATACAGAATCACAACTTTTTGTTTGTTTGTTTGGAAGAAGTTGTCACCTTTGAACAATAGGCAGCACAGATTACTACTCTCATTGTTTTTTTGTAGGCATATTAAGCTTGCAATATTCTCTTGTTTATCCTCTTATTTCTCTGAATAATTAAATAGCCAGTTTGGTTTTGGTTTGTTGTTTGGTTTTTTTTTTTTCATATCACACTCTAATGGATTAGTGTCATTTTTTATAGATTGGCAATGTTTCAATATTTATGGTTAAAAACCATATCTTTAGGGTCAGGTAGTGACGAAAACGTGAAAGATGACACAGAAAGTAATGGCCATTTTCCCACGGTCTGTAGATACTTATGGAAATGTTCAGATTGCTGTTCAAGCCATTTAGAGGTTGTCTAGGGGTTTTTAGTCTGAACTGCTGAAGAAGTTTTAAAAATTAGTACTCTTCTGATCTTTCTTCCTGTCCTGTTCAGTGATCTCATTAAGGTTTATATTCAAAATGGTTGTGCTGAAATACTGGAAGTGCACTTCCCTTCCTGTCTTATGTTAAGCTTATGGGCAGGCAGTGTTCATAATCATGATGATGATCTTGAAGTTTCTGGAATCCATTTTTCTGCCTTTTACTGATCTATCCAGATACAAGATCCCCAAAGTTCTCCCCTTTTTCCTTCATCTGCCAGTAGATCAGGTTTATGATCTCATTGTGATGTCTAGGAGGGGAATATCAGCCACAGAGATCATAGTGGAGGGCAATGTTGATGCTACCTGTGGTTTACGTGTTATGCCAAATGTATTATGGCATTATGCTTTGTAGCATTTCCTGTGTGTTAGCCCTCCACCCTTTGTGTGTGCAAAAGGCAGTGTGCAACCACAGACAGGACTGAAACGAGTGATTTTAGCTGAGCTGTCTTACCCAGAAGAGTCTTTATTGACATTTTAACATCTCTTCAACCATTTCCTGTATCAGGGCCTCCTGTCTCTAAAATGGATTTTCTTCCCACGATTGGATTTCTTTCTTGTGTTTTCTACAATTACTCCCTTACCCAATAACTTTAAAGCTTGGCTGACAAATTATCTCAAAACACAAGTTTTTCAGACTTCTTCTAGATTTCCTTACAAGTATATTTAATATTCCAGCCTCTGGTTTTGGTTGTAAATCTCTACATTTAGTAAAGTCATTTTTTTGGTTATTCTTCCACCGGCATCATTTAAATTAAAGTGGGTCCCTGCAACATATAGTCAGGATAGGGCATGGAATCACCTGCTCAAGGGGACATGGTTTCTGCTTATTTGTCTTCTAGGAAGTCAGTTTTCCCTGAGGGATAACAGTTTGATGGCTTCCTCTAGTGCTAAATGTAAATAATTTCTCGCAAGTTGTGTGAACTTCATGATTTTTGGAAAGGCCTGATTATCTTCATGAGGTTAGGATAATTTTATCTGACCTAGTAATCATCTGAGATTCTTTATATGTGGGTGGTTATTGGTAATGTTTTGCAAGATGCGTTGAATTTCCATTCAATTTTCCCTTTGAAGGCTGAATAATGGCAAGTTGTAAATTATTAAAATTGGGATGATAACAAGTCCCCCAGGAAACTTCCCCAGGGGTTATGGACTGGGTATAAGTTACAGTCTTGGAGGGTGAGATCTGTCTTCAAGATGTTTTAATTTAAATTTGCAAGACTTATGTTATTGTAGTACTATACATTCTTAATGCTTTCTTTATTCATGTATGAGGGACAAAATCAAAGATCTCATAGTCTTTGCATAGTGTCCTGAGATTTTCTGGCTTTGGCAGTCTTCATAACCAGCATGTCAATCACAAGTTGGTCCCTAGAAGCACTAGTATTTCTTTTGCATCCTTTTCATTCCCATCTGCAATTTGCATTGGTAACTGTGCTGGAGTAGATTCGCTCTGATATCATCAATGTTAGCAGTTTGTATGTGGTTGAGAGACATGAGGTTATTTAGGAGATGGGAACTAGTTGAAGGCCTGTGCTTTTGTTTTCCATAATTAACAGTATTCTGACATGCATCTTAATGATTACTCCTAAGGGAACTGCCTGGAGTTTTGTGCTAATCTTGGGTGCAAAACCACAAAGTACTGAAGCCAAAAGCTACAGATTACATCTTGCTCTGTAATTTTTTTTCCTTAAGGGATCTTGTGACCATTTCTGCTGTTAATTTCACTTCTATTTGTTGTGAAACCCATTTCAGAATTTTTAAAACACCTGGTATTGTTTTTCTGATTAATAAGGTTATTTGAGATTTTGTGCACAACTTCATGGCCTCTGGAAAGTTTTTAGAGATCCTAATAAAGTCTTTTGTTTGAAGTTGAATGGTTTTACTGTCTGCATGCCTTTGTGATATTTTATCTTTTCATATCTTCTAGCTTGCTGATAAAGAAGGGCATGACTTATTTGCTCACCATTGGATAAATTATAATTATTAATAATAACCTGTGTATGACATGTTCAGATAAAACTAATTTTTTTTTTCCCCTTTCTTGGCAACACTAAAAGATAGGTTTTGGGCCACTACAGTGAACAGTAAAAAATTTCTTGGTTCCTGAGACTGCTGTAGTTGACCTTGTTTACTGAAAATGTGGGGTTTTTTGTTATTGGTAGTGGTTTTTCTCTTTGCTAAAAAGTTACCTTCATCTTACCTGAGCTTGTCTCTAGACAATTTTTTAAATTTTTTTTAAAATTTTTTTGGTCATTTTCCTTCAGATGCCATAATAGAGAAAAAAAATTATCTGGACTCCTTTTGTTGAAGAAGAGATGTTCTTGGGTGTGAAGTACAGGCTGGAAGTTTGACCATCCCATAAGTGTAACACAGGAATTGAATAAGAAATATTAAAGGATTAAAACCTCAAAAACGAAGAACAATTACATATTGTTCTCTCTTTTTTCTTTCAGAGAAGCTGGGGTAAAGTCAGTATAGCATTCAGTTATTCACAGAGAAGCCTCAGAACTTTGTGACTCATGGTAGCAAAAGTAATTGATAAAGACACTATTAATGTCTTTGATCAATAATGTTTGTGACACCTTGATCATGGCTGTAAGATTAGCTATCATATACAGTAACAGTCTGCCTGGAAATATTTGAAATATGTACAGGAAGAAATTACATGCCACAGGAATAGGATCCTTACTACTTTTCAAAACGAGTGTGGCCAAGTAGCAAAGGTGAAATCTGTAGTGATTACTGCCAAAATACATTTTAACTTACAATAAATTAAATTTAGTTTCCCCATGACCAGTTCTATTTTACCTATGACAATAATTGGTAAGTGATCTTCCTGTCTTTATCTCAACCCACAAGCTTTCTTATCCTAGCTTATCCCTTTGACTTACCTGTTTGACTGTTAGCCTGCATTAACACAGTTCACCATAGAATAGTTTATTGTTCTTTTTACTGAGACTCATGAATCTTTTCTTTCTTGTTTGGTGAGCATGCTTTTCAGAATTCCCTAACAATGCTCAAGGGTAACGTTGCAGGGAGGTCTCAGAGCATGTAAGCTGCATTCTCCTTGGAGGAAAATAACCAGAAGAAGGTCTAAAAGGACTTCTCTAGGTATGGTCCAGCCACTACAGGGTGTTCTAGTCACAGAAAAGCTGGAGCTAGATCATTCTACAGCACAGTCATAGATACTGAGCATAGAAAAAAAATTTTGTTATATAGATCCATGCCTGTAGTGATACCTACTAATGTAGATAAAGCCAATAGCCTTCTGGTAGATGACTTTCATTAATGCTAATGAGCATGGACTAATTAAGTAAAAGACAAGATGGTTTTGCTTTCGTGTTTCATAGTCTTTGGCTGTATCTACAGTGCTCTAGAAACAGTCCCTGACAGGCAGACTAGATGGAACAGAATATGTCCCACGCTTATCTAGGCAAGCTGCCCTCCATACATGATAGGAAAAACGGTCCAGATATTTTCACACTATAGACACCCCTCTGAAATATACTCTAAAATATAATTTTCTTTTCAGTTTGAAAATAAAGATGTTACAGCTCTGTCATGATCTCTGAGATGGTGTTTATAACAGCATGCTGCAGATGTGATGTATCCTCTGGGCAAGACATGAAGGTGGCAAGGTAGTTGTAGGTATAAAGTTTGCAGATAGGAACTTGAAGTTCAGTACAGTCTTCTTTCATTTTAGAGCAACAAAACACCTCTGAGGGAGATAACTGGGAGAAAAACTCTAGGAGCAAATCAGCGTGTGTAGTTTTGACAGTCAGTGGAGCAGAACCTGAGAGAAATAAACAGATGAACTGAGAGAGTAAATGAACCTTCTGCTGAAGAGCAGGCCTTTCCCCAAGTGGAGAGTATGTAGTTTCTACCAAAATACCAAATGTTGCTAGCAATGTAACATTTTTGATTTAGTTTTAGGTAGTCGTGCATGGAGTAAGGTGTTGGGCTTGATGATCCTTATGGGTTCCTTCCAACTCAATATATTCTGTGATTCTATCTATGACTATCCCAGTTTAATGCTGGGCAAGGGTTTCAGTCTCTTTTCATAGATTCATACCAAGATGAAATTTTGTGCAGTTACTACATGTATGTTGTTCTCCCTTGGTACACCTAAATGCTTATCACCGAGCAGATTACAAACAGGTATCATTATCAGTCCTTACAAGCCTAGTGCATTTTCCTCCCTGTGAAGCAAAATAGTCTAAAATTTCAGTGTTCCCTTCAAGTGTTCCATCTTGCTCTATAAGGAGGTAAAGAGAGTCAGGGTAAGCAGGCAGACTTATTGCCACCTTCTGGAATGCCTTAGCTAGGCAGGGTTTAAGCAGAAAGTAAAGTATAGGAGAAGGAAAACGTCTCCAAAACTCTGTGTGCCGTAATTCTTGCCAAGACCAGCTTTTAAGACTTTTACTGATGACATTTGGATTCAGACTCAGCTAAGTGGGTCTGAACTTCCCATTAAACATGGGCCCTGGGTCTTCATCTCTTTCTGTTAATTAGTCTTAGTCTCTGAAGAATTACGATGTCTTGTGATGCCAGCACAGCTCTGAAAGGTCTAAGTTTGTCAGTTAGTATCACTATCTCCTGTTTGCAGGGTTTTATCAGCCCTCCAACACACTCATCTCAGGGAAGGATAACATCCTTCATCCTTCATCAAGCAGGATGTTCTGGAATTCATGTCCCTCAGTGTCCTGCTATTTGGCTATTTTTAAAGTGTCTGAATGAAAAGAATTAATCACTCATACTTTTACAAGTGTGTAAAAAAATATTGCTCCTTTACTAGGAATATTATTAAGCATTACGTTGTAAGTGGTATGAGTGACTCAGGGAACAAAACTTCAGATTCAGGACAGGATTGCCAAGTTGCATGAATCATACACTTAATTTCAGAGCAAATTCACAAAACAATTCTCAGAGGATTAATCATTTTAGTAGGAAGCATATGAGGTGCAGCACTTGGGATCTTTATTATTCCTTTGTTTTGTATGTTTGGTTTCATATGAAATCTTCCTTTTTGGTCTGGGGTAGTGAAGATTTATAGATGCTTCAATTTAAAATAGATGTCTTGAAACAAAATCTTTCTTCTGATCAATCCTGAAGTTTATTTTTTGTTTAAAGTTATTCAGTTCAGTGTGAAGGACTGATATTTGCATATTTTTATTATTCAAATTACATATACACGTTATACTTCCTGTGTATGTTGTGAAGGCTTAGGCTTAGGTATATGCACCAACCTTTGAGAACTGAACTTGCTCAATACACAGAACAATTTACTGTAAAAGCCACCAGTGAACCCCTGGTGGCTTGGCTATGGTTCTTCAGGTCTAAACTGAGTGTTACCCTCATTTTCAATTGAACTCATAAAAATAATTCTTCAAGGTCAGAATTTGACCATATTATGAGAACTACTTTTATTAATGCTTTGACATCTGGAACACTAGTATCTGATTCACTTTTGTCTGATTGCACAAAATGAGGAAAATTCGGGTTACCATACGGATAAAATCAGCCCCAAATACATTTCAAGCACTAGCAGTAAAGACAAAGCTGCTCTGAAAGCCAATGACACCAATTGTTGAGCAATAAAAAAAGTTGCTTCACAGCAAACTTATAGCAAGAGTAGAACTGAGATGGAATATAATGTACAATAATCTGATGATAATCTACCATGTACATAACATCTTCTCCACTGTTTGTGCTATGCTGACAGTTGAGGAAGATGTTAAACCTTGATGGACAGGAATAGGGAGAGAAGGTGGAATAGGCAGGCCATATGCAAGCTTGAACCTTCAAGAATGATTTAGTTCATTTTTTCCAACACAATAAATTAATAAAACAGGAATATTTGAACTTCTTCATTAATATTTTTATTGGGGGATTGTTGATAAATAGAAAGCAATCTTTCATAAAAATTAACGATTATCAAATTGTGTAAAAGCCATACTTACAGCACTAAAGTCTGCCTAGTTACATCAGTACTACAAGTTTTAACACCTGCTTGGGTCTTTTTTTTGTTGCATTCAGTTTAATGGTCTCCTAAGAACTAATACCATTTCTGGTGGCACAAGCAGATGAAGGTGGAGAACTATTCCCACTTAACACCAGTAGGAAGTTTGTCCCATTATATTTCACGTAACAGGATTCTATTCTTGGAACTTGTTCCTGTAAATCATATATTTTGCTCTTTAATCTTAATTATCATACTCCGCAGATGATTAACTGAAAGTGGGGTTTTTTTAATTGACATTTTGTGGAGCATAAAATCTGTGAAAAAATTGACAATATACATGTCAATTTATGTTACTTTTACAATGCTAAAATGTATCCTTCCAAATCGTACTACTGAGTGCTAAAAAAAAAGTAGAATGCAAGACCTGATTGTTGCCAATGAGCAGTAAGTGCTTCAAGAGGTGTTGAAGTATGGTATTTCTAGACAAAACAGGTAATATTTTCTGTGTCTTCTCACATTTTGTCTTCCTGCTTTAACACATTGCATGTTATAATGTAATCTATGAGATAGAAACAATACCAGGAGTCCTAATTAAATTAAAAGTAATTACCCGTTGTGTAGATACGGCTCTCAATTGAGCAGCTGCAAGTTGATATTTTGTCATCCTCAGTTTATCTATATGCACATGCATGATTCTTTGTATCAGTTATTAATGACGTTTTCTCAGTAGTCATGAAGTGTTGTGGAAAACAGAAGGGGAAAAGGATGAATGAAAAGAAGTGCTATAAGAAATGCAGACAGCGAATAACTACATTGCTACTGTAAGTCTTCAGCTGGAATGCTAGTTCTTTGCTCACCTCCTGTTGTATCTCAGAGTTGTTTAAAAAAATATATTAAATCATGCCCCCCCTCTCCCACCTTTTTTTTTTTCTACTTTCGCTACTAGCAAATTTTTCAAACAGAGATTCTCTTAAATAAAGCACAAGGGCTTAGTTCTTCTTCTTGATTTGTCTTGAAGATCCTTTTATCCTGCCATGCAAGCATCAAAATATCCTACATTGAATATAAATATAATTTATTTGTTTAATATATATATATATATATATGACCAACACACATTGAAAGAACTTATACATTATTATAGGGGAGAGAAGAGGACAAGGAAGGAAGAACCATAGCGAGAATAAGACCCAAAAGGGTTTAGTTGGTTTTTTTTTAAGAATGCAATTGGTTTTCCATTTTTAGAAGAAAAAGTTTCTGGCTTTTAAGAAGACTTCTACATGAGAACAAAAGGAGGCTTCATTACAGAAAAATATTGCACTGGAGTATCATTCAGACTGATTTAGTGTCTTTTTCAGCTGCATGGTTCCCCTCAAACAATGGGATACACCGTCATTCTCCAATCGAGAATATTATGCAGCTGCTGGAGCGTACGCAAGGCGATGTCCATTTGAGTGACTGTTATCTTGCTGGCATAAGCCTGCTTCCAAACAGGAGCAATTATTCCCAATGCAGTCAAATTAAATTTTCATAACTACGAAGCTGCATTTTACCTTGGGGCACTACCTGATGCCCATTTCTTCATTCCTCATTCCTTAATCCTCTATATTAAATCTAAACAAATCAACGTTTACTAACATTAATATTTTACCATACAGTACTTGCTCTGCCTTCTGACATCTTGTGCCTTTATTGGTAGCATGCTGAAGGATTTCTGCAGTGAACAACAAAAGGCCCTTTTTTTGTATTTCATTTTTGATAACTGGTTTATTTCAGCATGTGCAGATGTACACATCTAACCATATATGTTTCTACTGCATAAATCACCAGAAACTCCAAAGTAATACGAGAAAAAAAAAAAAAATAATTACACCACTGACCAAGGGTCAGATTACAGAAAGAGTGAAATAACATTAAAAAAACCTGCTTTGCTTTGATTTGCACATTAACCTAGTGAACACAACTGGTCCCCTCTTGGTCTCCAGATTTACCTGTACAGGTCCACTCACTTTTATCAAAGCTCCTGATGCTTAGAGACTGAATGTGTGGGCTTCACAAACCACATCATGTGCAAACCACCTCTATTGCTCCTGAAAACTCTCTGCAGGTACAGTGAACCTGCATCTGTCTTTGCAGCCACAGACCCCTGATTCCCACCCTGTACTTCCTTCATATTCCAGTTAGATGTCTGCCAAATGCCTAATTATATTGTTTGATTGTCTACTCAATACCTGCAACTAGTGTTTGTCTGTGTGTGATACAAAGCAAATTAACGGATAGGAACACAAATCAATTAAAAAAAATAATTAAAATGGTATTCTATTTCCTTTCCTCTTTCCCTTGCTCCCATCCCTATCACTCATTTTGTGATTTTTTATTTTTTTTTTTTTCCTGGCTATATCTGTATTGTAAGTCCTCTGGCATTATTTCTCTGTCCCCAGCGAAGTTTGAAACTCCTTTCAATTTAGTATCAGCAAATGTAATTACAGGCTAGTTACTTTCACTTCCAGCTCATTAATGAAAATGTTAAATAAGACTGGACCTAAAGTACCTTCCTAAAAGTCCACCAGATAGTGCTTTCAATTTCTATAATTCGATCACTTTCTCTTTTCCCAGAAAGACTTTTCAGAAAATATCAATATCTTTACTTAGTTGATGGGAGTTCCTGGATAGTCATCCAGACTCCTCCAGGACTGAGTATAATCTCTCCCATCCCCTTGAGTTTCTTGCCAGCACATAAACTAGCAAAACAAGGCTTGAAAACTGAGATCCTTGGCACACAGCTACCCTTAGTTTAACGGTTTACTGCCTTTGCTGGAGATGAGGAGATGGGGATAGAAAGAAAATTACCTTTATTTACGGCTTTATAACACTAGCACAGTTTTACCTATGGCTAGGGCTACAAACTGGAAAGTAGAATTCAGTAGGCTGTGTCCATCAGGAATGGGAGAAAAAAGGACAGATAATATGGAAGCTGATAATTACCAAACTAACATCAGCAGCCACATTTTCTCTGCCTTTTTATTATTAGAAAAACTTAAATCCTGATATCTAGTTCATGTGTTGTGTTTTCTGGCACACACTGAATGTTTGTATGCTGCTGGGTTGGAATCCTGATGCTGGAAAAAATAAAATAAAGTGTGCTGCAATTTCTAGCTGGCTACTGTGCCCTTTGCTGCACTTAGCTCCAAAGATTTTTTAAAATAATTTTTTCTGCACCACAGCTCAGAGTTGCTAAATCCAGAAATTGAAACATTCTGGGAACCGAATCATTTGGGGGCAAATCAAAGCTCTTAGAATGTTGCCCTGGGATTTTGAAGATAGCAGTTAATAGTAAAAAATGTTCAATATTTTTAAGGAAATTACAGAAGGCTGCCCTATTCAAATCCTTGGTTTAGGAATAGGCTGAGTGTTGCATGTAACAGGGAGGGATATTCATGCCTGTGTTGTGAAGGCAGGAATTAGTGATGAACAAAAGGAAAAACCTTGAATTGTATTACGATATTTCAAAGCATAGTTTATTTTGCAGAGGTTGCAGTTACATTGTCATTTTCATCTGATATAAATATATGACTATGTGAAACAGCTGCAGAGGACACCAAGAGTCAGATCTGATCAGGTTAGTTTTCAGGATAGTTCTCAACAACACCCAGCTCTCTGAGCAGCCACACAAATGGTAGTGTCAGCACGGTGGACTTAGCACAAATGAGTATCTGAGGATGGAGGGAAGGACATTAATGGCAATGTGAATTTACATCGTATATAATTACTATAAAGCTATGGTCAAAGATAAGCAGAGCTAACAAAATAGAACTTCAAGGCTTTTCTGCATGATCCCAGTCCCAAAACTACAGTAACATCAGGACTTGAAATACAGCAACTCTATAGCCTGAAGGCCCTGTCTTTTTAGGCAGTTAACTGGTGATCCTTAAGGAGTAGTCTGTCATCATGGGCAACAGAACCATTTGGCAAAGCTGCCCAGAAAGTCTGAGGAACTGAAAAAGTATAGGACTGCAGTCCACCCCGAGGGTTCTGCCTGATAGACCCCCTCTATCATGGTAATTTGTAAATTATAAGACTTGTATAGGAAATTCCTCAAAATATTTTTAAAATGTGGCACTTTATATTCAATTCTCTATAACATATAAACATGTATATGAGCACCTGGATTTAGACACCATGTGGTGGGCATTGCATGACAGGCACCCATGCAATAAGCATGCAGTGCCATATGAAACTTGTTGCTGCTGACAGCTAATAGGGAGTCTCTTCACACTCAGGAAATAGGGTTAGTTAGTGCATGTATTGCTCTACTTTGTTGTTTTCTTGCCAAGCAAAACAAGAGCTAAGGAGTATTTGCAGCAGCAGGGTAGGACAATCTCCTTCCCCAGAATTTTTTTTCTTTTCCCCAGTGTGTTCAAATGCTTCAATTCCTTTTCAGAAAAGTAGCATCTTGGAAGTATGACCCAGCTATTATGAAACAATGATGACAATGAAACGAACTGCGTGTTCACAGTTTAGAGCTTTCAAAACCTTCCTGCCAAGATATTTTATTCTAGGGGGAAAAAAAAAAAAAAAAAAAAGAGAGGTTTTATGAATGACACAACACAACTGTATTTGGTAGATTTTTCAAAGGGGGTAAATTATTCTATTTTGATAAACACTGGACTTCCTGTACTATCACAGTGCATTTCTGTATCCTCCAGGTCCTTACCAGCAGAACCAGGTTTAAGACTCTGCAGTTTACCATGCTACTATGCAGGTGGCTGGAATATATAAACGAACTTCAGTAGATTATTTTCTCTGGAATTTAATTCCATAGCAAGACATATCACTCACATTGTGCTACATTAAGTAATGTGTTTGGTTTTATACAATTGTCACTTCTGGCTCTACAATTTCTCAATGTTTCAAAATAGTTAAGGCATTTATTAAAAAAAAAACCAAAAAAACATATGTTCATGGAGAAGGATTTTTAATTTTAAAGGTCTTTACTGGCTTAACTCATCTCTCTTTGATAATACTAAGGCAGTATCAAACATTTTTCACAGTCCCAAGTGTTATGTAATCAACCTTAGATGCACTTCAATACTTATGTTTCCCACTCAGTACTACTTATTTTATTTCTCCTTATACTGTTTGCCTTTGGGAGACTGATTATGAGTTCTTTTTTTCCAGTTTGCTGTTGTCTTCAGTAGTGAAAGATGTGATAGTGCTGCAAGACAATGCTTCTAGCATCAGAGATATTGCTCTTCTGGTCAAGTGACCGCTATAAATTCTGCCCTCTGCTCTTTTTTTTTTCCTACATAAATTATGCGGATAAACTTCTCTTCTGATATCCAAGAGTCATTGCAGTGTCCCTGCCACTGTTTAGTTTACTTCATGTTTTTAGAATGTCTTCCCCATCTTGTGGAATCCCTAAACCTACATTTTGCAAATCAGAAATTATTTCAAGGATACTAGTTTTGAATATCATATTAAGAAACAATAAAAAACATTATTTCATGATATACCAAAATCATCTTTTCCAGAACTGGATCTGTTTATAGGTTTGATGGTTTCTATCAAAATAAGGAAAATAAAATAAAATCATTAGGGAATCATTTCATATGCAAGAAATTTTAAACTGGGCATTTGGGACTTTTATCTTCAAAGTTATGAGATGCTCCTTTGGTATTCTTGTCACTTATTTGGTATGCTGCATTCCTAAACATTACTCTCAATTACATTATCTAGTAAATGCTCCAGATGTGAACAGTACTTAAATTCTGATTACAGCAAAACCATCAAATATTTATTCTATTTAGCATTTCAACCTAAAGTGAACCGTTCCGGGATGTGACAACTTTAGTAGTTCCAGCATCATAATTCTATTTCATGATGTGCTCAGAAAGAGACCTGCTCTGTATTTTCAAAATAAAAATGTACATGATTTTTCTTCTCATCACTTCTCAGTCCTAATTACTCTTCATTGAAAGAAATGATACACAAATAAATTTTCTAACCTCACTGACCAGATTGCTGATGAAACCTCCTTTGCATTCTAGCGCTTTTTTTATCACATTCCTGACATGTTCAGAAGAAAAGACCAAGTGTTATTAGTAGAAAAGGAATGATTAATTTTTTTGCAAGTTAAAGTGTTAATATTTAATTGTGACTTTTGTAAAAATGCTAAGGTTAAAATGAAGAAGTTAATAAAACTTCTATTTGAAATAACAGCAGATGGCCATGTAGCGAATGCAAGCTTAAAATCACTCCTGGGGCTCTATTATGTTCACAAACTGCCTCAGCTATCAATTACTATGTATGTTGATGATGAGAGAAAAACTGAACTCCTTTTTCATGTAGTGCACCTTAGCTGAGTATCATCTGACATGAAGGGCTATAGAAGGCTCTGATTCCTAAACAAATCCCCTGTAGAGCTCCTAGCGCACTCAGTTAAAAGGTGTTACAAGATTACTGTGGGGTATTTTTTGTCCATGAAAATTTTCATGAGTACAACACAGATTAAAAAAAAACACGATAGTGAAAGAAACACACAAATTCCACAGAGTATTACTTCCAAAAATCTGAGAGTGCTGATCTTTTGTAGATATGGAGTAGAGATATGTGAAAGAAAATATTCAGTTAAAGAGAAGTTCATGTCTGATGCCTTGGAACTTGGGCACTGTGTCCTGTTTCTGAGAAGCTGGAAAAGCAAAAGCAGTATACAGAAGAAAGAAAAGTGACTGGATGAGAACTGCAGAGAACAACTTGCAAGCAGAGCCAGTATGTAGAAGCAGGGGATACATAGCTGAGATATGCAGAAAGCAGACACTCCCTTCAATTTTTCTGTATTCTTTTTGAACAGTTTAATCCTTACTGACTCTGATTGAATTTTTCCTAGCCTCATTGACCTGATATGCCCTGCAAAGAGGACTTTTTCTGTTTGGCAAAAGCAGACAATGCAGGTGGAAATTGTTATTCTTTGTTTCATTTCCTTCTTTTCCTACTGGCAAGTATTTCTAACCCTTACTATATTTTCTGTCTTTATTTTCAAGGCTATGCTATGTTCTTCAGGGCAAAAGATATGAAGGAAAAAGCCATTGAGATAGGCCTTTTGTAACAACATTTTTTCTTTCTTCTCCCCCACCTCTCCCCCTGTTGGTTCTTCAGTAAAAGTATAACAAAAATTCAGAAAAAAAAAAAAATTGGTACCAAACTTACTTGTATCAACGTCAAACACAACTGCTCCAGTTGTACCAGACATCGAAAAGACACATGCAGGAAACAGTGGTGTTTATCCACAGCACCTGGTCTGAAGACTTTAGGGAGTCCTTCAAGTTCATACTTAAAGGAACACACCAGTGGATATTTTCACAAAGGTAAGAACATAAATCCAGCCGTAAGGGTTCGACGGTTTAGCCAAAAGGGATTGGTATGAAAATGACTTGTGGTGTAAGCATGGAAGAGGATGTCAGCTGTGGGTGTATACGCATCTGCCATGTGCTCTCTCAGCCTGAAGCATAGGCTGACGGGAAGCAATGGGGAAGGGCTGACCTGAGCTATAAGCTCTTGGGAGTTGATTTTTATAGCAGTAAAATCTTCTGCTTTGTTTTCTCTCTGTATCAGGACAACCCCTATATCCTTATTGGTTCTTCTGTTAAAACTGCCCAGTGAAAAAAACAGACTGTAAGACACAAGCAGAGGGAAAACCTCAGGAAAGAAAAGGGGAGAAGGGGGGAAGCAGATCACCAGCTAAGCATGAAGGACCCTCTGCACATGGGTTGGCCTTTGTCATCCATGTGAGCCTAAAATGTCCCAGGAAAGAGATCTTCAGATCTCTTATTAGCTACCAGTTGATCTGAACAGCATTGATGCCTTTGGTTCCAGGTCTAAGATGACATAGATAATCAAAAGGTAAAATGTTTGTGGGTGTCACAGATTAACAGCTCTGCACCCGAGGCACTCAGCATATAGTGATGCTACAGAGGGATAAAGGAAGGGCTGTTACAGTAAAGTGGCAAGTAAGGGAGATTTGTTAAAGCTATAAAAGTGAATCACTGGTACTTCTTTTGATATTTCAGGACCAAACAGCCTTTCTGTTCATCTGGAGGATGTGTGCAAGGAACATTTGGAGAAAGCCTGGTTGCAGCAGGAAAGCTAAAGGAATTGTTTGCATTTGCATTCACTGCAGAGGAGGCTCCAATGCTAGTAACTTCATGGGGAATGTCTTAGAGAGACTTCCTGAAACCAAAGTGTCAGAACAAGAGGTTTTAGAACATGTTGATATTTTGAATAATAAAAAAATCTTCAGATGGGGATTGTGCATGCGCAGATGCACATTATGATGAAAAAATGCCATGAAATTATTCACCTTCTGTTTGCAGAGAGCGTCTTCCATGCCTCTAGAAAAGAAGGCTGCAAATATTATGCCAATTTTTAAAACAGACTCCTGAATGCTCTTCAGGTCTGATGTCCAGGCTTGGAAGATGCTGAGAACTTATAAAAGAAATCTGATAAATGTAGAAAGAAGTGTTAATATGGCTTTTGTACAGGGTACTTATGTCACACAAGTCTATTTAGCAATCCATCTGAGAGAAACGTTGAACATGTGCACAAGGATGAGCCAACAGATACAGTTTTCTGTGAGTTCCAAAAGCTTTTCACCACTGTTTCTTGTAAAAACTTACTTGTGATCAGTTTAGCAAGAACGGATGAGTATCTCTCACTGATAAATGTCTTTTTAAGAGATAGTAAATGAAAGCTAGAAGCAAATGGTCATCAGCATAGGACAAAAACAGCGTACCTTACAGAGACCTGTGCTAACATTTGTCCTATTCAGCATATTCCTACAGGATCTAGAAAAGGTGGTAGAGACTGATAAAGCTTGATGTTGTTAAATTATTCAGTGTAGCAAAAATGAAAGCTGACTCTGAAGAGCTGTGGAAGGATCTCACAGTATAGAGTAATTGGCCAGTAAAATGGGAGATGAAATTCAGTGCTAATAAATGCAGGGTAATGCAGTTGGAGAAAAACAAGTCTAATTTTACAAACGTGGCCTCTGAGCTGTTACCACACTAAAAAATAAATGCCAAAATCATAGTAGGTAATTCTAAGAATACTGTAGCCTAACACACAGTAGGTGTTAAAAACAAACAAACAAAAACAAAATAGGAAGTTGTGAATTATTCAGAAAAGACCAGGGCACAAAAAGAATATACAATACTGCCAGTAAGTAAATCCTAGTATCCTCTGCCAATCTAAATAAGGACAGAGAGGTTTGACTGCATTTGTTGTTCTTTTATCTGTGCAGATCTGAACATATATGCACTCTTGCAGTGGCTGGACCTTAAAGATTCAGAAGGGTGTGCATTTGCAGTAGTGCCTTTTGAATTTTTTTCACTTTGCAGGACTGCTTATATGTGCATATGTATACCTTCAGAGCAGTCTTGGTGTGAATGTAAAAGCCTAGTTCAATGAAAGCGGTACTGAGATAAGCATCAATGAGCAGGCTCACCAGGATACATGAACTGTGCATGGATGGATTTGAGCAAAGATTTCAGCTGTTGATGATTGAGTGGATTTCAAAGGAAACACTGAAATGAGGCTACATGACTACAAGAGCAGGTGAAGACGGGATACAAAATGAGAAGATGTTTTATGTGCTGAAACAGCAGCAGAAGTCAATAGAAGCAGCTTGTCTGGTTGTTCGGATGCTGATTTGAGAAGTGTGTTGACAGAGATGGCTTTCAAGCAGTCTTTGAAGGGGAGGTGATGGTTTTAGTTAAAGGAAGGGTGACCTGAAGGAAAACAAAAATCCGTAAAAAACCCTGAATTTTTTCACTCAATCCTAATTATGTATTAGAACGGTGTCCAAATGCTGTCCCTTCTGAACAGAAAACTAGGGTAATGTTTTAAAATAACCATAGGGTGGGCAAGGGTTGGTTTCTGGAGGCCTGGGTGAATATTCTGCTTTTTCACCCAGAGAAGGCTGTTTCGACAGCCAGCAGATTGCCATGAGGAAAAAAGTTAGCAGTAGTGTCTTCTGGGAAGAAGTGTAACTGGCAAGAGAGTAAAACCAGTCCTGTCTTTATGCTTTACAGAGATTTTATTCTCAGATGAAAAGAAAATCCTGAGTGTTATGAGAAATTGAAAAGTTGTGTAAAACAATCAATGGTTATACCAAGTACAGGAGGTGGAAGTCCAGATGTTATGTCTTGCATTTTCTTTTTAAAAAATATTGCTGTCAAAAAAACCCAAACCCAAACCAGCCATGTTTTAAAATAAAAAACTCCAGCTACAAGAATACAAAGATTCAAAATTAAACAAAACCTAACTGACAAAAGGAAAATGGAAGTAGTTGCCTAGGAGGAAGGAGTCTGGGGTGTGCAAAGGGGAGGTTCACCCAAGCTGCCAGCTTTACTGTAGGATACTGAGAAGGATGACTGAGGGGGTTGGTGAGGAACTGCAAGCCTGTCTCATATTCTTCCTCCCTTGCTGAGGATCTCTCTTTTCCCTTCTACCCCAAATTATCTTTGTGGAGAGCTCTCCTTTTGGGTCTCAGAATTTTCCTCACTCTGGATCCTGATCTCCTGAGGAACAGCTCATTTCTTTCTAAAGCTCATTCCCATTCTTTCAGCAAGTTTCTTCCTTTTAGATCTCACTTCTGTCCTACTTCATTTTCCCAATTAGATTTTGCCATGAGATAGGCACAGAAGAAGATACACTTAGCCAAATAGCACAACAAAAATGTACAGTCTGGTTAAGTTCTTTGGAAACAAAGATTTCCAAAAGCTCTATTTGTTTATTGACAAGCACACCATTGGATGCAAACCCAAATACTTCCCCGTGATTCTTCAAAATACACCTTTGCTTTCAGAGCCACTGTTACTTTTTTTTCAGACTCCAGCATGGGTTTGGCAACACTGTCTTTTCCTCAGGGAGACTGTGAACTGCTGCTCCAGTGTGGGTTTTCTTCCAGAGCTGCAAGTGGTTGAGTCAACAGCATTTATTTTGTAAAAAATAAACTGTAGAATCATCGATAGACATACATTGACTAACTGATGTGTTTACTTTAGGGCTTTGTGAAAAAACTGTTTTGATGATGGGTCCTGTACACTTACTGTTGCTTTAGACAAAAAAAAGTGGCCCAGTTTTTCCTTTTGAGATAGTCTCTGATTTCTATGATCTCCTAATTACAGTATGTAAAAAAGAATTTCACATGTTTACAAAGCAAACACTTAAGGCACTTGTGTAATTACAAAGTCTGCCACTAAATTAGTGTTTTGTGCGTTTGTGTTTTAATTATTAACTGTGGTAGAATATAGCTAAAGCAGAAAACATGTAATTTCTATGATAATAACTGAACACGATTAGCCACCTATCTTTCTATAAACAAAATGTGGTTTTCATTTGCATTCTCCCCTGGTTTCTGTCGTATTGAGATCAATGCAAAGGAGTCTGGCATGGTCCCTTTTCATTCCAAGGTGAATATATCACATTTTATTTTTTGGAATCCATTGTGCTAAAAGTGTTAATTTATGTGGTAGCTTCATTTGGTATGATGTAAAGATTTTTGTGTAGATCTTGCCTCCTACTCAGCCACTGTCTGTGTGGCAGCTTCTTTGTCCTTTACCTGCTATAGAAATGGCCTGTACATCTATTACTGATGCTTGGGGTTTTTTTCTAGCATTCAGCTGTGTCATCATGGGTCTGTACACAAATATCCACTCCTCATCTGTGTAGTCCTAGCATTTTCAAAATACATTTCATTACTGATCCTGCCTCTACTGTTGTCTGTGTTGTTTCTCAAATTTTTTTCTTGAGTTTTCACCTGCTTATGTAATTTTTCCTTTATTATTGCTATAGAATTCTGTGGCATAGAAAAAAATTTAAATAAAAAAATTGTCTCATCTTGTTAAACTTTTTTTAAGCCTTTAATAGGGATCACTAAAGTTAAGGTATTATAAAGAAAGTATTATAAAGAAGGGTGACTTGTGCTTCTGGAAAATATAATTTCTAATCACATTTATCTTCCTAATCAGTATGATATGGGGTTTTTTTGCATTCTTTATTGAGTGACAGTCTAGCTGTCAAGATTTTCTTCACTGTGGCCAGCAAAAAGCAATTGTTTCTTTTGTCACCTGAAAGACGTAGCAAAATAATCCAGGTTACCTTTCCTAGCCCTGGTGAACCATGGCAGGCTGTCTGTACATTCTCAGTCTTACATGCAAGGGTCTAGCTGGGACACTGTTTTTCACTTAGGTCAGGTAATAGTTTTCCACCTTGAGACTCACAAAAAATTGCACAGTTTCCCTGTAGGGTTCCCCAGAGGGTTTCCCTTGTGGAACAGAGGAGAATGTCTCCGTAACTCTTGGAAGCTACTTCATGGTCTGCAAGCTGGGTGTGACAGCTGACAAATCTTGAAAATTTTCTGACAGCTTATCTAGTTACATGAGTTGCCCAGATTACAGGGGCTTCTACAGGCTAGTATAGCACTGCCCTCACAGCTTCTAGAGAGAGACTAGTCTCAATTTCCATACAGCTTTATTTCCTTACTCTAGGCATCAAGACTCAATACCTGCTTTGGAAAAGCTGCCTTGATGGACTATTTAAAAAGCCCATAAGCACAACCTCCTGACCGCTGGGAGGGCTCGCACTTCACCCCGAGTGGCCCATGTCAGACAGCCCTTTGAAGGTTCACTCCATTACCAACCCGACACTGACTACAGTCCTCTGAGATGTGTTATCCCCATGTACTCTATGACCTGCCCTCTTTCCCTGCTGCTAGAGATTCCTACAGCCTGCATTACGTATAAGTGAAAGAATTAATAGACATAGAGAACCTTTTTAGCCTCAGTGGCATCGGGGCAGAAACCTGATGGGAGGGAGAGGAGTGAGTGGGCTCCGTGCCAGAATGACATGATGCTAAATGCACAGGGCATATATAGACCACCTGAATAATTCCTGTGGTATAAACACACTGCAGATGGCAAATATTCCTTCTTAGGGGGAGGGAACTAGGGTTGTCTTCACCCCAACTCATTATTTTCTTTAAAAGATACCACATATTAGGATTTAATGAACACACCTTTTTAATTTAATACATAGTCACAGAATGAAGATACAGATTTGACTGAGAAAATGTGACCTGGTGAAGGCTTCCTTGCATGATACACAGATTTGTTTCAACAGGACTCTGTATACATAGCAAAGAAACCCAAAATTTCAGTATTCAGTTCCTACTGAAAGATACTGAATCTTTCAATAGGCAGACATAATTTCTTCATGGGACTCTCACCCACTCCTGCCATGGCTGAATTTGATCCAAATTGCTTAACACTATTTTCCTTAAATATTCATTTTTTGAAGAAAGTGTTTATATAACCTGTCGCCTTATATTATAGCTGATGTAAAAAGTTTGTGACTGCAACCCTAAATGTTTTATCACCTGTCAGACATTTCAATGACAATAAAAAGTAACATCCTTTAAATTAATTAGTCATGATTAGGACTTCAAGCCCACAGGCCACTTCATTATGCAAAAATTATGTTAGCTATTTAAATTACCATTAAATTGATTCTTATGTTAATTGATACCTCACTTATAACCCCTGCTTTTAATTTCTATAGGATTTTATTAAGGTTTGATAGAAGGTAAAAAAAAATTTAAGCATTTATTCAAACAAAGAGAATATACTAAAAATTATTATAAATATTTTTCTCTGTTTCTGATCTATGTTAAAAATAGGAATTACTTAATAAAATATATCAGACCTCATTCATGCAACCCTATCAGTATGCAAATTGTTGGGATTTTCTCCTCTGTCCTGCAGTTCAGCAAAAGCAGAAAGTTACTTCTACGTACGCGCAGCAGAGGTTTTCTGAGATATGCAATGATTAGCAAAGAGTTTTGGAAAGCAGAAGTCAGGTCATGGAATACAATCAGCCCAGTAATGCACAATGGAAGATGGGCATTCAAATTTCCTTCAAGTCACATCTTAATGCTTAGACAGGATACTCTGCTTGAATTTTTAAAAGTTGTTTTCCTTGCCAAAGGCAGAGGACCAAAATTCTCAGAAAATATGTAATTTGTTCCTCAAGTTAGGGTCTGCCAACACAGTGATTGAACAGACTTGTTTGTTTCTCCAAACTTTTTTACTTATTTTAATATTATATTAAACCATGTTCAAACTGGATGAATTAAGTGTAGTGACCTTGCCTTTTTGGTTTCTGATATTTGTAATGGAGCTTCATCAGCCAGTTACTTTCTGTCCCTGATTATAGGCTGCTAAAAAAAAAAAAAAGAAACAGAATAAAAGAAATAGAGAGATGGCATTCTATCCTAGAAATGTTGTTGGCTATGGATGTGCTGTCATGGGTTCAAGCTGAGAAGGCATTTCTCTCTTGGTTATTCCCAGAGAGTTCATTCACAGAATCATCACAGAATCTTAGAATCAGAACGGTTTGGGTTGGAAGGGACCTTAAACACCATGTAGTTCCACACCCCTCTGCAGGGTGCAGGGACACCTTCTACTAGACTGCACTGCTCAAAGCCTTGAACACTTCCAGGGATGAGGAATCCACATTTTCTCTGGGAAACCTGTGATATTAAAAAATACCACCCTGGTGGGCTGTGGCACAACTCTTAAAGTATATCAGGCATATTTCAGTGAAAAAAACATCACAATGGAAAAAAAAGTTCTAGGAACACTAGGTGCCAGGTGAGGCTCTAGGCTACCTTGGCCCAAGATAAGAGTTCTGCACTGCAGGGGTGGCTGACCTCCTCTGAAGGAAGCCAGTCCTTTGAGAGCAAAGCACTTGGTATATGGGACTGCATCATGTAGTAAACAAAAAGTGCAGCTTTGATACCAGCCTATGATTTAGACACCTGAGACTCCATCTGTCAATACCAGTCATAAATAATTAAAGCTTCTAAATACATCTGAGATGATAAAACTACTTAACATAGCTAAATTTTGGACATTTTCAACTTGACTTAGAAATGAGATGTTTTACCCATCATACCATAGCTATGAGAAGTTAGTCCCCCAAAAATACTGGATCCAGAATTCTCTGAAACACAAGAGAACGGAATCCAAGCTAGTGGGTAACAATATCTTTCATCTGCCAACAATTTACCTGGATTATTTACCTGGATTACCTGTCTTTAATTAATGGAAATGACACCTGACATTGCAACTGAAGAAAACCAAAATAATCTTTTCCTCTAAACTACGACATAGTGGTCTTCAGGCACAAAGAAAAAATGTTTCAGATGGTATCAAGGGTCAGATTTCAACAGTTTAGCAACAGCTTTCAGAATTCCCATTAGTTTCTTAGTGACAGAGAAAAAAGTCTTAAATTAACTTTACCAAAGTATCTGTTTTAACTAGATTGCCTCATAACACATCATACTGTTATGTATTAATGGCTTTTACTCAAGGAATGAAATGTGAATAAATGAATTAATATTACAGTAAGTTACAAGGGTTAGTGGAAGAAGAGATCTATAATGGGTAAGTAAAGTAATATTTAAACATAAGAATCAGAGTCCATTATCTTAGCAGGATAATCCCTGAAAGTATGTTCACTTTTTACCTTTATTTTTCTTTATTTTATGCTTGTTGCTATTTGTTATTTTCTATATTCATAGTCTAAGAAAACATTGTAAATTATAGTGTCACCCAGTGGCATCACAATTAGACTGTATAATTATTTGTATTATGTACTCTTATTTCTAGGTTTTAAAGCTCAACAGTAAAAAAACCTGCACTGTACTCTGGAACTTGGCATTCAGAGCTTCGAGGATTTAGCTTGGAAATGATGTGAGGTTTTAAAATAAATGTTCAAAGATAGGGATTCAGCTGTTTGGGGGTTTTCTGTTGAGGTTTTTTTAGGATTTGTGTAGCTTGAAAGTGTTGCAGTGTAAGCAGGAAAATTTGGCAAGGAATCCTTTCATAACGTGGTTTAATTATTCTTGGCATTATATATTTTAAATTGCCTGGATATTTGAGTTTGAAAAAGGTGCTCAACACGTATATTCTTTTGGATTCTTTTCAGAATAGTCTGTCATGAAACAGTTACTCCTCAAAATACACTTTCAAGTACCTATTGCTTAAATTTACTGAAAACCCTATAAAAGCATTCCTATGTTTTCTTCATTGGAAATGAGATATCTATCAGAATTTACTGTTATAGAAGCTGCAAGTCTATATACAAAAATTTATGGTGAGACTATTTCTAGTTTAACTTATATCTACAAAATGTAAATATCTTAACATGAATTCTTAACACCAATGTAGTACTTTTCAAGTTAGATAATAAAGCTTTTTATTAGGGAAGACTTCACTATTCTTATTTGATGAATGGGCAAAAATTCTAGAAATAAAACTAGAGTTGCTGGCCAGTGTCATACTAGGAGACAGAAGAGAAGACTACTTCAAAACAACAGCTTTGATGATAACAAGGTCTTGGACAATAGAAAGCATGCATTTAAACTGGAAAACTATAACTTTTACAAAGTTTAGCTAAAAAATAGGTGGAACTGCCAAGTCTTTCTTTGTCACGTGAAAATCACATGTATGCTTCACTGGATCATGGAATGGAGTTGATATTTCAGAAGAAGCTTTTTTACTAGCTTGAAAAGATTAGGAATTTCCCAGGTCAGAAGGGACCTCAAAAGATTATGTAGTCTAGCATAGATGAGCTTTGACGAAATAATATAGCACCCTGTTCAATTGCAACTTGTAAATCTCCAGTTATGGGGACTCTGCTGCATCCCCGGAGAAGCTGTTCCAGTGAATGATTTTTACTACAAAAAAATTCTTTCTCCTGTCAAGCTGAAACCTCTCCTCTGTGTGCCCTTGTCTTCTCCAGCAGCTCCTTGAGGAGAGCCTCTGGTCTGTTTGTAGATACCCTTTAAATACTGGAATACTTTGATGAGGAACCTTCTTTTCTCCAGGGATAGAAGACCTAATTCATTCAATCATTCCTCATAGTGCAGGTTCTCCAGCACTTTGATCATCTTTGTGGTCCTTTTTTGAACACTCTTCGGTCTGTATACATCTTTCTTGGATTGCCAGGATTGGAACTGGACACAGGACTCCAGGCACAGTCTGGTAAGTGCTGAATAGAGTGGGGTGTGATCATGTCACACCCCATCACTGCTGGTAATGCCCCTGTGGATACAGCCCAGCATCCAACTTGCCTTTATCATTGCATGGCAACACTTCTGACTCATTTTCAGCCTGTTGTCCTCCAGGACCCCCAGGACCCCTTTCAGCAAGGCTGCTCCCCAGACACACAGATCTGCAGGAATCCACACTTGTCTCTGTTAAACTGCATACAGTCCTTGCCAACTCAACCTTCCAGATTTTTCAGGTCTCTCTGTGAGATGGCTCTCCCTTCTGATATGTTTGACTCACCATACAGATTGGTGTAATTAGCAAACTTGATGAGGATGATCTCAATTCCCTAAACCAGATCTTTTATGAAAATGTTGAATAATGTGGGATCTAGTCTTGATACCCTAGAGGACCCACCTCTGACATGCTGCCAGCCTAATTTAAAAAAACCAAACCAAAACAACAACAACAAAAAAATCCCCACATTGATTACAGCACCCTGCATGCATCCTAGTAGCCAATTTCCTACCCATCTCACAGGCCAATTTGTACCTTGCCAGTTTGTCCAGGAGAAAACTGTGGGAAACAATGTCAACCACCTTGCTGAAGCCTAAAAATATCCCAAGGGAAATTCAAGAACTAACACTAAGATCATGGTGCCATGAGAGGGGACAGTTCCTAAAAAATGTTTTATTTCTACTAAGCTAGAAGGAAGACACGCTATTTAAGAATCCTTCTCCCTCACCTCCCTCCCTCCCCTTTGGCTTATCTTTGCTACTGGATGTAGATCTACATACAGAAAGGGATAAAAACCCTGCTATTTTTCCAAAGTATGATCCTGTTCACATACCTTCATTATTGATACCAACCCCTGACATCAACATAGTCATCTGGGGTTATTATACATCAGACGATTTCAAAATATTGTTCCTCTCACCTTTATACTGTTCTATACGGAGCATGGTTTTTTGCACTGGATGGCTAGGCAGTCAGAGGGTTACCTACTTGCTATTAAATAAAGTTTATCTTAGAGAGTTCTCCAGTAACGATATATGGTGGAAAGATTTTCCACATGGTGGAAAAGATTTCCTCCTGAATTCACACTGGAAATGGTTTTAGGGGAAGGTGTCTGTTAAAGAAATAGTAGGATAGAGTATATTATACCCAATAAGAAAATGACTCCAGTAGCTCAGTGAGGTGGAGTATGTGGCAGTCCTTTTCAGTTCTGAATGATTTACAAATTACTTCATTGTGAAGATAATAGTTCCCAAATAAATTAAGTTATGGCTTAATTAAATATCATCATTTGCTTCTTTTTCCCCTCTTACCTGAAACAGCCACAACTGGGATTAACTGTTGTGTGGGAATATAAAATAGAGAGGCAATGTCTAGAATTGTGGACCCTGAAGCTTTGTAGGGATTTAAAGATTATAACCAACACTTTGACCTGGCGGTAGATGGGTAGCCAGGGAAAAGCATGGACTGTGAACACAGTGCACCATTCTGATAAAATGAACCATAACATTCAATACCAGATAAAGCTTCCATGGACATTGGCCTCCCAGTGTTATGCTGGATGTCAGCTCTACTCTTCGAAGACATTGACACTGTAACACTTCCTCAGCACCTGATATCTGGGCAATTTAATTAAATAACCCAACTTCGGCTACCATCTCTGTGCTGATGAATCATGTACATGTATCTCTAATGCTCTGTCCTGCAACAGATCTTTATGTTGGAAGGTTAAACCTTTGTGTCAGTTCATGGATGTGGCTTTCAACTTGAGTGCAATATGACTAAGAAAAAGTGATTTCCTTTCTGCCCCAGACTTTCCCCTGTTGCTGTGAGCAGTACAACTATTCTGCCTGCTACTTACACCACTAACTTTACCTCATAATCTTTACCTCAGATTTTTACTCTTCATGTCCAAGCCATGTCTCAGCTTTACATATTATCACATAGTATATCTAAAAAACAACAGATGGTGCAGACAGCCAGGGAAACTGAAGATGAGATAATATTGGTCTTTGTAACAACTATTTTAAAGAACTTTGCAGGAATATCAGCTTTTCAAAAGAATCCTTTCTACACAGATCTTCTGTGACTCTCTACCCTATACCACCCCAAAAAAAGCTCTGCTTCTCTTTATGTGCAAGGCCCAGCCCGTGTTGTTCCCACTCAGCCCTGATTCACTGCTTAGAGGCTGATGTTGACTCCCAGCAGGTCAACTTTCTATTTTTTGTGCTTTCTTCTATGCTGCCTCTCATGACCAAGAGAAGATGACACTGAATGACTCTGAAGGTACACATTATCCTTCCTTTATTTCCCAGACACTGTCTTTGTGACATGTTTTTCCTTTTGCTCTATATTGTTCAGTCCCAAGTGCAACACAGTCCCACTCCAAAGTCAGAACTGCCAGATGCTACATTAAAATAGTACTCAGCATGGAAGTCTCTTAACAGCACCTGAAATCTCCTTTCATGGCTATGACAAAGCATGACTAAGAGTCATGAAGGTGAGGGAGGAGCCCTCTGCTCCTCATGCTGGAATCAGGCCAGGAAAGCTGAAGATCTGGGCCCTTCCAAAACTGCATGGCAAAAAAGAAACTATGATTCATGTCCCTGTTCAGTTGTATTGAGGTTAAAAGAGAATAGCTGAAGTCTTTTACTGGACCATTATTTCCAGCAACTACTCCCCTGTCTTCTCTCCTCAAACTACATTTTGATTTACATTTTCCAGTTTTTGATGAAAGAATGGAAACTTATAACATTTTCACTTATAGAGGTGGAGGGGTCTTTTCCATGAAAGGATATTTAGGGGTATGAAAAGTATTCTAAAATATTTAATTTAATCTTTTTCTCTGAATTCAAAAGCAAAGGTGATGTGGTACAGTAGGATCTGCATGGAGGAGCTCTGTATACCACGGAAAAGGTGGCTGCTCGGGGTAGGTGGATGGCAGCTTTTGAACTCTGAGTCTATTGCAGATGCCCTAGTTCAATCAGGAATTAATTCAGAGAAGTCCTGTGGCCTGCATTATGCAGGAGGTCACGCTAGAGGGTCACAATCATCTCAACCAGCATAATAATCCATGAATCTGCAAGAGCTACCATCTTTTACGGTTCATTTCTTCTAAATGCCAGTGTTTATTTGTAGCTGTAACATTCTTTAGTATGGCATATATATCTGGTAGGGTAAGTTAATAGTAACACTTTTGCTCAAATATTTAAGTATAATTTTTCATTAAAAAATCAGAAAATGAGTCATAGATAAGGTGATGAAAACTTATTTCAGATGACATCTGAAAAGAAAATCTAACTTAATTCTCTTTCACTGGAACTTTTTCCTAAGCTAGAAGCTTTTGTTTCTAAAGTATTATAACTGAGTCTAGGAGATGATCTTGAGCTTTTGCACAGTGTCAGACTCCAAGAAGTTTCTTTTAAATATCAGAAGAACTTTAAAAGCATGTGTCACAAAGCTCTATACTTTTGGCAGTTATAGGCCACCTTTATTTTATGTAACTATGAAGGTTTGACTTTGTTTGATTTTTCTTTTTCAGCCAAATGAATGATGCATCTTTCTTTAATTGTGATCCTCATCAACTATTTGGCCCAGTAATATTATGCAAATTGAACTATTCAAAAATTAATGCTAACATTTATTAAATAATGCATCATACAATAAGTTAATTTGAAATTCTAAGTTGAACTTTGCTCATACGAGAGGGATGGTTTTTTCCCTATCTTATCTTCATAAAACATCTTTATACTCTTACTAAATATCTTGAATGAATTATTTGTGTTTTGACAAATTGATCTCTACTGAGGCTATGGATAGGGACACATTGTCTCTGTTCCAGAGTTTTGTTTTGTTGTTGTTTTTTTTTCTTAAGTCTGATTTTAGAAAAATCAGAATTTAGTCCTAAAACCAGGTGAAAATTTATAGTATAGTCTTTTTTTAGTTTCACTAAAGCAAGTGTAGAATTTCACATCTGCCTGTATTTAACCATTCTAAATGCCCTTTTAAATATGCCTTTTTTTGAGTCCTGTTTGAGGTTGTTTTTTTTCTTCTCATGTATTTAATGTTTGCATCAATCTGTCACTTTCATTCATCCACTAGTCATGACACAGGCAGGTGCCTCAGTGAGGCTTGCAGAATGACTGAGTAGAAATAAATACAGCAAAAACTATCTAGGTTTGCCCTGTAGGAGAGGACCTTTGCAAACAAAAATTGAACAAGGCATCAGAACCATCCCTTACATGGCCATCAGCAAAGCCCTGAGGAAACAGGCAGGTGAGCATGAGCTCTCCATGCCCATATCTGCAGCTGTCCTGGGCCTTCTGCAACATCTGCTCCCTGACTATTGCTGGGTAGGATGCACATTAACCTCTTCTTCTCCTTAACACTGACACAACAACAGAAAGGTCAATGTTTGGGGGAAATGTACCTTAAAAAACCAAAATATTCCCTTTGATATAACATTGCCACTACTGTGTGTGGGTGCATTTTCAACGGAGTCATGAGTTGAGATAATTTTTGCCTTCTATATCTGAAGAATGTCTTCATATTTTGTTTTGTTTCAGAGGAATGTAGACCTTTATGTCAGGCTGTCTTTAAGCAATGGTTTTTCAGTTGTGTCTACAGATTCCTGGAGTGGTGACTTTGCCAGCCAGCCAGCCAGCACTGGTATTGTGTGAAATAATTGCCTTAATTTGAGGTAGAGCAACTGCATGTATGGTAACAACATGAAACGCTTCCAGCCTAGTTTCACCCTTCTTCCCCAATACAGCCTACTCGGGCTGAGATAATAGATAATAATACAGCTAAGGGGGATAACGAGCAGGTCTGCAGATGTGGTCTGAAGTTTTGCTTCCAACTTATACTGAGGATTGACTCCATTCAGTGCAGCAGGAAGCAGGCAGTAAGGGAAGCAGCATCAATGAGGGTTGTAGCTGGATGTGCCCTTAAGACATCTCACTCCCTTGCATGCCGCTTTCAGGAACTGAGGGACTTCACATGCTTTTTAGCTCAATGCACTTCTCAGCTAGAGAGACACTTCTGTCTTTTTGTTTCTTTGGACTAGAAATTTTTAACATCTGAAAGACCACTTCTTTATTAGTGGAAATATGTGATCTATTTGAGTATGATGGGCTACTACATGAGCACAAATTATTTGGCACATTTTGAAAAGAGAACATGTGGCCTGAATAATCAACAAGAGGAATTCGCAAAGGTTTGGCTTGGCTTGGTTTGCTTAATTTTTTTCTCTGATTTGTCTGTTCCTATAACTGCCACCTGTTCTTTTGTTTTCCTGTAGATCTGCAGGTTTTAAAAAAACTAGAAGAGACGTAATGATAATTTAACTTGACTTTCTGTGTAAAATAGAAGCTATAATTTCATCCACTGCTTTCAGTTCTTTTATAATAAAGAATCGGTTTTAGAAAGACATCAAGTGTAGCACTCCAGGTGATGTGTATCACGTCCCTAAGTCAAAAGTTCTTGTAGTTAATTAAATTTTCAATGTTTAGAACATTATACCAATTCCACCTGGAATTTGTCTGGCTTTGCCCCCACATATAGAATTTTGTCCAGTCTTTGACAGAAGATAGGAAACTCCCATGTGAGCAGAAATCTCCTTCCTCAGCTTTTACTCATAGGCTCTGATCATGTTGCTTCTTGCACATTCACTTTGACAAACTAAAGAAATAAAGCTTCTTATTTCTCTACTCTTAAGGTGAGATTTACATCGTTTCTCTAGTCCTTTACCAAGCTCCTTGAAATTCATCAAGGTTCAATGTTCCAGTAATGGTCATGCTAAGCCTACACCACCTAACTTCTAAGAACATTCACGTATATAGGTAGTAAAAGAATTCATCTAGGCACAAGCTATTGGAACGAGTCCAAAGGAGAGCAACAAGGACGGTGAAGGGTCTGGAGGTGATGACTTATGAGGAGCAGCTGAAGTCACTTGAATTTTTCAGTTTGAAGAAAAGGAGGCTGAAGGGTGACCTCATTGCAATCTATATGTCTTTCTCACTAGGAGAAGAGATGGGACTGGCATCAATTTCTTCACTCCTGTGACCAAAGACAGGACTCAGGGAAATGGTAGGAAGCTGTATCAGGGGAGGTTTAGATTAGGTATTAGGAAAAGGTTTCTCATGCAGCGGGTGGGTAAGCAGTGGCTCTCAGGGAAGTAGCCACAGCAGCAAGACTGCCTTAGTTCAAGAAGCATTTGGATGACTCTCTCAGGCACATCTTGTGATTCTGGAGGTGCCCTACACAGGGGCAGGAGTTGGATTTGATGATCCTGATGGATCCCTTCCAACTCAGCAGATTCTATTATTCTATGATGCTGTCGGTCTTTTACCATAGTAAGAAATGTCATCCAGCTTCAACTTCACATTCAGTGATGTCAAAGACTCGTGAATTTTTTATTTTGATGGGGAAAAGTATCTTATCTCTCAAGGTTCCTACTTGTAACTACAATTTCTGCTGCAAAACACCTATAATTAAATGAAATAAATTGAGTTGTGTTAATAGCAATGTCTGAAGAAAGATGGTTGAATCCTAAAGGGAATAAAAAAAATCTGCTACCCATTGGAAGGTTTTCAAAGACAACAGCTAAGGTAATGCAGAGTGGAGATCTTTGAGCTTTCTTGGGCATACTTCTAGGTGAAACCATTCAGGTCATGGCAGTTCTTTGGAGATTTGTTTGGAGATTTGTTTTCATTTCTAATCCAGTGCAGGATAAGGGAGGTCAAAGGAATTGAAACAACCCCATGTTTCTATGAAATCACTTACTGTTTAACTCTACCTGCTACAGAGGAAGGAATACCTTTGATTTTAATGACTTTTAATCAAACCACTTAGTCAAACCTCTGCATCTTCAAAATGAATCCTGCTGAGGCAGTGTGTGAGCCCACAGAAGCACGGAGAAAAGTTGCAATCTAACTGGAAAATATTTTCTTTCATTTTGGTGGAGTTGTAGGCTGACTTGATTGATAGGAGTGCAGACCTGTTGACTTTTGCACACTGCGTATGTCCAAGGTGTACCTTGTGATAATTATATTTCATTCTCTAATTGGTACTGATAAAGAATGTATACAATATAACGTAAACATTTAGTAGCAGAACACTGAAGGGTAAACTCTACTCTCCAACTCACACATGCAATATGGATTCACACACAATTTTAACTCATGCATTTTCCAGTGAAGTTAATGACTTCACCTAATGCTTTCTCAACAGCAAAGAGGGGCAGTTTTGGGAGCTTGAACTCCTTTCTCTCAGGGAGATAGTGCACAGTCTACAAGTGTGTGATTTAGGAGCCTTCTTTCCTTTTTGTTCCTCATAGAAACTGCATGTAAATTGCAACTGCCTCTCCAAGTCCTGCTTGCATTAGGTTTCCACTCTGTGCAGCAGATTATAACACACTACTCACAGAACCTACATATTTCTCCAATCAAATTCACTTAGGTGTTCACTGTGTATTTATTACAGAACAATCTATCAAATAATGCATACCAGTGTGTCTTAATACTTATCACACACAGCACTTTTAACTTATGGAGTATCCATCAGAAAAATTCTATTTTACATGACTAGGAAGAAATAGTCATGTTGCCAGCATTTAGTTTGCTTTAGATGTAGATTTCTCTATGAGGCTTATAAAAGTCTTTCAGTTTGGTAAAGGAGACCATTGACTGACTTCACACAATTTTGTTTTTATATGTTGGGCATGTGCTGTGCTATCTTCTTCTGTAATGCAGCAGTAAAGTCTTCCTATCACACAGAGGTAAGCATGTTCTGTTTGCTTCTTTCTTTACAAGTTTTAATAAAAACATAATTAAAATGGTTTTTATGTTACAATATTTGTAGCACACACTTTCTATTTCTATAACATACAGTATAGAATGAATAATGTGATTACTCAAGATATAATATAGAGCTTCTCAACATGAATATGAATTATGTCCATGCAAAGGTTTTCTATATCTTTCTTTTATTATGTGGCACAATTTGCTTTATTTTCCTCAGGGCACAGCTTGAGCTCAGTTACCACCTCTGATTTTTGTGTGGATAATAAAATATTTATAGCCTTCAAAATTAGGTGCTGAGACAGTGATTAGTGTGGTATGAATGAGTGATTGAATAGATAAGGGCATGGCATTTTGCACATGCATTACCACAGACTGAACTTATGCACACAAAATCCCAATTTGTGCCTATGCTCATGCTTGTGATTCCAATTCAGGAATTATTTCTTCTTACCTGTGGCATTCCTCTTGCAGTTTTACTTGGCCATCCCATTCTTCTGTTCAGAAGAGATTTGGTTGCTGCAGCTCCGCTCTTCAGGATACAGTTAGGGACCTCTTCAGGACAGCTATGATTTTTTCACATCTCCATTCAAATTACAGTGTGATTACCTCACTCCAGTTGTACCTCCCTGAGTAAATAACAGCATTCCTTGCAATTTTCTGCGTGCATTCTTCTTAGATGAACAATACCTTATAAGCCAAAGAATTCCTCCCTACACAGACTCTGAGTAGACTGTGACACTCCAGAAGTGCCTCTGCCCAGGTTCCTTTGCTAAAATACCTTTTGCTTCTGTCACATCTTATATTGTACTCCTAATTCTAGTAGCCACCTCTAACTGTAGACCATTTCTGAGTTCTTGTACTTATTGTTTCAAAGTGTTTCAAAGACAATTCAGGTCAAAAGCCAGTCACCTCTGTCCATGAAATTTTAGGATGTGAACCTACTTTCCATGCCTTAATCCTTCAGTTCTTGCCTGCTTGCCTTGCAAGAAAGATTCATATCTATTTTAAAGGACTTATGAAAGCAGTCATTAGTTTACATAGCCAACTATCTCAGAAAAGTGTAAGCTTCCTCAGACCACAAAAATATTAGATGCAGGCTTATTTCTTGCAGGAAGTACCTTGTCTTGCATTACAGTTGATGATGGTAAACAGGTTATCTGCCTGCAAAGAGCCCTTAAGAATATAACCAAATTTTAGTATGATTCATCATTATATTCAGTATTTTTTAAATAGAAAGCAAATTTCTTAATGTTATGTCTCTGAAAACTAATATATTTTCTTTATCAACAAGTTTCTTCTATGACAAATTGTGTCTTAACAATTACAAGGTAATTACAGAGGATCCTACCACATTGTGAGTTTCTGAAAGTAATAGACAGTTCAGCCAAAAAATTGATTACATGACACAGCTCCAAAGGATTCTGCATCTATCTGTTCCTTTAAAAGAATATTATCCTGAAGTCTTCGAGCTATTCCTTCCATAAAGCAGGATCTTTATGTCACTATCCTCTTTCTCATAGTGCTTAAAATCATTGTTTTATCCCCCCCCCAGAAGTAATGCCAACATTCCTGTAGTGTATACATGTCATAGAATAAACTAGCTGTTAGCAACATGACTAGCTGAAGCCAGATTTATTTTCCCAACCAAGCTGAGAAGATTTGCAGTGGTGAAGCAGCATTGACCAGACAGTGTATTTTACCACTGAATATCTAATTCAACATTATTTAAACTTGATCAACAATTCAAGAGTTTAGGGTCACATTATTAACAGAAAACATCAATCCTTTGGATAATTCAATTAAAAAACATCAATAAAAATCTAATTTCAAAAGTCACTAGTATACCAATATACCATATCCGACAGACAGAAACTGCTCAGCCACCATTGAATCATTGCCTGTTTTAATAAGTATTCAGAAATTATTCTGAGACTTCAAAAGAAATTGTAAGGAATTGTTAGCAGGTTTATTAATGTTTTATGTTTTATTAAAAGTTTGGGTGTACATTTCACAATGAGCAACATCAAAAATCAGACTTTCTGCCTGTAATTTTGCTTCCTCCTGTCTTTCTGCCTTTGGGATTCGCTCTTTTCCTTTCATCAGCTGCCATTTTCAGCAGCATGCAGTAATTTCATGGCTCATTGCAAGCGCTGAAAACCTTTGAAACCACAAATGCTAACCTACCTGGCCTGCAGCCATTTAGGAAGAGATTAATTTAGCAAACAGAAGCAAAACACTTTCTACTTCTAGCCTGTGCATAATTTCACTTCTATCTATATTTATTTTACAGTGAGCAGCGTAATGACAATTTCAGTAATTGCAACTCTGTAAAAATTTGCCTACCTAGCTTATCTCACTATCACAAGACTGTGAGTCAGTCAGATTAGAAAAAGTACAGCATGTGAAACTGCACTGGTTGCCTTCCAAAAAAATATGTGCCTTATATAAAACTTAAGTGATGCTTTGCTCTTATTTGTATACTTATCTATAGGACAATGGATTCTCCATGATGTTTGCTTGGGATGTGTGTGCCTTTTTAATGCAATGTGATTTATGGGTGCTTTTCCCATACAAAAAGATCAGCAACGCTAGTAGGCTGCAAGTGCCAGCCCATTTCTGCAGACTTAGTTACAAATGGCTGTTATGGTGCTGTCAAGCAATTTGAACAGAACTGAAAGTCCATCTGGGGCAAATCTAAGCTATCACACTTGGAATGACTTCAAATTCAAAATTAGCCTACAAACTGTTAGCTGAAAAAAAGTTCAAAATGTTCTATTGTTCCTAATTTAACTCAAAGATCAAATTCTGGAAGTAAACACACAAAATTTTCTTCTAACTAATTTTTTTTATTCCATTTGATTGGCATATTCAGAGTAAAAGGCATAGTGCCAAGCTTATAAATGATTATTTATACAGTAAAAAAGAAATGCCTTGATTTCCCTGTTCCCCTGTGATTTTTCTCAGTGCTGAGTATCCCACTTCTCGTGAACTTTGTTGACCTCCAAGGTTTCTGTGTTTATCCTCTGTCGAATGCAAAGGTTACAATAATTGAACCAAAAGCTTTTGTTACCGTGTGCTGTGTGAAAAAAGGGAGTAACAAAGAGTTATTGCAGTAGCATTTCCAGACACATAGGAGGAAAAAGATTTCTTTACAATTCCCATGTCTATCTTGGTAGCCAGTGTGATAGCCTCAGATACAAGGAATCCCTAAGGTATCTCAGAGCTCCTGACTTCTATATTGGTATCCTGGCACTGGTAGCAGGGCAATCTGGTGCCGCTTGCAAGCAGTCACTGCTCCAGGCCCAGGCTGGTTGGAAGGGATTTTAGTGGCCTTGAGTGACCTTGTGGATGGCAGTCACTGGGTAATGATTTCAACTGCAGGTTTATGCAGTGGCACTTCCTGCCATGGGGGACTGTAAGAATATTGCTGCCAATGACATGGAGGGAGATGGAGTCAAAGGGAGAGAGGGGCTCCCCAGTGCTGGAGATGAAACAGTTTGAGATGCATAGCTTTCCAAATTTTTAAATACGAGTAGTGAAAAAACAATTAAATATCATTGTTAGCTTGCTTCACTCTGATTCAGATACTTTCATAGCAGCAAAAGGAAAGTGTTTAGCATTAAACTTGTTTATGCAGTGTTTTTATAATAGCTAATTCATTTAAGCATACAGATACACAGACGGCAGTGGGATGACTGGCCAACCCACACAGATGTACACCTCCAATCTGGCATCCCATAACATTCATAAAATATGTCAACACAGCCTGGATTCCTTCCATAGTTTATGTTAAACTATTGGTGTTCCTACCAGACAACTAAAATATTTCATGTTGTTAAAATTTGTGTCCCTAGCAAATAAATATAAAAACTAAACACATTCTCTCTAAATGCACAAGCCGTGCTCAGCAGCGCTGAAGCAATATGTACTGTTTGTACTTCTCGTAACATTGGAGAAATTAACATTTGTGGGGCTGTTTATCATGCAGGCAAGTGATAATATGACGTCTCGGGTGTTTTATTAGTATTCCGCTTTTAGCTGTGGTATCCATTGCATGGTACCCTCTCTAGTTACTGCATTCCCAACACATGGGACTATGCATCAGGCCAAGCAGGGAGGAAAAGGATCTGGTGATGGGCATGGCCATATGTGGGGAGTCCCGTGGCCTATGAATGCCCCCCTATTTTGACCCTGTAGCCTTACACTTCCTTTTTTTCACCCCTGAGTCCCCAGGTAGAGGCATGGGCAGTTGGTATAAACCAGCTTGGTTTGGCATGGAGTGTCCTTGAGCGGTGGGAAGGCAGAAGCTCTGCTGAATATGATGAGTAAGTGCAGATGCTCAAGTGCAGGATAAAGGCCAAGAATCAGTCTAGTATTCAGGGTGTAGGAATGAAAGCTCAGCCCTATTTTTAGACTAGAATTCACTCAGAATCCTGAACAGAAAGTGTATTCACAGATGGAGTCTTCATGATCCATGGACTACTGGATCAGTCTTTGCGTGACGCAAACAGTGCCGGTTCCCCTGAACACAGCAGAGCTTTCTCACCCCACTTTGCAGAAGACCGTGATAGTCTCTGCACCTGTGGAGAGACAAGATAACCAGATTCTCTTTGGGTAGGACACTAGATATTTCCCTTTCTAAAAATAAGAAACAAGAATTGTTGTGACAGCATAATGATCAGTAGCTCTTGTATGGGCCTTAGACTCCTGGGTGCTTGGGCAGGTTAGGTTTTTGACTTTTCGGAAGAGATCTTTTCCAGACATGACGATCTGAATTTCCCTAAGCATGAGAGCCTGAAATGTTGCAGCTCCATGCACTTCTCATATTTATGTATTGGTTTTCAATGACAAATATTAGTTTTATATTTGAATTCTTAAATTATGTCAAGAGTAAATCATGACACTAAGGTCTAACCATGGAAAATAAAATAGATTAGTGTAGTATTGTAAAAGACTGTAGTATATTAATGTATAGTAAAATAGATCTGATGCTGTTATGTTTAATGAATAATAATCCTCATTAAAACACATCTCTGTGTTTCAATAATTCCAGAGCTATGACACAGACCAATCAAGAAATGCCTGGTAAACAAGCTATAATTTTGCTCAGGCTGTGCAACATAAAATACCCAGTGAAATTAGTGAGTGCCATATGTGGAGGCACTGTAGGATTAAGCAGCATTCAGATGTACCCTCACCTTTCCTTGCTTAGTAAACATGCCCATCAAGATAAAGGAACAGTATGGAGGGAAGAAAGCAATATATGATCATTAATACACAAATGCAAAAATACACTGCTATTAGACATGCAGAAGTCAGTAAAACCACATGCTGTTTGGAGAGGATTGAATTATCTTCAAGCACTACCATCTAATTAAATATGTATATATTTCTAGGGCCTGAGCTCTGGAAAGCATTCCTATTCAAGAGAGTGCTTAAGCATATGCTTAACTGCAGAATGGGGGCTTGGAGGAGGTATTAGCATGTGTAGGAAAAAAGTGCATTTAGCAGATGAAGAAAAAGGAACTTGTTTCACAATCAAGACTGATGACAGTTTGTTATAGGTTAATCAATTGCCTGGTTTCATTACTTCATTTGAAGTTGTTTTTTTCTGTTAGATGATGCAAAACATTATTATAAGCAATAAATTGTTCTTTTTGAATAACAGATGGCTCATGACTAGCAAAAAAATATATATATTTTTTAATAAAATATTCCTTGTTGAAACCTCTTGTGTTGCAGTTCAGCTAAGAGAAAATTTATTAAAATTAAATTATAAACTTATGAAAAACAGGATTTATAATGGAAACACTGATACAGCTGTAACTATAACCATGTAAACCACGATGCTATTATTTACTATGGTAACATAAAAAACTACACTGTTTGGGCCATTATCCTTACAGTTTTCTTTTCAGTACAAATCATTATATTTATTATCTGTCTTCTTGTATAGAGGGTCATGGAAAAGGCCAATAAAAAGCAGAAGAAGCCTGCTTTTCAAAAGGAAATTGGATCTATTTCTAATTCTTCTTCTTTATCAAATACAAGGAGTGCAGACTTTTTTGTGAAAAATTGTTTCATGTGAGATAAAAGTCCAGATTAATGGTGAGAAAATGACACACTTTTCCCTACATCTTGAAGATTTTTGGGAGATATTGCCAGTTTTCCTAAGAGATTTTTACCTTACAAATGCATTTCCTTATAGACTTGCAGCAGATGCTGGGGCTCTGAGTATTTATTTGGGAATTCAGTGCATAATTCAGCTATCGAGACTCAGATAGATGTCTTAGCAATGTAGTATCTTAGAATGAATATTGTACAGAGTACCAGACAAAATGGATGTTTTTAAAAATACTTGTTTTAAATTTGCAGGATGAAGAAAAGCAGAACTGAATTTGTGTTTGTTTCTCTCTTTCATCACTTCTTTCTTCCTCTGTGTCTGGAAAAAAATATGAATCTCATCACTGCTCTTCCTGCCTCCTTGGAAATTGTCATAAACATACCTGCATTTCTATGTTATTATCAGGATTGCTGAGAGCAGTCTAGTAGACAAACCACAGTATATAGACACAGAGACCCAGTGCCAGGCTTACACTATCACTCATGATTGTAACGATGACTAATAAATATGTACCAGTTTTTTAACTCTTTCTATCTGCAAAAAGCATGTGGTAAAAATTTACTGTCGCCTATGAATTGGACAATATGTTATATGTGTTTAGAAAACCTCCAGTCTAAAACAGGAAAAAGAGCTTTGAAATAAATGATATTTAGGAAATGCTACAGGACTGTTGACTCCTCACTAACTTGAGATGAAGGGTCAATGTATGTGGGGCCTCTTCTTTTTTTTTTGTTTTGTTTTTTTTTTTCCTGAAATGGCCATTCGACTTGCACACCAGTGTAATATTCCTATTTAAAATAATTTTTTTACTGCACTCTGTTTAATTGTGGCAAGATACCATGCATTAAAAGTATGTCTTGGAACTATAGTGAGTCAATACTGATGGTTTAATACTATTATCTGCATGACAGCTATGCTTAATTCAGTAAACATTCCTGACATTGTAAACACAGCCAGTATAGCTGTTAATACAAAGTAGGCAAATTGATTGACAAATATGTTCAGAGATACAGGTCTCTGAGAGACTATGGATCAGTTGTTTACTGATAACTGGCAGAATGCTCTGATTCGATTGCTAACAGTTAAGCTAAAGGCAAAAGAAAAGAAGCTATTTTATGGCTGCTCCTTGATGAAATGATATTACTGGTTTGTTTTGGTTTTTATTTTTTGTTTGTTTGTTTTTTCAGACTATGCTACCAATTTAGGAGTATCAGCTCTGCACAAGAAAGCTGCATCACAATTGGAAAGTGACAATTCTTCTAACACACAGTGGTCTTTCTAAAGTTCTGACAGACAAAGCAGTATTTGCTGACTGCTAATGACAATTTAAATGCTTTATTTATTAGGAAAGTAGACCTTGAACATAAGAGTTAACTCAAATGTATTTTATTTCAGACTACCTATTGTTATCTCAGAGTATGTCAATATTACGTGATTCAAAAGAATGGATAGGAAATGATTATCAGTAGACAATGAAGGCAAATAGATTGTTTATGACAGTGTAGGGAATACATTTCTTGGCAAGATTTTGAAGTGCAGTCAGGAGGGTCATTCTTGTGGCTGCTTGTGTTGACATTCATCATAACTGAACATCAAGATTGTAAAATATGTAGTGTTTTTGTACCAAGTGATTCTCTAGGTACAGCATATTGTGTTTGTATTGGACTTTGACTGCACAGTCACAAAAGATAGGATGTTCAAATGCTGCATATACCAATGCTGCTTCTATTTTAAATGTTTCTTGAATTGCTCATTGCAATTTGCTAATCACTAACAAGCTTTAATATGTGTCTTTTCTTACAAAATTTTTCAAGTATACTTATATGTGTTTTTCAGCATTCATGATCTTATCCCCTTATTTCTGGTGCTCAAGACTAGAATCATATTTTTAAAGCAAATAAACAAAGCAAATATTTTTTTAAATTTAAAATTACTATACACCATAATCTAACATTTATAGTTCAGTTTGAATTTATTTGCATAACTTGAACAGTTTTTACCAAACTATTGCCTTAGTGTATTAATTTTACCACATCTCAAAATACAATGGGAATGTCATGGTAAAATCATGTACCGTCTGTGATCAACAAGTATCGCTCTTGTGAGGATTATGGAAAATTATCTAGTTTCATAAAAAATATTGCATTTCATATCAACCCATTCTGCATGTTAATGTCTTGTTTGTAGGATAGGGAATTACAGTTTTTACAAGGTCTGTAAAAATTGTTGAACAATAGGCAGAGAAAGGAAGCCTGAAGAAGCAAAAGCCTCTTTACCATCCAGACCCTCTACAGTGTTATTTCAACAATGCACCAGAGTCAGAACAAGTCACCAAAAATAATATTCTAAGGGTGTGTAATGATTGCGGATAGTTGCAGGTAACTGCACATTTTATTTATTACTGAAGTTATTAATGGCGATGTAACTTTTAGAATTAAAATGACATTTTCTTTAATTACTACAACTTATGTGTTGTTCCACTCTACCCTGAGCTTGCCTTGAGTAACCCTCTCATGATATCTATTTTTTGTTTTTTCATTTTAAGTAGTTACTCCTACTGCTGTTTCAGAACAGGCTGGCTTTGTTCGACTGCAGAGCCCTGCACTGAGCTGTGGCAGGACAGCCCCCCACAGCCTCCCACCACTGTTTGGCCTTCTGCAAAACAAACGTGCATGGACATGTAACAACAGTCAAGGTTTGGTCCAGTAAGAGTACATGGATTTTATTGTTCCTTGCATACATTTATCATTGGTTGAAAGTGGATATGAAATAAGGGCTGTTCTGATTTGGCATCATCTCATACCTCTTTCGCACTCACCAGCGTGAGTTCACAGCTGGTTCAGAGCAAAACAAATTCAGGCATTATCAACACAGATACATTTTTACAGAACAAAGTATTGTCAGCATGCCACACTCTCCATGTTTGATTAATGTGCACATTCAACACAAATCACTATGGACCTTCCAGAGAGCTCAGTTCATGTAACTGAGGCCAAATTTTAGGAACTGCTGATTGGTGAGGTGATTTTGAAAATGTGGCACTTTACACAGAGATCACTGCCTTGCTGCATTAATTTTGTTCTGGTCGTCAGAAGTGGTTTTGTGCAGATCTCTTGTCTGAAGGTACAGTTCTAAGATGTGCATGGGCAAGAGGGGCATTGTTACTGCTCCCATAAGTGTTTCAATAAAAAAAATTAGTAATATAAATATCATAGCAACACTGTCAAACACATAGTAACACTTTTCTCTGAAGGACCAGAAAAATCAAAGCTGGAACCCAGATGTGATAGGAGAGTAAATATCTCTGCAGTCTGGTGTTCAGTACAAAATGCAGAGGGCAAATACAAGATGATCCACTCAAATACTTCAGTAACATTAACAGAGTCCAGGAAAGTGTAACTCACAGAATAAGGAGCCAGAAGAAGGAAGCTGGAGGTTTATGATATGACAGGGAAACTCAGTTACCGAAACAAATACGTGAGGGGAACTGTAAGTTACAAAACCAGGGGCTTATTTCATACACACTTCTCTTTTTGCCCTTGTGGTCTAGCCACAACACCACACTCCTTTTCTCCATGTATTTGAAGTATTAGCCTTTTAATAAAATTTAGCAAAACTAAAAAACCTATGAAATATTAAAAGTATAAATAGAAAAAACAAATCAGTGAAAATTTTGAAAACTGGAATCCAATCCAAATATTTATGTAGAAAATGCTAAACTAAGGACTGATGATAAAGTTAATGCAGTAAGTAGACTCAAAGTAGATTTTGAACAGTGAACAAATTCCATCTGGATTTCCTAACTATAATATTTTGTTCAAATTCAATGAAGAAAAAGAAATACATGTTAAATTGAGTATAACTGTAAATAAACTCTCACTTCAATTTGTCTAAATCAGAGAAGAAAGAAGCTTCATTGTACTGCATTTCAAAGGACATTAAAGATGCTTGCAGTTCCACGTATATGAAAACCCCACACGCTTCACTGTTCTCAACATTGAAATCCATTATATTCACTAAAAAGAATTTGGCATTGACCTATCTGAAGATTAAAAGTATTTGGAGATGTTCAAATCATCAACCTTTACTGATATTCACTTCAAGAGAAATCACCCAACATTTAGATCAGATACCTACCATCCAATCTGAAAGAAAGCCATTAGAAGTGTTCCTGCTCTCCTTTGTAAGCTTGCCAGAGTCTCACATGGTATGGTGCATCATGTTGGCATACAGCATGATGCTGCATAAACAACAGGACTGTATTGTACATCATCAGAAATATGTGAAAATTCATTTGGATCTGCCACCAGCTATCAATTTCGACAAAGAATGTATCTGCTCTGCCTTAATTAGAGAGGATGAAAGCAGGGCAAACGGGTCAGCCTCCCGACTGCTTGCACACCGCTGGAAATCCTGCTCTGTGGCAGCCTGCTAAAGTAGTCAGGACAGGTCAAAGGCAGACATTTTCTCTGGAAAATGTTCCACTTCCTGGTTCAGTACTGCTAGGCCTACTTGATACAACAAGAGTAGCCACAGGTTGCGTAAGTGGAGTGATTTAAAATAAAAATATTCAGGTTTTGTTTTCAAAGTCAGACAGAGAAATATAAACTTTCCCCTTAGCTAGTCTCAGATATAGGATTTGATTGACTTTATTGGGGTACCTCTTGATTCAGAGCAATGTAAAGAGACCAATCTCAACCCTCTGGAAAAAATACTTCACCCACAGAACTGCTGCCATGCCATTTTACACATAAGTTATGGCCTTCTGTGCTTGACTTCTGTATATTTGTGGGAGGTAAATGCATTTATATTTATGTGTGTGTACATATATATATATGTTTATATGCACACACCATTATACAGATCAGAGTTATAATACTTTTCATACAGAATTACCCTTTGTCATTCAAAAATGGAAAATCTTCTTCCTGCTCCTCGATTCACTTCTTTTGTCTTATTTCAAATCTGCTTTTTGAGGGTGTTGCACTTATCATAAGTTTCCAAAAGTGCAAGGAAAACAGATATTTAAAAAACCTTTTAATTTTCTTATGGTCTTAACTTCATACTGTTTTCAGTATGGTTGCATTTTACATTAATGCCATCCCACCCAGATAGTCTGGGGCCTGTTCTTTTACTTGTCTAAAGGTGACTTTCATTTTCACTTTGACTTTACTCTGTGCATATTCAGAGGTTCATTCAGTGAAATAAAATTGCCTTGCAATTATTTCTACTTAGAGAAATATGACAGATAGAATTTTTATGTTAATTAATCTTTGTTTTTTTATTATTGTATGGCTGTCTATCATAAATTTCATTGCAATATAGTTTTAATGCATTCTATAAATTAGTGTTGATTCTTCCAAGCCCACCATGCCTTGCAAATAGTTAACTTTGCATGGATTTCTGTTCTTTTCCCTAATATCATCTAATATGTAATTCAGGGGGAATAGCTTGCATCTCTGACAATATATGGGGTTAGGAAGGATACTCATCAGGCATGAGTCCTCATTCAGATTTTAGTCTTGTTATGAGTGTTTTTAAAAAAAAATAAAATACACTAAAAAGTATAAAATGTAATATCAAATCAAGTGCATACTGGGCTGAAGGGAACAAACAAGGCGTTATGTTTCTTTTTGTTTTGCTGGCTCAGTGAAATTAGGAAGCCACTGTTTCCTCACCTGCATGCCCAGTTAAGGGCCATCTGTTTCCTGTTTAAATGCAGTATTTTACATGATTTTTCCAAAACCCCTCTTGCATTAATCAACACAATCCCAATAAAGAGAAGCACCAAATCTTGCTTATCTTTCTTAGTCAAGGAAGGAATTTCTGTAGTTGCAACTTGAACACAGTTTAGCTTTACTGCAGTGCTTTGTTTTCACCAACATTCACTTTTATTCTCATTTTTAAAATTTCTCATGTAGTTCTAGGCTGATTTTGCAAGTTTATGCAACACCCTGAAGTCCTTTCTGTTGCTGGATTAAACCAATAATATGTTGATCTTGTCACTAATGCTTTTGATCTGGGTCTGGTGTCACGTGTTGTACTTTAATATCATCATAAATGTTATTATAAATTCAACACTGAGTTAAAGATAATAAGGTCAAATGTATCCTTGATGTTATACTTTGCCTTTGATGAAGGTAACAAATAACAAATGTGGCCTGGTATCATTATTATCATGGTTTAGATTTACAGGAAATCATTGGTGGATGGATACTCTTGGTAGGGAGGATCAATGAGCCAAATTGGTTACTTGGATTGCAGTAAGATTTACACAGAGAAATACCTTTTATTAAATCAAATAGTTACAGTATTACAATGCCACCACAATGAATGCAGACATTAAAAATATCTAGTGTAATCTCTCAAATATATTATTTGATAAAATACCATTTTCATTGATAGCAGATAATTTTAATATTTAGGTTAATAAGCATATTTAAAAAGCAAGGAACAAAATTAGGTTGTAAAAAATACTGAGTGAAGAATTTCATTTCATACATACATGCACATCCACACAGAGAAAAGTGCTGCCAGAACTTCATTGAGTTTTTCAGAATCAGTCACTCAAATGCAAAAAAGACGACTAGGGCAACACTGATTTGGCTCATTTTTTGCCTTCATTCTGGTACAGCCTGTAACCGCATGGCTAATGTCTAGCTATACACAAGGCTCTGCCTCATCCATCATTCCTGATGGACAACTCTCACTTGACAAGCTGTTGTTCTGTATTTTGTTGTCTTCTCATTGCTCAGTGTGTGCTGTGAGACTACATCTATAGCACACTTTTCATACCATTCCCAAAGGCAGAGTTAGTTATTTTTTGGCTCACCTCTGGTATCCATTGTAACGGAAGTGGAGAGAGCCATGCAACTCCTGCAGTGGCCCAACATGGAAATATAAAACCTGCAAGTACATGCAGTGCTTCCTATGAACCCTGCCTTGCCAGCAGTGTTTGTATTTGCCAATTTATTTTTCTCAGAAAGTGGGGATTATTCTCAATAAATCTTACCAAGGGGGTAGTGATGGTGATGTTACTATTTCTAGGCAAAAGCTGAAAATAATTTGATGCAAATAGAAAATCTCTCTAATTTTGGATTCTCAACTAGGTCTATGTAGGATCTGATTTTTTTGAGTCCTTGGGAATAGTCTGTGGCATCCCTGTACACATACAAAACTTCTTTCATTTGTGTTAGATATAAATGTTTACACTTCTACAAATCAAACATCCCAGTTTGAAATCAAGACCCAGGAAATAAATGAAACACAGTTACTGACATCTGTGTGGAAAGTCTGGTTTAAGTGGCTGCTCAGCATCACTTAATAATATTGATGTTTCATACAATACATTTTGCTGGAGTCCAACTTTCCTGTCCTAATATCATTTCGTGGCCATTTTGCACAGAAAGAATCATAGAACCATAGAATTGTTTGGGTTGTAAGAGACCTTAAAGATCATCTAGTGCCAAACTCTCTGCATGGTGGGGACACCTCCCACTAGATAAGATTTCTCAAAGCCCCATCCAACCTGGCCTGACATCTCACCTTTGTTACCCCATCCCCAGTCTGGTGAGTCACTTGGTATCACTGTCTCATCCTTAGTCTGTACTCAAGTCCCTACCACTCCCCATGTTGTCTGAGTAAGCTGAAGTCTGGATGCAGCTACCTGTGACGTCCCTGATGTGCTCCCAGGAGCCTACATCCCACATAGCAACAGCATGAGCAAGTCACAAGAACTGGGACAAGTTTTTGGTAGGAGCAGAACAGCTTTTCACAGTCCTGGTGCAGATCTGTGACCAGCAAAGCTTCACTGGCTGCACAGTCCCCTGCAGAGCTGAGAGGACTCCAGCAAGAGAGCAACCTGTGGGGAAAATTAGTGAAATTAAAACCTGCTTCCTCACCATCAACACCTCTGCTGACATATATTACCACTTATGTTGCCTGACTTTCAACAGGAAGTGAAGCTGGAACTACAGACAGCCCCACAGGGGCTGGCTTTATCTTGCCTACAGGCTAGACAGAAAGACCACTTAATCCAGGAGATAGCCCATGCCATGGTGAAAATAAAAGGTGAAATTCTTCACAGCCATGATATCAGCATTTTTCAGTATGAGCAAAACTGTATAGTTTCCCTCACCTTGCTCTCGAACAGGACTCAATTATCTTGGCTCAAATTTTCTCCAAAAAAATCCAGTGTAGGGCAAACACAAGGCATGGAACATTATTTTATCCCAAGCAGCTGAAATTTGGCGAAGCTCTAAGTAACTAAAATCAACAGAGTGTCTGGGAACCATAAATGAGAGATGTTTCCAGTCCCACTTATAGTGTGCTGAAAAGCTAGTCTGAACGCAAAATGAAAGCTATTAAAATGAGCTGAACAACCAGAACATTTAGCAACTCGGTCAGAAGAAGAGAAGTGCGTGGCTCAGAATGAGAAAGTTATTTCAGCTTGGGAGTAAGGATAATAACCAGAGACTGGCATAAAGGGTTAAATCTTTAACAGCTGTTCCATCCTGAGTGTATAGAACTGAACTAATATTGCTAGATGACTAAAGCAACTTACATTTCTATATAACAGGGTGATTTTGTAAGTTTATAGAAGCATCAAAGAATGGAAAACAGGTTATATAAAAGCAAAAAAAAAAAATTAACATTTCTGAAAGGAATGATATTGCTGACAGAGATGCTTTTAAAGGAGAAGGATTGTGGGGCTCAATTTACAAGGGGGACTTAAATATCTCCATGCCTCCTTAGGCACCTAAGTCCAACATTTAGGTATCACTGGTATCTAAAGAAGCTGTGTCACCTTTTCTAATTCTGTGTTTACCTTGGTTTCCCCAGGTCTTTAAGTAAGCAAGAACCTCCTCAATCCAGAGAGACCAAAGCATCTCAGCTCACTACTCATGCCTTAAATAGTCACAAGTTATTCTTCCTCTGCTTATACCACCAGTGGGGTTGGATCTAGCAGGCTCTCAGAATGAGAGGAGAGAGTGAGAGCATCCACACTTTTACCAAGATATCAGCGTTTGTTTTTAATTTGGACACTGAAAGGTCCTCCCTTAAAACTCCCCTTCCTTTTAGGCTCTTAAATCACACCTTTTGGTTCTCCAAGCATACCCTTTGCTGTGAGGTGCCCTGCAGTGGGACCTCCTCTGCTTATTGTGTGAATCTGTATGACACAATTCAATGTTTTTTTGGGCTAGTGAATGGATAAAGGCAAGAAAACAGTTCTGTAAATGGATTATAAGGAAAAACAAAGAAATAAACAAAACAACAACAGAAAAAACAAACACCCCCCAAAAAAAATTTGAATGAGATTAATATAAATAACAGGTCAGCATTCTGTTTTCATGAATGTGATTCTTCACCTCACCCATTCATACTCCCTCTATAAAGGACCCCTGAGAACTGACCGAATCAGGACTGGAAACTCCATTAGATGGCAGGATGCTTTAACATGACCAAAGTTCAACACAGCAGCAAATAAATCTCTTTGTTCATTTCCCCCTTGAGATGACTTCCTTCCTTGTTTCCTGTAGCTGGAGATGTGCTATGCAGGAGTGGGGGCAGGGTGACTACCTGGTGTAAATCTTTCTCTCCACCTGCTGATATTTTAAATTAAAATTAACCTTTAATAGTATATCTGATGTGTCATATTCCTGGCTTCACTTAACCTGTTCCTGTTGTAGTCTTCTGAATACAGACTCTTAAAGCTGCAACACATTGTATTATCAAACACAGTTAATGTGTAACATTCTTCTCTGTGAGCCTCATATTAAGACCAAACATAACACTACAGATACTGGAAATTCATATGGAAAACTTTATTTGAGCAATGTGCCAACAATCTCTGCTTTCACTAAAAGGATAATTTTTAATAAGAAACAGTTCTAACAATGTCTGTTCCTGAACTGTTTCCTATGCTGTGTTTTGGATCTGGAGCAGCCTCTCTCTTCATGTATACAAAAGAAAGTCCCTAACTCTTCTCTGTAACTTCCTCCTAAAGAATGAGGGAAAGGTTGCTAGCATGCAGCTGCAACACTGCCTACTCCCTTGTCTTGCTTCTTCCCCTTAGTCCTACCATTCAATTTACATTAATGAATTCAGAATAAATCAAAAGTGCGTAGGAAAAAAGGTAAATTCCAATGCAAGAATTTTGCCTTGATATCCATTGTGTTTCTCGTCCAACTGTATTTTATACAGCAGTGTGTATAATACAGCAGTCCCCAGGTTTTCACATTTATAATTTCACAGCAGTCAAAACACTGAAAAATACATCCACCAATCTAACATTCACTTGTTTGTGCTTCCCTCTAGTATTTCTCTTTCATCCCTTCTTTCTCTTTTGACTTCCCCTTTCTCATTTCCAGTTCTTTGTCCTTCTTTCCAGCATTATAACACCATTTTCTTCTTCTTAAACTTCAGTTCTACTTCCAGTCACTGTGGAACTTAATTAGTTTTTCCTTCTTCTTCTGTCATATTCTGGCTTTCTCTTTATATTACCTCTCTTCTTTTTGCTAATCCATTATTTCCCCTGGTCATCCCTTTCTGTCTCTTCCCATATATTTTCTTTGTCTTATTACTATCCCAGAATATTTCCTATCAGACTTTAATGGAGAAAGTTTTATTCCTCCTCTCTAGATTTTTTCACAAGTTCACTTCTCTCTCTTACCTCCTCCAACTACTTAGCAGCCACAAATATCCATTCAGGAAATTTCATGTAGACTGTCTTGGAACTGGAGTAACTTAGGTTGACAAGATACTGTTAATTAGACATGAATGGAATTAAAGCATAAATGAAAAGAATGGATGGCCTGACCAGGACTATGCAGATTGTCAGCACAGGACTGCCTGAGAATAAAATCAATTCACCGGTTTTGAGGGTCTCAGGAACTCTTCAGTGCTGTTTATAGTTTAAAGTTGCAACTTGAGGAGCTGGGAAGACAAGGATGAGGCAAAGGCAGGGATGATTAAACTGAAGATTATTAATTTTTATTATGCTTCTTTGTGTCTTTCAGGTCATTAAGATTTTGGGTCAGTTGAAGCAGCTTGAGAGACATATTTGCATTTATTGTTAGAAACTTCCCTAAGTTGTGTTACATGGAGCATTGTTGGCTCTGCTAGGCTTATTTCTAACATGGGAGAAAAGTTTATTCCTCCCAGAACAAAGTTATTATCATAATCTCCTATCATATTTCTATCATTATTATGCTTTTCCATTGGAGTCCTTCCAGCAGGTAATATTGGGAGATCATTTAAGACTTTTTTTTTAATTATTATTATTTTATTTATTTCATTATGGTTGCGCCAGACTTTTCTCTACTACATTAATGGGGGCTTGGGGATTTTACCCCTTTTTTTTACTTTTAAACTGTTATTCTGAAAACTGGGGGTTGGGTTTCTCATTCTTCCAATTGCTTTCAAAGTGCAAAATGAAGGTCTGGCACTCCAGGGTGTATGTTAGCTACAGGATAATGTTTGTGGCAGAGAAGTATACAAGGCAAAGAAATGGCTTTTGTGGGTGATTAAATGCTGAAGTGAAGCTGAGGTGTTTGATAACCACAGAAGCTATTTATTGTGTGTATACTCCAGTGCCATGAGCATTATTCCTATTATACAACAAGACAAAGGAAGACTCAACAAACCAGAACGAGAGAAGGATGAAGGGTTTTTTGGTTGTTGCATTTTTGCTTGATGGAAGTTTGAAAGTTCTGTTTCAGTTTCTGCTTTTCCTAACATTTCCTTTAGGCAGGGGGAGATTAAGGACAAAAGATATAGATTGGCCTGCAAAGGGTAGTAGTAGTGACTAAATTCTTAATAAATACTGGGAGTTATCATACCTTATCATCAAACAGCAGTGCTCACTGTTTTTCTGGGACACAGAGAAAAGATATGCTAACAGTATTCATAAAAAACATTTCTTTCAGTTGTGATAAATAAGCTTAGGAAAAGAATCAAGTATTATTTGGTTTAAAAACAAAACAATGAGATATATTAAGAAGATAATGGTAACTTATATCTTATACATGCTCTATTAATCCTCACAGGAGCAGTGTGAGTTCAGGAAATATCATGAGTCCAAGTTCACAAATAGTACTTAAATTCTCTGCAGCAATTCTCTTGTGCTATTGCCCCACTTGTTTGCTGCTGTTCCTGTGTAGTATTTTGGTTTTTTGGGGTGGCCCTCAGTGCTAGTCAGTGAACTGCACCAGGCCTTTTCTCTATGCCTTTTCTCAGAGAGAGCTGAAAAATACAATGAAAATTGAATAAAAAGATCCATCAAAAAGGCAAATATATCTGTTTCTCACTGTCATTACTTAATAGGTGTTATTTCCTCTTTAAATCACTTGAGCTGTCAAAAAGAACAGAAATGAAACAGTGTGGCTAAAACAACCAACCACCCAATGGAAACCCTGAACAGAGGAAATCAGTCATAAACAGCCCCACTACTGGTCTTTCTTTGTAAATGTTGCTATTAAATGATTATGAGCAGAGAATATATTTGTGAGGTTTGAACTCTGTTTGAAAATGACTTACACATAGATAAACAAAGCCTGATTTATCAAATTGTGAAAAATAATTTAATCATCTGTTGTCACAATATCCCTGTGAGTAGCAGCTATTTTTACACCTCTTCTGAGGTGGAGAACTCAGAGACAGAAAAATTTCTTGCTTCAATGGCAAAATGTGCATTAACTTAAAGCAAAAAAAAAAGCAACTGTAAATTGTGTGACGATTCTGTTGTTGTGTTTGCACAACTGACAGGAAATAATACAAATTCTGTGGCAATATTTATTGCTTTAATAAATTAACATTGAATGAATTTTAATGCTAACAACACTTGCAGTCTGTCTATAGACATTACTTCAGAGGAGGCTGTTTCAAGTTTTTTGAAGTCATTAAAACATTATCTGAGCATATTGTTGAGTACATACTGCTTTGAAAGGTGCTGGACTGTCATCGCAAGCTCACCTAGCAGTGAGTGAGATTAAGCAGGCTTGCACCTGCCAGCCATGAAACAGCAGCAGAACACAGTCCTGCTGCCCCTCTGAGGTCCCTCCCCAACTCTGGTGCATGAAATGATGGACAAGTTGGGGTCCACAGCCACCCATCCATTCCTGATCCTGTGAAAAAAAAAATAGTTCTTCACTATCAACAGCCGATTTTCCTCTGTTTTACACATCATCATATGTGGCTTAACACATCAGTGCCCTCTCCTGTGATGCTCCAGCACCCTACCTAGCACATGTTCTCATTTGGATGATTGATTAAGTATCCTTGAAATGCATACCAGTTTTGTTATAAAGGAAGGTATTTTCTCATTATTATTTGTGCCTGTGTTTTATATTATTTACGGCATATAGACATTTTAGAAGCTCATTTTAAAATGATAGCTGCTGTTGAGCTGTATATGAAAAAAAAATGAACTAATGGAGGTTTATTTTGGTGCTTAATGCACAGACACACAAAACAACAGTACGGACTCAGTGATTCTTGATGTTGTTTTTCAGGTATACATTTCCATATGAACTATAGTATAATATTTCTGCTCTTGAGTGGAATGTGAATGCTTCTTTCTTTGCAGTATTCAGTGCTAATGTGCATATTTAAATGACAAATAAAGTTCTACTTATTCTAAATTATCTCGAATGACTATTGCATATGAAAAAAGACTTTTACATTCAGATATATCATTTAGAGGAGGGTTTCCATTCTCCTATGATGTGACCTAATTTCAAAAAAATTGAGACTGGGAGTTGTGCTCTCCTTGTTTTACGCAGCAGATGTTAATGCCATTATCTACTTAATTTGAAAGCTGCACTGATTTCCATTCTGTTTCTTCCTTTGAGTGTCATTGCTGTACAAAAAATACTATTAAGTGAAGCAAAGGTCATTTGAAGTTACACCCAAAATGCTGGCCTGCCCTTAGAAAGAAGAACCTCTTTTCTAAAAAAAAAAACCAAACCAAACATACAAATGTGGATGGCTGTAACAGGACTATTGGGTAAGGCTGTGCAGAATAAAGGAATAACAGAACTGAGATTGTTGTAATTATAAAACATCATAAAACCACTGTTACTACTACTTGTATCTTCTCTTGGAGTAAACACTTTCTTAAAGTCAAACGGATTTGGGGCAAATATCAGCCCACATTTCTATGTACACTTTTACTCCAGTAGTTTAAAGGTCAAGCCACCTCAGCTTACAGGTTTACTTTGAAGGAAATTATACTTACCAAAATTTCATAGATGTTTTAACTGTATTTGTCTTGGCTGAATTATTACCAGATATTTTGTAATAGAAGCTGATTCGCAATATCATAGACGAAACATGGGGCAGGATGCAATGTAATTTGTCTCAGATACCTTGCCCACAGTTTGAAGGCATCTTAAAATATTTTTATCACTAGTCATTTTTTCTATAGAGTTATGAGAAGATAGGCTCTAAGTGCCTTCTACTGTCACTGTTTTGATCACTATGCAATTTAAAAGTGTACCTGGTCTGGGATCCATCAGTAACTGCTTTTCTAGACTTAAAGAAAAAAACGTGCATTTAATTCTCAGCCTTTTCAATCTCATAAAACTCCTACTTTCTAAGTCTATTCTGGAAATGCAGTGTATTGCAAAATTTTCTAACGCTTCTTTATATTTATTTTCAACACTCGGAAAATTCAGCTGCCCATCATATAAATCACGAAGTCATACTTCTTTGATCTGTGGTCTTGCCAAATGCCAGGGCCATCTAGTATTGAGTTTGGTCAGTATTAGGATAAGAAACGGGTAAGAAAAATATGGGTTGTTAACTGAATTGGTATTGATAATTCAGCAGGTGGCATTCTTTCCTCTAACTGCAATAGATACTCTGGATCAGACTGTTAATACTGGGCTCAGCTTGCAGTTAAAAAATTCTTAAAAACCTGATTAAAAGTGGATTTCCTACACTGTGTTGGCAGAAACTCCTCTAAGCTACTACATAGTAGTAGCATAACTGTAGGAACCAGAAGAAAAACAAAAACGTTACATTAAATATGTAATAAGAGGGGCTGCAAATTATTATTTGCAGAACTGATGTAAACTGCTTCTGCAACAAGATCTTGAAGACCTTGGTTACCAGAGACCTTATGGACCACAACAGCTGAATGCTGAAGAATTTATATGTTATATGACAATATTTGGGGAGAGAATTATGATAGGCTGTGCAGTGTAGCAAAGTGTAGTTTATCTGAAACTATTTTTGCCATGTAAATAGAATTCAAAGTGATGATAGTGCTGAAAGTAAAAAAAAAATGTTGTCAGTCACAATAATTTATAAACTTGAAAAGCGCATTTATTTCCTTGTAGAATGATGTAGTGGTATTTCATAGGGTTGTTTACACAAAAACTTGAAAGTTATATAAATGGCAGCTAAATTTAAATAGAGGTGCAAGCTGACATTAGGGTAGGAGGACTACCCTATCATCTAGTGTTTTAATGTATTTGTGTTGTGTGGCAAACATGGGCAAAGAAGTCAGTTTGCCATCTCTGAGCTGAAGCCTGAATAACTCTACAACAAAACACATCCCTTTATTTCTCATTTCCCTGCATTGCCATATTACTCTATGCCCACTACAATATTTTGCTCCCTGACTTCTTATGCCAGATCATGTTCAGTGCAATAAAGATCAAACCTTACTTCTTTAATAAAGATGAAGTTTAGTTGAGATGTGAGAACATTTTTTTCTCTGCACTTGTTTAGTTTTGGAATACATATGAGTAAACTAAAATTCAAAATGCTTTCCAGGATAACTATCATATAAAACAAACAAAAAAATCCAACCAAACAAAATAAATTAAAAGGTATCTAAATCCTGCAGAGGTAAAGTTGATCATAAAATAAACCCAAAAATTTGAAAATACAATAATGGATACTTGAGAAAAACTTGAATAACAGTCTTTTAAAAATGGGTTAAAGCAAAACTACTTGGAACAGCAAATCATAGAATATCTTTACTGAATGGAAAAAGCACAGCCAGTCTCTCAGCTGTGCAGCCCGAGTCTTGAATCCAGACATTTTGGCAACCATACAGTATGCAAACAAACATAAACTTTGTAAACACATGATTAGGCAGGACTCTTCAGCAGGATCCCATGTTTAGGGTGGTCATAAGATCCTCAAACAAAGAATTAATGCATTTATATATACAATCCCCTTAGTGACAGATTATGAAATTGTCACAGATAAACCCTCCAAAGAAGATTCGTGTGGTGATCAAACACACTCCATAGTATTAGAAATATGTACTAAATCCATTGTTAGCAAATATTCCAATATATCATTTTCAAATTGTGCCATACTTAGTCTCCATAATAAATTTCTACTTCTCCAGACAACAGACTTCCTCTGACTTACATCTGAAAATGAAAAAAAAGGTAAGAAAAATCCTAGTGGTATATATTAGCACACTACCTTTGTCAAGTAAGAGACCAGAAATTAAAAGTCTACAAAAAAGATCTTTAATCAAAACCACATTTTTAGAGATTAAGTCAAGTTTCGAAAAAAGATTAGAAAAAAACACAATAATTTAAAATTAATCTTTTTCTTACATTTATTTTGCTTTAAAGTGAGTTTTCATTTCAAGTTTGAATCAAATTTAGTATTAACACAAAATGTATGTGCTTGAAACAACACCAGAACAAAATAATTTAAGTGTAGGTGAAAGAAAAAATTCATTACACCCGAAAATAACTTAGAAAATGAATGAAGTAAGAAAAAAATACTTCATATTGAACCAAGGTGAATTTTTTTTATTATTTTAATTTGGCTAAATCTGAAAAAATCACTTACTTGTACTGTTCTGTATAAAAGAAAATAGAACAAAGATTAAGACTGTTATGTTAGCAGAAGAGTTAATTTTATTCTAAAGGAGAAGTTAAATAGCACTTAACAACATTCCTGTTTTGTTTAAAACAAACTAGTTAACCGGACTGTTTAATATAAAATTTTACTGGAGGTGCTTTTTTTTTTCTGTCTCATGACAGTTCAAAACAACAGATGTTCAGGCAAGCCATACTTGAGGACTCATCCGAGACACATAATGAAATCGCTAGTCCTCTGTGATGAGATACCACTTGTTAGTGATGCAATTATTTCAAAAGAATTATAGAAAGACAAGAAACATCATGTCACTTGATAGCATGTACCCGTGTGTGGAATTACAGAACAGGAAGGCTCTCAGTCTAGTCTTGATATGTCACTTGCTTAGTTAGGAAGCTTTGTGTGCCAAGCATTTTCTGCTATTGCATGAAGAATTGTTACATCGTTGGCAAGCACCATGTAGAGCTCAGTAAACAGATGTTACTTACGTTGAAGACAAAATACATTTGGTGTCACTTAATTTGTATTGGGATATCTTGAAACAGAATGATGGTGGCACAGGCCTGAAAGGAGTATCTCAGGTCACTTACTCCAAGTAGCTACGATCACAAGGGATGTGATTGTATAATTTCTTTTATTTCAGTCTTTACCAGATTCGTTGCATTAAGCAGATATAGCATCACCTTTATCATACATTGTCAGGGTCAATCACTTGTAGGTAAATGTCTGTAATTCACACATGGGGAAAAAAACTAAATGGCTATGGTTGAAGGTTCAGGCAGAAACAAATTTATATAAAGTTCAGTGTTCCCAGAGACAGGAATGGTAGCAAATGTTCTAGAGAGAAGCAAGAAAATTATAATTTCATGTACATTTATCTACAAGTTTATTAAAAAAAAAAAAAAATAAAAAATTATATTGCTTTTCTTTACTCAAGCCCTTAAGACTGTTGCTGAAATATTATAGGCTAGTCCTGTTCAGAGGTTAAATGTAACAACAGAAGCAGATTTGGTTTTTACATTTTTTAAAAAGAAATTTCAAATCCTTCAGAAATTTCTGAGGTCTTTCCAGCCAGTCCTGGTCTGCTCAGAAAGTATTTTCTCTTGGCTTTCCCTTATGGTCATATTTCTCTAGGTGTCATTTCCCCCTGCCTTCCTGCATTCTCATGGCAGCAGCAGCTCCTCCAGGGGCCTTCATGATCCCCTGAGCTTGCATCCCTCAAGGCTTGGATGCACCCCCCCCCAGTATATCACTCACGTCCTTCTGGCATTTTTTTTTTTCTATTTGTTGTTATTAAGAAGGGCTCAAGAGACCAACTGACCCAGCTTAATGAGTTTATCGATTAGAACTATAAAGTCCATAACCAATTAGTGTGAGTAAAGTTATTAATGTCCAATGTCTACTGCAGGGATGCAGACACGCAGCAGAACAAAGCAAACACAACATACAGCTCATCATACCCCTGTGTGGATCCCACATGTCCACACCACACAAGAAAAAACTTTATTGTGTTCACTTGTCTCCCCATTTTCCTAACATGATGAGGAGGATACAGCTTTCTGACTTTATTCTATCTTACTACTATTACAAAAGCAATAACTGTCCCAGCCATTGGTAGAGGGACTTCAGCACTTTGAACTGAAAAAATTACTGCTGTGGAATGGAGTGTAGCATGCATGGAAAACATTTTGAGAAAATAAAACAGAGTAACAAGATTTTGGAAAACAGGGCTATAGATCCTATTTAATATCTTTCTGAATGAGATTTAGTTATATTCAACATAAAAATAGGTTTGCTATACTGTGAAATTCATAGATATATGCTAATGCTTTAATGCAAAATTAAGGGTGGTATTTTAGAATTAGTAATTGAAGTTAAAGGAGAAATTACAGAATACAGACAGGATGCAGTGATCAGCATTTGTGCTCTGTTATCAAGCAGGTTGTTCTTATACAGGGAAACAAGCTCTATGCCTTAAATGTTATAGTGCTAATATTTGTTTTGAGTTGTTGTGTTTGGGCTATTAGACACAACTTCACAAGGGAATTTTTTATTCTTCTAATACAAGATATTAGGGATATGCCAGATAAAGGGATAACAAAGGGATATGCCAAACAGAAGGAACCAACATGGCTGCTTCTAACAAAACCCAGCAGGAGCAAGAGAAAGTCATCTGCATTGAAACATTTGAGATCAACCATCACTGGTTCTAATTAGGACTTGTACATCATTAAATTTAGCCCTCAGTTTACAATGGTAGAGAGATTTCATGCTCTTTATCCAGGAACCAGTTTATTCCCCCTCCTTGCTACAGTTCCTAAGAAATGAGCAAATCTACTATGACATATTAGCAAAGACTTTATTCCAAAGAAGAGGAAGATGAGGTACTCTGTTGCATACGTCTGCAGCAGCTTTCTTTGAGCTGAACACGGATACACTGAAATCAGCTTGTCTAAAATAAGTTAGTTATTCTGTTTCATCATCAAAACTTGATTCAAACAGGAAAGACAGTGTGATGGCCCATTATGGCAGTAAGTCTTGCATAAGCTCACTGATGCCTTGTTCTCATGTCATGAACTGGAGTCTCAGCCTGAGACCCTAATTCATGATGATACTGCAGTGCAGTTCATTTCTGAATGTATGTTGTAATGCTGTGCTAATGGCTCATTCTCTCTCATGATAGAGTGACTGTGCTCTGGAGGAGGATATAAAAACATGAGTATAAGTAGCCTGCATTATTTCTAGTCCAGATTATTCAGCGACATGCAGAGACCATGAAAAACCTTGTACATTTTGCTGTCTTTTTCCAGAAAATGGGTTTGCATCTTGTGCAAAACTCCCAAGGAATCATTAAGCAGAGAAGTATGAAATAGTAAAATTTGATAAAGGAATAAATATCAAAAACACTTGTGGAAATCAGATATTTGACCCTTTGCAAACAGAAGAAAACAATTTGTCAGTGGAACTGACGCTCATCTTCAGACTGTGCACTTGCTTGTTGGAATGGAAATTTATTACAAAAGCAAGAGAACTGCCTTTTTTTTTTTTTTTTTTTCCTTCATTTCTGAGGTCTTCCTAGAAATTTGCAGGTGATGAGAGAAACCTTCATTCTAATAAAAGAATAGGCCAGCTTACTGATTGGAGAAAATTACATGAAGTTTTTTAATCAAAGTCTCTGTGGTCTGCTGTCTGATTTTCTAGGCCAGATGTCAAATGTTTTTCACTGATGTCGATGTTGAAGTAATCACTAAGCCAATTCCAAGAATGAGTAAGTGAGACTGTAATAACATTTCATTTCAGTATTACATAAGCTTTTTTTTCCTCAGCTATGAACAAAGTAACAGGACCCTTCTGATTCAATATAATTACACAAACTATTACTTTGAAATTTGTGAGACAGTTTTATGTGTGGTCAATTGCTCTATACATATATATGGGAGGTTTCAGTACAAAATGCAAAAACACATTTACAAAGTTTTATATTTTTAAACATTTACATTTAATTTAAAACATAATTACATTTGTATTATTTAATCTATTTTATGAAGTTTATCTTTGCTACTGCAGTATTAACCAGTAATTTGAAAAGGCAAGAATTTGCTAGAAAAAAGACTTTGGTTTGCAGTTTGAAAATGGGGAGACAAAGACCTTGCTGTCTCAATGGATGATGTGCCTCAGGAAGTGAATCTCAGATGACTGTTGTGGAGCCATGGCATTAGACACACTATTTTACAGTTCTTATGCAGGATATAATCACAATTGCTCATAATCACATAGATAATTACTCTAGTAGAACTAACTCTGAAACATGTTTTCTACAGTTGTCTCAAGAAGAAAGTTGTAATATAATGTACAAAATAGGTATTTATTTCACATGCAAATACAGAACCAAGGAAAGCTAGCATGAAACCATGTGCAGTGCACAGAGTAATCTTACTCTATGGGTAAAATACACATGAATATTAAATGTTCTCAGCTGGCAGACTGCAACCTTTAGTATTGAGAAACTAGTAGGATAACACTGTCTCTTTCACAACAATTAAAATCTTTAACAAAAAGACATTTTGATTAAATAGCTTCAGCTTTATCCAAAGCATATTTGATGATTGGCTATCCAATCTGTTCTTCCTCCATTGGTGAACCCCCTGGCCTGTTTTTCAGGCAGAATTACATATTCTTTAATGTGCTTTTCTATGGTGCTTGGTGCTACAGTTTCCTAACCAATGATGACATGGTGGTGTTTTTATAGTGAGAAAAAATATCATTTATGCTCTTTTTGTAGATAGGAAACCATGATATTGGAAGATTTATACCAATATGTTACTATTTTCTAGTACCCATACATAGTTGTTTTTCTTCATCCTTCATAAACACTTTGCTCAAAGCTCAGATTGCTCTGATGTTATGTGCAGTTGTGATGTTATTCAAAGCATCTCTTCTATGTAGAAAATAATTGCACACAGATAGCACATGTATAAACCAAGGCCATGGGGGACATCCAGGGTGCAGCTGCTCTGCCTGAGTGTGCAGGGCAGACTGGGCTGGTAAGCTGCATTGCTGCTGGCACTGTCTGTAAAACTGCTCCTCTAAGGGCTCGGTGTTCTGATACAAATGAAGTTGATTCTTATGAGCAAGACAAAAAGACTCATTTTGATCGTGGGTCCACTAGATCTTCTAAAGAAAATGTCACTAGAATAATTCAGTAGGGCCTGGGACCCTTGAAGATTGCCTCAAATTTTCCAAACTTACTCCAGTCGCAAGAGACACAAAGCAGGAAAACTTCCATTTCAAAAACAGAGGTTAAAGTCTGCAAAATGTGTCAGTAAATGAAAACACAATCTTAAAACTGAAAGTATCAAACCATATTCAACACTAATAGTACTTCTCCTCCTACCTCTGCTAACATGGAAGAATATAAACAAGTTGGAGAAATACATCTGTAGCACGAGCCCTCTAAAAATTAAAGCGCTTTCAGTTAGGTCATAGGGGGGGTTATTCAGTTAGGTCATTCAGCTAGGTCATAGCAATCCCCAGGGATAGTTCTTTGTCCTGTTGCAATCCTGACTTAGCACTTCAGAAGACAGTGAATGCAGGATTCAATATACAAGTGTATACAAGTTGATTAGTTAGAAAAGTTAACATTTAATTTACAGACCAAGCTATGACAGGAGCTTCTGACCTATGTTATAATATCCAAATTGCCCCATAAACTGAGCAACTTCATGATTAGGATGGAGGCCAAAGAGTTACACTGTTCAGTCAAACCTTAGTGTTTAACAGAGAAAAACATTTTCATGTGCCTACTACCAAAAAATCTGTAGTGATTGGTATAGTCCACTGCCACTTTGACAGTGCAATGCTGAATATAAATGCAAAACTCATAGAGACACATGTCTACATGCTAAAAACGACAGTTCCCCAGGAACTAAGTGATGAACAACATTTGCATATGCAGAGCAGTCTGCATGCTCAGGTGTTGGAGATGTGCTACCTCCTTGCTTCATGCTCAGGTGTTGGTACACAGACATCCTACCTCCTTGCTTACTGCTTAGGACCTAAGTGAAAAATATAATAGCTAAGACTTTTCTTTCAGATTGAAAAAAATGGGAAAATGAACATCACAGCTGAAACAGTTGTGGATGTTACGGATACCTTCCAGGACCTGGATCTGATTCCACATGTGTGTATGTCATGATAAAAATGTTTAGGTTAATTTAAAAAATCATGCCTTGAATTGTGTAGCATTGTCAAGGACAAGCACTCTAAACCAAAACTTCTTGAAAACCACATCTACTTTATCTCCTTAAATGAACTGAAAAAATCCTCACAAAAAATAGTGAATTAGTTTCATTCATTAGTGGTTCAATGATTTTATTGCCTCTTTACCTGTTAAAAATAGATTATTTTCCATCAATCCATGTAAGAAATTATTCACTCACTTTTTTGTAAAGTTTTGTTTCTCTATCATTTCTTATTTCAATTGTTTTCTTAGCTATGATAGGTCACTGGAGACTCATATGTTTCTTACTCTCTGGTTGGATGTGTGAAAATGTAGATACGCAGCTCCTTATGTGAAAGCTCATGGAAAATAAATACCTGCAATTATTGAGTGTGTAACATTAAAATATGTTTTATGAGATGTTCATGGTCATAAAAAGACACTTGAAGAAAGTATACGGAAAGAAAAACCGTGGTATGAAAACATCCCCAAATAATTTTTTATTTTGTTTTAGTATTTATGCAAATAGCATTTGCTGCAGTGAGCCATAACGTACATGAACAATATTTTGCCTTACTCTACAGGGAACGAAATAAATAACACATAGATAAATCCCTTTACAGATGTATTTTTGTTAAAATACAACTATTTCAATATTTTAAGAACAGAAATTGATCAAAACCTGATTATCATTAAGTATCAAAGAATACACAGGTGAAGGCAGGCTGAATATTTAAAATGGCACCAATAAAAAGGGAGACAGACTCTCGTATTTAACATCTTCAAAATATGTCTGTTAGAGTCCTGCACACACTTTAGGAAGAAGAAAAAATTTGCCTGATTCCTGGTAAGAAAGACTGCAAATACTGCTCCAAACATATCCTTAGTAAGGCTTCCAATATGCAGAAAAATAAAGCTACTGTTGGTACATCACTCTAAGGAAGAGGATGGCTGGACAGGCATCTCACTCTCAGCACACTGCCTCTGAAAGTTGAGATGCTTCTCCCATCCTGCTATCTTGCTTCCCCTGTCTGCAGCAGCAACATTAGCACTAAGTCCTTGGCTCTTCTGAGTGTGGACCATGGCAACTTTTCCAAACCAGGTTCCATAATTTTGTAGCATTCTGTAAACAGTGCAAGAGTGTGAGTTTAATGACTCTTTATTACTGGAAGATGGAAAAGGCAAAAAGCTCAGTGAAAGAATCTGAGGCTGAAGAGGAAGAGAAGTGGCTTCCATTGTGAAAACATGATGAAAGATAAGGTTGACTACTACCCTGGGCTCTGGGATAGCCTTTAAAGAGAAGAGACCAAACCCAGCCCACCAGATAGCAAAGCTGGAGTGTTTCAACTGTAGAAAATAAATCCAGGACTCCAGCAATTGAGGAATATTTTTTTCCTATTTTTTTCTCTGTCCATGAAGAATTAGTTTGTCAAACATATTCACACAGCCATACCCACCAGACAAGAAGGGCATTTCTGGCTGAACACCTCTCTTGCAACAGTGAAGTGCCAAGTGGTTGTGTCCCGCTTCTCAGCTGTGTAAGGCCAGTGGTTGAATTCTAACTAGAAAATCAAATTCCTCCTGGATCATAGGAAAACGCATGAAGCACTGGTCCATTGCCCATTCTGGGATGGATGAAGTGCTGTCTGGCTTGTCTGTTTGAGGGGGCTTGGATGTAAAACAGGAATGTTTCTAAATATCAAGACTTGTGGATGGGAAAACTGTGCTCAGTCCAAGTGCTTCCAGAATGTGGGTGGGAGACAGGAATCTGTTTAAATAAAAGCTGTGTTTCTGAGAGACAGAAGAAGGAGGTTGATCTCAGTGAGATACAAAAGCAATAGGGCAGTGAAAAAAATAGATGTGTTAGAACAAAGGAAAATGGTTTTTTGTAACATTTTATTGAGACTGAGGTTAGAGGTGGTCAGCATGGTAGCTGCATACTCATAAAGGTGTGTTCTATATTTTAGAAGTTTTCCAGTGCAATTTGCAGGCAGGGCAGTAAACAAAAAGAGGGCCAAAGGAGAAATTACATAAACATATAGAAGATATCAGTTTGAGAGGAAAGTTCTAACAAGTCCCTGTTAATGAAATAAGGTGGAGAAAATTAGGTATTAGCTTTGGGAAAAGACTCTTGGGACCAAGTCAGGAACAGCCTCTCTCTGCATTTTGGATTGAGCAATAATGCCTGTCTTTTGGACTGCTTCTCAGATAGACTTGGAGCTTTGCTATTTCCTTTTATTTGGACTGACGACATTGATGATGCATCTTCCCCTTGGGTGTATTTTGCAAAGTGACTCCTCCCTAGCTCCTGAAATACAGGCCTTTCTGTTGCCAGCAATGAAGTAATAACTTACCATCTTGGGCTGCTGGACAATATATTCTATATTGGGACAGCCACAAAGCTATGCTACCATCACCCCCCAGGCCACTCTTGGTGACATGTTCAACCATGCCTGTACCATGGGCACAAATATCAGATGTTTACTGCTGCTTTTGATCTCTTTATGTGTCACTGTGTTACAGAATGCTGGTGCATCTCACACAGCACACATCCTATCAGAAAGGCACCTTTGCTTATACTAGCTGCAAAACTCATTTTACACAGCCTGTTTTAGCCCAAAACAGTGATATTGTGTACTTTGCATTAAGTAAGGGACATGCTATTTTGGTTTTCCTGCAGATGTTGTGGAGGGCAGACTAGCAGTGCAATCCTGATCATGGTTCCACTTTTTCCTCAGTCTGAGTAATCAAAGCAATTCCACTAATCCCTTCACAGAGATGAGAGCAGCTTAGCTGTGCTCATGACAATGGGTTGCTGTTTTTCAACTGGGGCTTTATTCATAAAATGATCTCTGAGGACACTTTGGGGGTGCAGCCTTGAATATTTGGCACCCCAGTGAATTTGATATCTCTGCAGTTTCCTGCAACATGACTGCATTGACAGCTGACTTTTTGGTCAAGAACCACAAAGACTCTGCAGGTGTCTCACACACGTGAATTCAGTGCACCGTGGCACTGACTCTGATTTAGGATTTGACTTATCTCATGGGTTTTCCAAGAATGTTTTAAAAGATGGCTGCAAATCACAGACAACATCTTGCTTTTAGGAATGTTGTAAGGGAGTTAATGGAATTCCACAATATCTTCTTGACTCCTGGAATGAAGACTAGTTGGGCTGCAAAAAGGAATGGTGGATTTTACATTAAATTTGTCTTGTATCTCAGAAAACAACTACCAGTATATTGAAAAATTATTAATCTGTTAAATGACTAAATATGATGCATGCAGTACTGGGAAGAGGGAAAGGATCTCTTTGTGGATTTTAAATTGCTAAAGCATTAGTTTGAAAACTGGCTTGACCTGTACTTGAGAGTTGAACAGATCAGCAGAATTAATTTTCTCCCCTTATAGTCTCTTCATCATGGTCCAGGATACGTTCCAGCATTGATAACAACTGCAAGCCCCAAATGATGTCCTTTACAAAAAAAACAAGCACAGGACAATTGCAACACACAGCCAATTGCTCCTCACTCTCAGCAAGCAGGCCGAATAGTGAGGATGGCTTCGCTCCAAAATTATCACAACACAGACCACACAGATGGGGAGATAAAAGTTTTCTCAGTAAGCCCCTAACAATGCACACCATTTTACTCGGAAGCACTGGGATCCAGAGGTAAGCCACCTGCGTTCTCATGACGTCACTGAAATAAAGGCTAGGGGCTGATTGCTTGATGGGTGCTCTTTTATTATCATATATCAGGTGTCACCTGCAATTTCATGTCTTAGGCAGTATGAGCGAATCCATCTGTCATCTACTGGTGAATCTCAGTGAAATTTTGTTTCTTTTGAAACTGAGACTATTAGACTGCTGAAGCAGATATAAGACGGTCCAGGTGTTAAAAAATTATTCAAAAATCACTAAGGAATAAATCAAAAATGTTTTATTGTAGTTAAACTGATTTTAAAATTTTAACACTGCTAAATTTTCCTCTGTGAACGACACAGCCTGTGTTTCCTAAATACGATGGCACTAAAAAATAGATATGCCTAGATGTATTGTGCTCATCACAGAAGTTCTCCCCAGGCTCTAAAAAATTTGTAAACCTTTTAACATTATTAGCTGCCCATGCCAGTATAAAATTAGCAGGTAAAAGTAAAAACGCTCACTTAATGTAGTATAGTTTGTATTTGCAGCTTTTCTCCTGAGTTGGAAGACTGAAATCCCGGTACAGTTCCATGGGGCACAGATCCCCTGTACACATTTTCTCATGGATGCAGATGGCTGCTGTGCCAGGCCTGCCCCATGATACATATCCTATATCTCAGTATGCCTCTGTAGCGTGCCCAGGAAATGCATAGAAAAGTGTGCCTTGAATGTGCAATGCCATGTGCTGCTAACAAAGGAAGTTATCATCAGCCCTCTCCTCCTTAAGAACACATCTAGGGCTTAGAAGAGTCCATTCCATGCTGAGCAGGGGCCATTTCTGTGACATTTTCCCCTATTGTGTAGTGACAGAAGTAATATTAAGACAAGTAATATTATTTGATAAGACAAATATTCCATTAATGCTTTCAGCATGATACTTACTGAATACTTGTTGACATAAGTAAGAGCAACTGTAGTACATTTAAACCCAAATATTGTTGAGGTTTTAAATTTACTGAAGTGTACTGCATCAGAGCAGTTCCTGCTCTGTAATTCTTATGACGTACATTGTAAACCCCCAAAAATTTCAATTTTCAATTGTTAGGAGACTATGATGTTATCCAAGATGCTGACTTGTTTATAGCACTAAAAGGCAGGAAAGTAATGCTGGAATCTATGGCTGTAATACAACTATTTAACTTTGTTATTTCAAAGAACACTTTAGACTAATATTCGTTCCTCTGGAAATATTATCTTCATTACTTTCAGCTATAAAATAACTTTTTGCTTTGTTGAATTTTACAGTTATCCTGGTTATATATGCACAGAGTACTAGAATACAGGTTAATGCACAAAACTAAAATAAATCAGTGTTCAACCTCATATTTATATTTATATTTATGGCTAAGATTAGTCTCTCCTTAAAAGCTGAAAAAGTGAAAGCTGAAGATGAACTTATTAGTGTATCACCCAGGTTCTGCAGCCAGAACTAAAATCAGGCTGAAACTTTTAACACTACCATGACAAGAAACAGTAAAAGAATAAGTAGTAGTATTTCCCCACAATGCATTTGCTACTTTTTTTTTCTAGTCAACTTTCCCTGTCTCTAGATTTGAATGTCACTGTATAAATAGTAGACACTGAATATATTTGATGCATTTTTTTTACTTGACAAACATTCCCAGCCTGGTGTCTCACTGCTGCTGTGATCTGTAACCAGCCAGTGCACCAGCCTAATCCACACAGCAAACGTGTATGCCTCACCACAGCTTGCATATACTCCACACTATGCAACCATTAATCCTAGCTCCTTCAGGGCAGTGAGAGTGATGACCTGGACTTTTCATTGAAGCAAAAGTATCAAGAGTACCTACTAATGCCCTGGGCATTTAGCTTGTCTACTCAGTCATTCAAACAGGAAAAGTTTGGGTTGCTTGGCTCTGCTTAACATAAGCCTGGTCCACACAGACAAAACAATCTCTTAGAAATTAGAGAAAATCACTAGCAATAAAATTACGAGTAGCTAGGAATTATCCAATACTTCTGAATGGACTTCAATATTAAAATTGTTAATATTATTGTATTCCTAATTAGTTACTGTGTAGAGACTGACATTCAAGTCAGAAGAGAAAGTTATTAGGCATGGTCAGTCTCTAAAGGTTGGAGTTTAAAGAAGTCCTGGTAAATTGCAAACCAGTAGCTGTCTCCCATACCGAGCAAGCTGATGGAGAGCCATAGTAAAGAATGGTCGTTATTCTTAAGATATACTTAAGTTTAAAAAAAATGCTACATAAGATACTGCTAAGAAAATATGTTATTATTTGATATAATTTTAAAATTTTAATATGAAATTCAGAGAGAGAAATCATGTCTTACTGACCTATAGAAAAATTCTTCAGTGGAGTCAGTGAACAAATAGACAAAAGTGACCAAATTATCTTAACATACTCAGAACTTTACAAAGATTTCAAAAAAATAGTGCACCAAAGGATTTTAAAAATCTCGTCTTTCCCAAGTTCCAAGACTTGAAAAGTAGCAGGAATGAATGGTTAATTTTTAAGAGCAAAGGACTCAACAAAGGGGCTCCTTGCAGACCCTGTAGCTATTTTGTTATTCAACACACTTATTAACAAAAGTAGAGGAGGGCATGATAGTGAACTTGTTGTATAAAATTATTTAGATCAGCTAAAATTAAAACTGACTTAGAAGAATCATAGAGGATGTCACAACACTGTGGCTGGGAAATAAAATGGCAGATGGAATTCATGCTGATGAACACAAGTTTATGTAAATGAGAAAAAACAGTGATAGGAGATAAAATAGCCATTACTCTTCAGGAAGTAATTACTTGGAGTAATAAGAATTACATGAAAATATCATNAAAAAAGAAATGTTAAAAAGTATTAGGAAAGGAATAAAGGGTAAAGCAGAAAACATGCCAATGCATAGAAACACAGCACTCTTTCATCTTAAACATAGAGTGCACTTCTAGTAGTCCAACTTGAAAAATTATACAGTAGAACGCAAAAAAGTGAAGTGGAAAAAGAAGTAAAAACTTCCTTTTTATAAAAAAAGGCTAAATAGAAAATTACTTTTCCACTTGGAAAAGGAACGATTGTAAGGAAACAGAAGTTGATGGCCATAAAATCATGAAAGACACACAGCAAGTGAATGGGCAATGTCTATTCACTACTCCTGTAGCACAAGAACCCTTATCGATTTAAATTAATGCAAAATTTTGAGCAGAAGGAAGTTCTTCATACAGTTTAGACAATCAGCTGTGCAGTCTGGGTGAGTCCAGGATGTTGAGGAAGCACAATGTATTGCTGTGCTAAAAAAATTAGGCACAGTTGTGCAAGAGAACATCCTACTTGAATTGCTAAGAAGGAAGGAGATTCACCTTCCAGCTCAGGAAGTCTTTAAGACTTACACTGCTGGATGCAGGTAAGATTTGTCTTGATTTCACAGTGGACTTTTTTTCAGAAGGGGACTCCTTTTTTAAGCACCCACTATCAATGATGATAATCAAACTAAGATTTTTCTAGATGTTTCATTTCTGAGAAAAATATTGCTTATCTTCCGAATTTCTATGATTTTACAGTTTGATAACATTAGTGGTTCGTCAAATTTCTTTTTTAAAAGTCAAAATATGATGAATTTTACTTTACCAAAACCTGATGGATTTGCATGTGCGCAGTTTCATTGCCATAACTGTTATGAAAACTGCTTTCCCCAGTTCTGACCAATGCCACTGTTACACACAGGCATTTGAAACAGCTTTTCTCATGGTTCTGCTTAGAATTAGAGTGACATAGACCAGCCTGAACTCCCTGCTGAGCAGAAAACTCTACTGGAGAGGTAATTTGGATGTTGACTCCCTTTCAGCTGTGGATATATCTAGGCAAACAGTGACTGAATCTTCCCTGTTGGCAGTGGATTTTAGCACAGGTGTAACAGAGCCCAGTCCCTCTGTCTAACAGCATCAGGTTCTACCAATGGGAAAGCAGTCAAGATCCTCTTTAAATAAATGAGCAAGACAGAATCATCCCCATATGTGTTCATTTGGGGGGATTTTTTTAATGTCTTGCCAATGCAGTGAAGGATATTGTTTTCAAGGGCATTTTCAATTTGATTTCAGAGTATATGATGGCATTAGATTTTAGGGGACATGTCTTTATCAAGGACAAAGTTGAAAAGCTATGTTGTGAAGCCAGTGTTCCTCCCCCATATTTCCTCCCTCTATATTATCCTCAACAAGTCACTTCACTTTCCTGTGCTTCTACTGCACTCCTTAACAGCCTTTGAAGATCCTTTCAAAATGCTATGTCAGAGTGAAAATCTCATTTAATGTTTGCATTTTCATTCACCTGTAATTTCAGAATAAGGCAACTTGGAAAAGGAGCTGTTGCTAATGTCTTTCTGAGTTTAGAGAAAAATATAGATAATACTGTCTCTGTGTAAAAGCAAATAGGTGTTGCCTGCCCCAAGAAAGTCCTTCTACTTCGTAATGAACAGGTAAAATTGTTTGGCACTATACCTTTTTTCTTACTAAGCCTGAGAGCAAGAGAAACTTTAAAAACTTTATTGATCAGAAATGCAAATTCTTATCCATCCCTGCTTTTTAATTAACTTTTTAATTTTCAAATACAAAGATAGTGTTGATGATGACTGGTAAGCTTGGGCTGAGAGATGTACTGATGTAGTGCATTTCTTTGGAAATCTACAGAGAAATGAATCTTAGGAAACAAATGAAGTGATAATGGGATTTCAATTCATCAGGGTTTAGTTCCACAACATAAATGTTCCGTTCCACAGATTGTTTCCTAAAGGTCTTCTGTAACACAGAATTATTCAACACTCAGATGAAAGTTAAAATTATAATTTTTCATATAGCATTGTCTCATTCCCAGAAAGGCACCATCAGGACTGGAATCTTCTTGTGTTCTTCACCAGGAGCAAGGGAAAGGAATATTCACTCTCTATAGCTCTACAGAGATGATTTTAGAGTTGTAAATCACCTTCCGAAGGCTCCTAACTTTTCCTATAACTGGCCAAATAGGTAAGCTGAAATCCTAATTAAAAGTGCCTGTACGTCAGTTAAATGGTTACAGCAACCTGAAGTAGGCTGTTTAAATACTTACTTAAACACATATGACCCAGATGAAAGATATTCTAAGATTTGTTCCTGGATCGAGAAGAATGACAGCTGATTAAAAAAAAAAATAAAATAAATTTACTCAGTATAGGGCATCTGGACAGAAAAAGTCTTAAGACCTGCAAAGCCATCAGCTGGCAGTGCCTTGTTTTACACCTGGGATCTGAAGCACCACACATTGAAATACAGAAAAATTACAGATTCTGGAAGTCCATAATGTAGCACTTCTATTTATTGCTTCTGTTAGCACTTTAAATACGAGGACAACCCATATTCGGATCTCATCCATTCCATTTTTTATTTATTTGCCGTTAAACAGATGCTTTCTTATTGGTGTCCAGCCATGCTGACACTGAAGATGGGTTAGACAGAAGAAGTTAGAAGAAGTTGAAATGACTAAGGGAATCTGGAGAATCAACACCTTGAATTAGTCACGGAATCACTTTAGAGAAATGGTCACAGAGAGGTCGAGAAGTGGTATTCATGTCTTCACCATAAGGGAGGTGCCTGGGTTATGGGTCCTGGACGTAATAGTGAGGACTCTAAGTAGCAAAGAAGTCTGCAGGCTGAGCCAGAAGCTGGTGTGTATGGAAAAGTTGTGGAGGATAAGGTTAATCTCCAAGGGGAGAACTGTGAGCTTGATCTTGATATGGTCAAGCAAAGGAATCTGGTGAGGGAATTAAGCATAATGGCTCAGGCAAATGGCTTTAGCAGCAAACTTCTGAACTGGCTCTTTGGGAGCAGTGCACAAGGGAGATCACAAAACAGAGATGACAGATTACATGGATGAATATTTACAATGGGTTTGTCTTGATTCTGGGAAAAATTATATGACTAATCAAAATCACACTCTTTTTTCATCACAAAAAAGCGGTAGGTATTTATGGTCAAATTCCCATGGAACACAATATGAAATTTCTAATGTGTTTACACAGACTGTAAGCTGCCAAAGGACTGAGAATGCCTGGCTGCAGAATCTGCCCCATAAAAATTGGAGTACTTTGAATATTATTAATCCTCCTTTTCCTACCCAATATCAAAATGGCAGCAAAGAAAAACAAAATCCCAGAGGTAAGACTTCTGAACATCTTGACTTTTCTCTTGTTGTAAATGTAGTATTACATCAAGAAGCAAAACCTGAGAAGCTCATAGCTGAGCATACCCCCTTCAGGACTGCTTGGAACTTGCCTTGGCAAACAGCAAGTGCAGTTGTACACCTGGGCACTAAAGCTCTGACACTCCCCTGCAGATTGCCAGGGTTTAGATTCCTGCAGGATAACAAGAATCCTCTCTTCACCAGGCTAGGTTATGGAGACTGCTTCATAAAGGCATCCTATTGCTGATCAGCAACATAAGGTAGCAGAGGAAGGAAGTATAAAATTAGTGGATTAAGCTAACTAATTTCACATTCTTAAGTTATTTTTTTTGCTTGCAAGTAAATGTCGTTTCTTTTTATTTGCTCTTGCATCCTTACACTTCCAACCACATCTTTTGTTTTGAGACAAAATGAAAACCAAGAAAACAAATAGACAGAAATATTTTTGCTTGAACAAATTCCTGCCTGGCATCAAGAGATATTTGGTGTATACTTATGTACCTAGGCCACCAATCCACAATACAGCAGCTCAAAGAATCACAGTTAAATTTAACCCTGTTGTAGACTCAATCCATTTTAATATAGAAACAAAAGACATGGATGTCTGTGGCTCTGCATTGCCCCTTTCAGTAACACACTGCATCCATGAAGTCTGACAACCCAGAGAGACTGATCCTTGCTCACACAGAAAAAAAGGGGGAGAAAAAGAAGATTCCTGCTGTAATGCTGACAATATATTAAACGAAGAAATTAAATGAAACAATTCTGGGAGGGTATATATAATGATAAGAAAGTAAACTAGCAGTGGTTACATTTTCTGTGGTAGACATAATTGATATGTTTGTTGTCTGTGATTCACACATTATTTTAAGTTTCTGAGGGGGGTTTTTATTGCAAAATATTCTGCATTTTAAATACTATTTAATTATGGTTTGTTTCCTTAGGGATTATATCACCATGTGATTTTAATTTGGTATATACCCTAAGGGGCAGCATATTTTCAATTATGAAATATTTCCTCAAGAAACAATAATGGTTCAATGATTTATTGCAGGATCCTATTATAAGGTGCCTCATACAAGTGAAATCTGAAATGCAATTGGCTTAACAATATAGTATAGGCAGGACTAAAATGCATGTGAACTGAGCATATGGGCCTTTTTCACAAAAATCATATTTATATACTTTCATCCTTTGCATAATACTTCAATTATTATATCTTGAAAAAAGAACTTGGAAAGCTGAGAGCTATGAAACATTTACATTATTATCTCTTCAAAAAGTTCATTTTTGGACAAGTATCATTTGGATAGGGATTAACTTAATCAGAGATTTTGAATCTTCTTTACTTTAATTTTTAATCTCTTTTTAAAAATATGTCTGAATCTTAAAAAGGCCTAAACCTGTAGTCACAAAGCACTGCTTCAAAAAAGGGGAAAAAAAAAGAAAAAAGAAAAAAGAAAGTTTTTAAAGCAGCCACCAGCTGTAAGAGAGATAGTGCAAGCAGCAGATTTGTGACAGAGTGGAGCATGAAACCCATCAGCTGATGAGTGAAAATCCCTGGTTTCTAATTAATCGAGGTACACAGGCCAAGGGATGAAGAGGATCAGGGAAATGAAATCAGGAAAAAGATACCATCAGTCATTTCTGCGGCCCATTGTCATACTTCAGAATCTGCTGTAATGAATCACTCAGGCATTCCACAGATACATTCAAATAGTGAAGAAAATTCATTGTCCGGTGAAGAGTGTTTGATAAAAATCTTTCTTTTCCCCCCTCTTTGTCAGAAGCCTATGATCAGAAAAGGAAATCCAGACAGCACAACAGGTGTGCTTTTGCAAGCCTGGTGAAATCTGCAAATGAACGGAGGCACTAAAGAATTTTTTGTACTAAAATTTCTCCAAAATGAAGGAAAGTAGCTTGTAAGAGCAGGCAGTGGCAAAATGTACTGAAAACAGCTGAAGATTAAGGGGATAAAAGGTATAAACACTCTTCCAGTTGAGAAGCTTCTGTCCCTATAAAATCTTCTTATATGGAAAGGGTGAACAAATATTTTTTTAGAATATTTTTGCCTAGTTTAGCATTTCCAGATATTGACATCTGCTTTGAAGAGCTACTAATCCACAAGCTAGACACAGTTTAAGACAGCACTGAACTGCCACTATGAAACTTGAGGGGCAGGCTGGGGGGAGATTGACTGTGATCTATGTTTTTTCAAAAGGTACAGTTTAGTTTTGTTCTCATAATTACTTGGGTTCCTTCAAAGAAAGAACAAGTACAGGTGAAAGCAGATAGGTTTTGTTTTATTCCTCTCTTATAAGCCTATACAGGCACACATTCATTCAAATACCATGAACAAGGAGATGTCTACATTTTGGATATCTGTTCATTTCTCTCCAGTCAGACTTGTGAAGAGATATTAGAACTTACAAAAAGAATAGAGAAAAATTTTTCACAAATTTAAATCCTCTTTATTTAACATTAAGGATAACATATCTTCCTTCTTTTTCCTTTCTGTTTTCATTATGGCTGAACTTTTTGACTCTGAGCAGTTCTCATACCATTGTGTTCCTTAAAGCAGTGTGTTCCATTACGTGACACCAGAATATAATTGTTTTTAAATAATCAGGTGCTATACTAAGACGTATAAGGATGGCTGATTCGTTTTAGATTTAATTACCATAATATAGGGTTTTGCTGTCTATAGTATCAATCACAGAGACACTTTATAGTTGATAATATTAAAATGGCAACATTAATGAGAATTCTGCTTCATGATGAAAATAATTTTAATCATGGGTAGATTACAAATCCATTTACTGTTACGGTTACTGAGAATTCTATTATCTGCCTCCTATTGTGAAAGATGTTTAAACTTGTTTTCAGGAAATGTAACAGATTATAGAAGTATGCTCTCTGCAAAGTTTCTATCACAGCAGAGCAACAAAAACCTGCTTAATACCAGGAACTGCTAAAGATGAAACTCGCCATGTGAACTTGTAGCTGTATCTCTGTGTGAAAGCATGCCTGGCTATGCAGATCTATTTATAGGCTTGAGGATGATATTGGCAGCTGGTTTAGATTCTGGCCACGATTTCTTTTTCTTCACAAACACTACTTAGGCAGGTGACCAGCTGCGGCCACTGCAGTGAAGGTGTACTACTGATTCCTAGCTCCAGTCTAACTTAGAGACTATACTTAGAGACCTAGAGTGTACTTAGTTCTGGTGGCTCTACCTCTGATGTTTTCCTGTGACTACTATGGACATACTATTCTACTTTTTTTTTTTTCCTTTTTTTTTTTTTTTTCCCTTTTTTTAAAATGCCATTCAGCTCTAAAAATCTACTACTGTGACAACAGAGCTGCCATCAGGTTGTTATTAGGGTGGCTACCCTGTACAATTACAGGGCTGAATGGTTGAAGGTCTCAGACCATATCCTATACAAAAAATCCCCAGGTTGGAACCCCAAACCCTAAATACTCCCAGTGGCATCTTCACTGGGAGAAGTGACCAGGTCAGAAGAATTGGGCAGAAGAATTTTTGGGGCTGGAAATGATTTTTCCAGGGGTGCACATGCCACTGCTACACCCCTGCAGTGCAGGAAGAACTGTGGTGTCCAAGAGCTGGTCTTCTCCAGTTTCATTTAAAACTAACAAAGAAATATCACTGAGGTATTTTTAATATGGGATTTTAGACAGGGTCTCATTCTGCTGAAACAAATAGCATAAGCTTCACCCTGTTGAACCTCTTCCTGAAAACATGGGTGACTATGTGTGCATGTATACATTAGCATTGCTTTGATTATATAATGTAATGAGCTCAATGGATTTATTCTGTATATATACTATGGATCTTAAGTGTAGAATTTGGAACAGTATCTTGTCTTTAAGTTGCCAGTTTTGTAAATGCTTTTCTTTTCTTAAGGATACTGATGAAAATTTATTACTGATTTATCATGCGTTACTGCAATGGAATCAGATTTTTCTTTTCCAGCTTCATCGCTGTTTCCAAATGGGGATTAATTTTTTTTTTTTTTTTAAACTTAGTAGAGAATCAGCTATTCAGGAGCTCACTTACTGGTGTGCAAACTGCGCCCCACACTGGTCCCCTGCTTTGGAGGAACCCGATGAATAAATTAAATTTCCAGAGAAAGCCAGCCAGCTTTATAATCCTGGCCTACTGCTCTCCCTTCCTACTTGCATAATTTTGTTGTTCTGGGCTTCATTCTCCCTGTTTGGATGCCCTTACTGACCAACGAGTCTGGAGGGAGGGGCATCAAGGCTTGGGCAATCTGGGAGCACTGCTTACAGGGAGCAATGGGCAAAATAGTAGATGGATACAGAAGCAGCAATATGTGTTTGAAAAACTGCCTGCCTATGGAGAAACATTGTAAAATATACTGTCTGCATCTTAATTTGCATGAGATATAACATTAGTAAAATGAACAATAACAAATGTAGAATCAATCTTTTTTTTCCAAATAATTATATTTGATGTTTTTTGTTACATATTTCTTCTCAAATATATTGTTATTGAACCTTGTTAAACAACCATAATTTGTTCTAAGCGATAAATCTGTTGTTTTTCTTTATTTTTCTACCTTGTGTTTGAAAAAGCATGGGATGAAAAAGGAAAAAACCACAACTTTACAGGTACCGTGATTTTCTTTAAGCAAAAGAGAAATAGAAACCCAGGAACAGCAACAACAACAGTCCTCCTAATCAGGCTATTTGTAACTCAGGAAGACTATTTGGAACGGTTTTCATGAAAGTGATTTTCTACAGATAGCTCATAGGTGATTAGGATAAAACCCCATAGCTTCAGCACTTCAAATATTTATCATATACATGTTTGCTTGAATCTTGATAAGGGTGAGGTTTGGGACTTACGGACACTGAGATAGGATGTCACCTGAGTCATTCATCTGATTCCAAATGCAGACAGCAAGAAAGTGCCTAGGAGAGGACAGATGAGAGAGGGAGGGAGAGAGTAAGGGATAGTAGGAATGGACAGCCCTTGTTCCCAGCTCTAATATCCCAGTGCAATTATTTTGTGGACATCCACTCCTTGCCTGCACAGGAGATAGGGCTATAAGTGTATGTTATTTTTTAATTACAAGGGGGTAGAAAAAATCCTGATGATGGGCTGGAAGGTGCCATTGCATTGTTATTTTTTTCTCTCCCTTCGTTTGCTGATTATGTGAGCTGGGCTCCTTTGCTAGCCGATGATAAGCAGAATTTCCATGTTCTCTGCATAATTAATCCATCTCTGCCTCTCTTCATGCCAACTCGCCCGTTATCGCCGGCACATGCCTGAATTGCAAAAGAATCCGCTCTTCAATTGGAACTTATTGATATTCTGAGAAAAAAAAGAGAGAGGGGAAAAAAAAAACTGAAAATCCTTAAGTTTAAGCCGCAGATTTTTAAATGGATTAATTTCGCTGCAATCGCAGCCATCTAAGGCGGGAAGGCAGGCAGAGCAAATTGAAAGCATCTCCATGTTTGCAGAATTGGGTCCAGAATGCTGAAATGTACTGGCACAGTTCTCTTTTAAAGTCAGAAAAATTACCATTCATTTACATCACATGAAATACTTTTTTATGCTAGAAATATTCAAGAGACGTTCCTTAAATGCCTGCTAATGCTAGATAACATTTCTAACTTTCAACATTTTGCTAGACTTTGATATGACATGATAGGAATGCCTGCCAGTGAGGAATATTATATGTACCAGTAATCTCTTTTTATCACATATTTAGATTATATCATCCACTTCTTAAACCATCCTGAAGTAGTCTTTAAACAATGTACTCAGTGTCACAGGCTCCTATTAAGTACAGTCACACGAACCAGACTTAGTAGGGCATAAGTAGACCTTGCCTAGTATGAAGGGGTTTTTAAAGTACCAATACACAATCCCCCCAAAAAACAGTTTATCTTTTTCTACCTTTCACAAAATTAACTTGCATTTCTTAGCAACCTTTCTACATTTAGAAATTGTGTTCAGCTCATTTACAGCATGTACCGTGTTATGTTATTTCGGTGCAGCTCTTGTGGATTGTACTTACAGTTTGAAAGAGCTCAGCTGTACTCCATAGCAGCCTGATATTGCACGTGGAATAACGAGAGCTAGTGAGGAGCTTGCACTTTACCTCTTCTTCTGTTCTTTTTCTCAAATGTAACCAAAATCCAAATACTCTTCTCCTTTTGTTTCTCTAGCATAAAATTCACCTCCTTCGTTCCCTTGACTCTCAGAAGCAGTGGTATTCAGCAACACTGAGAGATTTCTTTAATGCCTCAGCTAAGCCACAACGTATCTGGCGTTCCATGTCCATATGCTAGAAATCAGCAATTTATGCTGTTGTAAAAGGTAATGTTGACACTCTCAGTTAACAGAGGGGGAAAAGTTGCTACACTGACTGCAAATGGAGGTTTAACTGCTAGGAAATCTTTGCCATTATTAGCAGACCTATTTAATTTTTAAAATACATTGGGAATAAATAAACAAATAAAATCAGAGGAACTGACAGGCACATATTGAAATGAAAAAAAACAAAAGATGAGACAAAGCAATTATATTTGTGGCAAAGAGGTACAAAATAATAAGCTTAATACATGGTTGGCCCAACTTATTATATAAAATTAGCACCTGTTATGAAATGTGTGTCACTAGTAAGTAAATAACATGTCAGTGTTCCAGTTTGGATTTTCAGGCAATAAAAAACACCATGTAAGAATGACTAGTGATCACATTAGGATATGTTTTTATATAGCAGAAAGAGAACAAAGAAGGTTTTCCAGTTGCTTCAGAATGATTGACAGTTCTAAGGCACTAGTGAACTTGAGGATATTTGTAGAATACTACAATTTTAACATTGCAGTTTGGGCAAAATCAAAATGCTTAAAAATGAATTTTATGAAAGAACAGTTACATTCACATTAATTCATTTCTAATAGCTCCTAAGAGAAACAGTTGAAACCACATTTAAAAGCATCCAAATTTTTAAATGACATGTGAAATCTCTTATTTAATAGAAAAATACAGCCTCGAAAGAAAGGAATTTCTGTGTCCTTCATATATCTGTAGCCTAAATAAGTAAGCAAGTCAATAGCCAAATAGTCAAAATGATTGAGATGTGCATTTCCAGTTATGTAACATTTTTAGTGGCAATAACTATTTCCAGCCTAATCTGGGAGAAATAAAACAGTACATGGTTTACACGAACTGAATATTAGCACAGAACTTCCTAATCTGTTCAGTGTCAGGGAAATCCTGACACTTTTGAAGTCAGTCGCAAAACCCTTATTGACTTTAGTAACATCTGCATTTCACTAAAATATTATTAGTAAAAAAAAGTTTAATTGAACTTACACTACAATCAGTGTTGATCTTTTCTGATAAAAAGGTTCTTTTGCTAAGAATTTGACAGCAAACTTTCAGGATTTATATCATTATACTCATACAAAAATATTTAAAATATGCTAAACTTATTTTAGCTATACGTAAATTGTATCTATCAATTAAATATATGCCTTTTATATTCTTTATAAATATTTATATTTCATCTTTTATATTCTCATCCTACTGTACATCATAATAGTCAAGAATAATTATTTAGGCAACTACAAATGGCTAGTTTCTATACTGCTGTTCTAACTATGAAGGTACATTGTATTGAAGGTTGCATTATAGCAAACATATACAAGATTTTTTTACGCATAGAAGTCGGATATTTTTTTTCTCTCACTGATTTAGGAACCAAAATTTCTACACTAATACTTTTGAAGATTTTTGGCATGGCAGAATAGGATGAATACTTCTTACACCTGAACAAATTGCCAGCAGACGGAGCATGCAAGAAAATGTGAGTTTGCAGCACAAAATGATCTTCCAGTTATTCATATTTCATCAGTATTTTTTTTTCAAATTATAAAAAACAGATTTCTCAAGCTCCTTGCTTGAGAAAGAGTGTCTGTATTGACTTAGCCTAATAGAAGTTCAACATGTAGCAAAAAACCCTGAGGTCAGTGGGCAGTAGAAATGTTACCCCAGTTTAGAAGCCTAGATTTAGTGCAAAGCAAATGGCTGCAATTTATTCATGTGTGGCACTGCCTGGTAATACTCTAGCCTCACTTTTATAATTGGAAAGCAGCTGTAAATGAATTTCCAATTGATTTGTAAATTTTACATGCTGGAATTCTTCTGCTCCTTCCCAAAATGATCACTGTCTCATTCAGGTGTTCTGGTTCCATACAGTATAGGAGCTGTATTTACTATGCTAGGGAACATACAGAGAGCTTTGCAGGGACACCTGTACTAAGGGAGCTGGAAACCCATCTAAGTTCCATATGCATGCCCTCTGCAGACTGGGCCACCTGGTATAAACTACAGCATATACTGTGGATTTGAATACACATCAGATGTGGCCAGCTGACATATCAGGATAGTATGGAATGCCATAGGAATTTGTCTGACTCCATTCAGAATACAATAGTTTTATTGTTTGACCAGATACGTGTGCATCAGCTGCAATATAAAGGCTGACTGATATTTGGAAAGTCTTTGTGTCTACTGTCTTTCACCTTCCTGAAGACATGAACAAAAAACCCCAAGTCCTCTTTACGCTGGAAGTTTGGCAACGGGCATTGATATGTTCTTATATGTCTAGTGTGTTAATGTCAGCAAGGAGGACAAGGAAAACAGTTGTGATATACAGCCCATAACGAAAAGCCCTTGGAAACCAAAGTGATGTAGACAAGCACAGAGATATTTAAAAATGAGTGAGTCTGATGATTTGTCCATAAAAATCATTGTATACGTTCCACTAATATAGCTTGGCATTTTGTCAATATAACAACAATTCAAGGAATGAATATAACAAAATCTTAACTCGGTCCACATACCTAACCAAACTACTCTCCTGTAAGAATGAGCAGGCAGATGCAGTGGGAGGCTATTTTTGGAAAGGAGCTTTGAGAGTTGTCTTCAAATGATCTTCAGCCTAAGAAATGATCAGTAAGATTACATGCAAATGTAACCCACTACTATGGATTTGTAGCTTTCTAGGGAGCTATGAAGGAGCAAATAGATTCAGTGTCAAGAAACAAGAAGCCCAGCTGGATAGATGTGACACTTGATTTTAATATGAATAGATTTTCATTTTCATTTTATATCCTACAGAAAAATGTACCCTTAACTTCAGCTCTAACCTCCAGGATGAACTACTAGCAGCCACAGTAAAGAAATAACTTGCTAGATATTATCACATTTGGTATTCTCTGGTCTAAGGTAACAGTCTAGGTCTAAGAAAATATGAAATTTTCCTTTGTGACAAATATTTTACATATCCAGATGTTTTGATATGGTCAACAAGGTATCCACTACACTTGCAGTGATAGATCAGGGAGCTTTGTCCCATTCCTTTCCCTCTCTCATTCATGTTCCCCTGGACCTGGGGAGTGAAGTAAAGGATGTATAACTGAGCACCTTAGTTCTATGAAAATATGGACTGAAGATAACTTTCAGGGCAAATCAGAATCTGTTTCAAAGAACACAGCATGATAGGTAAAATGCTGAATTGAATTGCAGGGTACAACTTATCGTGGCACAAAGCTGCAACAGTGTTGTCTGTATTATGTATTTTTACTATCGTACCAAAAAAACCCAAACCCAACCAAGCAAACAAACAAAAAGCAAAAAACAAAACAAAACAAACAAACAAAAAAGCCAAACAGAAAAAGTAGAAGAAAATGTAACTTTTCCCAGCATAATAGATACACAAAGGAATATTTCCTTGAAAAGCCCATAAATACACTCAACTTTTGGCTAATGCTGCTAACAGAAAAAAAAAAAAAATCATTTCCTGGTTCAAACCGGGAACCCCATTGTGTGCGTTATGTACTCACCCTAATAGTTTGTTATCTTCTGAGAGATGAGCAGAATCAAAATCAGATTTGGCCATCCACTCTGGCCTTGGGGCAATCTGACTCAGGAACAGGAGTGGAGTAAACCTGATGCAGAGAGAGTGCTTTGTAGCATTCACTGCTCAGTGACATACAAATGAAGTAGTACAAAAAACCAGCTGCATTCAGCTGGGCTTTCTAGAACAGTACTTGATGGTAGGACTTGAAGATGGCCTTTGCAGGATAAAAGAGGGGCAACTGTTCCAAAATTAAAAGGGCAAATGGATGAAGGCACTAAAACAACAAATCCAGAAATAATGGATGGGTTTTTCCAGACTATTGGAAAAGAATATGGTCCTTCTTGGGCTAACTGGGTTTTGTGCTCACGTGAAACACAAGAAATGGTCACTGAGCATTTCCCTGTTGGTATCACATCTGTACAACTTTGCAGTTGCTTGTTTACAGATACGCATCAACAATGAAGCACAAATCACCAGAGGAAAAACTTTCCACTGCAGATCTGTTCTAAGGCAGATTGCAGTCTGGGAATAGAAAAGGCAAAGCCACAGAGTTGCCAACATTTGACAAATCACACTAAGTCTCTTTGCCTCACTGAGAGAGAGCAAGAGAAGCCCAACTGTCTGAATCTGTGGCATCTAACGAGCAGGAAAAAAATGACTTCAAACTGTTAACAAAGAAAAAGCAATTTTTTTCCAAAGCTTCATTTCCTCCGGGCCATTGCAGCTCATAACAAAAGTAAAGCTAAAACCTACACAGAACTGAGCATATTTTTTATTTTTCCATTTGAAACCTGGGATTATTTCCTCCAGGCATTTGGAAGGACAATGGTAGCAGGACCCTGTTTGCCAGTAAAACTCTGTTTTGGAAACCATCATCAGTCAGCATGAAAATGGGTCTAATGCTATGGAAATGAGCTCATTACTATTATTTTTTTGCTGGCACTCACACAATTTGTTCTTTTAGAATTTTGAAAAGCGGGACATGAATTGCAAAGAAAAAATGAGTTAACAATATTAAACAGTCAGTTGCTAATTACTGAGCAATCCAAACCTGCGTCTGGAATGACATACTCAGACATCCAGCTGGACCTCAGGCCACGTGCTATCCTAGATCCTCATGCATAGCTCCCAATACTGTCAAACACTGGAGTACTGGGTAAAAAGGTCAGTGTACAGATTAAAATATGGTCAGAGCAGTATGTTTGTAGATACTTTAAAAAGAATAATGAGTATCTGTGACCTATAAGTAAAAGTAAAGGATGAGAGCCATAGGCAGCAAGGTAGGAAATCACTCTGAATCATTACATTTGGTTTACTTTCATCGTTTGTTTGGAGCAGAAGTGTCTGATAACTCCTGTGATGTTCTTTCTCCATAAGGAGGTTACTTACAGAGATTTAGAATGTCACTTCATCCTAGAACCATGTTTCAGCTGCCATAGATCACATTTGTAATTGTTCAATGTAATAAATGAAGTTTATTATCTACTTATTGATCCTAAGGTATGATACTTGGCAGAATGAAACATAAAGAAAATTCTAATACAATGTAGTAGGTTTTAATGGTGCAATTCCAAGGATAATAATATTTCTAAAAATATTCCCCTAATTATGAGAAATCATTTACCTTCACTTCTATGTTTCTTCTCAGTCCTATATAAAATATGAACTTTTAATTTTTTTTAATTCCATTCCTTATCACGTACTTTTCAAAATAAAGACCCTCTATGTTAAAAACCCATATATTTGTTTAAGTAAACCAGATATTCTACAGTATCTTCTTGTAAAATAACAATATTTCATTAAGTATTTTCTTACAGTAGTACGATTACTTACACATATGTTAAATTATCTTGTATATATCAAAAGCAACCCATCATAAAGAAACTAAGAAAAATGTCAGAGAAGGCGTTAAAAATGTAGATGTCTGATTTGTATTTTCACACGCACATTTCACTTACCTGTGTTAAAATTACAAAATATTTCAGCCTCGACCAGTGATTAAGTACAGACCAAATAAATCTGATGTTGTCAATTAGCCAGTGATTTCAGTCTTACAATTGGTTGCAATAAGGCAGAGGAATCTGCAAGTTAAGAACTTTTGTCAGGAGCTGAACCTACGCCACACAGTCCTTTTGGATGTATATTTGTAATCCTCACTTGCTCGAAACTGTGGCCAGTGAAAGCACATATTTTTTGAGTTTTGCATGAGAAATGACTGCAGTGGTAAGACCCCATAATACCCTGCAACTTATACCAATAGCTGCTTTTGTGATAAATTAGATTATCTTTAATTCCTACTCATGTAAACAATACACAAGTATGGTCATGCAACTAGATTTAAATAGATGATATATAAGGAAGAATTAAAGCAACTCATCAAAGCAGAGACTCACAGAGGAGAAAATATCATTGCAGAAAGATTTGGTTTACACATTTTAAATTCCTCCACTGAAAAAAAAAATAGTCCTTCATATAAAAATACATTAAGGACTAGATAGCATGTGATTCAAGGACTCTGTTTAAGAACAAATCCTTTATGATTTGGACTAGCATTCTTTATGCAGCTATAGTCAACACTGTATTTGTGAAATAGGAATTTGGAAGCAAGATTATTATACTAGCTTAAAGCTGGATATTTACACATTCACCTCCCATATTCACTAAACATTTTCATGCAGAAAACAGTAAAGAAAAATCCCATGGAAAGCTCAAATCCTAAGCAATTCATTTAGGAGGAGAGTCTCAGTGATCAGTATGAGCTTTATGATTACTTTATTTGCAGGAATTATTAGCTCTCTCAAATTATTCTGTTGCAAATCTGAAGCATACAGCATTTTATATTACAGTAATATGTAACAGAGAGCTGAGAACTGCAAGATAGTTTACAAGTGGAGTTACTATTACACTTCTTGTAATATCTTTCCGTTAAAAAGTCTCCAGGATGGATTAATTGCTTCATGATAAATGTTTCTTTTTAAAACCCCCTGTTTTCCATGCAGCAAAACATAAAAACTATGTACTGTACCAGTATCAGTCTGTTTTAAAATACTACTTTTATCCCCCAAAAGTTTATAGGGTAGAAAGGTTGTCTGCATTCTAATGTTATTCACGCTATAATAGACTATAAAAATAAGAAACTTTCAAGAAGTCCCAGAAATTTATATGCTGTTTGTATGGAAACAAAAATCCTAGAGATATTCTTCAAGCTCAGTACTGTCATAATAAATGTGTAGATTGTAAAACATAACATATGACAGATACCATTAATTTGAAAAGGAAAATAATTTCATGGTTTTAAAATGAACATGAGTTTACTTCCAAATTACACTATAATTACATCATTTTGTCCTCTCTGTTATTTATCCATACCATTAGAGAAACCTTGAGAGAAATTTGTAAAATGCCTGATGAAAATGTAAATAATATCCAGCATTACTCAATTTAGTTTAATATTATTATAAAAGTTGCAATATCTAAGAGGTATTGATTTTTAAAATAATGTGTACTTTAAAGGTGACATGTACTACATCATAAGTGTACATTCAAATCGTCTATTGCTTTACTATTAATGATTAAATGCAATTATTAATTATGGTATTCACCTATTTTATGGTCACCTTCAGATAGCTTCAAAAAGAAGTAAGGTTTTTTCAAGTGAATGTGTTACTAATCAAGTGAATAGTGAAAATTACTTGATTTTGTAGTAGATGTAATTTGTATTTTTCTAAGAAAAAACCCACAACTCTTTTAAGGAATACAATTTCTGAAGCCCATTGTAGAACATACTAGGTAGTTGCTGCTGCTTAGGACTTAGGCATCTTGACTCAAAGATGCAAGTATTCTTTTCTTTGATATGGACATTTTAATTCCACTTCCTGCTCTATTAAAAAGTTATGTTGAATATCAAGATCTTTTGCTTCAAAATGTCAGCCCTGAATGGCATGTGAATGAAATGAGATACAGTCTGCATAACCTCAGAACATGGAAACTTTGCTGGAAATGACTTAGTTATGAGTTTGACTCTTTCAGGTCTTGTGAAAGCACCTGATTAAGCAGGTCACTTACTTGGGCTGACGTACAGACTGAACGTAAAAAGTCAGAGAATTCTCGTCCCTCTAGCTTACAGTCCCATACGTTTCTAGATGAACATTCCCACATATGTAACTCTTACAGAATGGATTTTGATCCACTTCAGGCATCCCAGTAGTTGTATTTTAGGTAGGAGGAAAATTTTTTTCCTTCAGTCTCAAATTGATTGCCACAGACAAGGTTTTCACTTTCCCCAGATCAGGTCAGGACAGGAAGGTGAAGACGCTGAAACACAGAAGGTAGAAAGAACCCATTGCCGTCATTTTGGGAAAAATAGCAGATAGGATATTATTGGGGTAAGCAATCTTAGGAGAAGCTGACAAAGTTCAAAAGCTAGGGCCCTTCATGTCTGATATAGCCAATAATCTATATTTCTGTACCATATAAGTGGACTGTACAAAAGAAAGGTATGTGGACAAGAGGTTACAGGCAGCTGATAAAAACCTACTTCTGGGTAGAATATGTGCAGAGCCAGTACAAGGATTCATTTTACACTAGTTATGGTTACAAATTCCTACATGTGGGTAAATGAAGCATATTTCATGTACCTTGTATGTCTTGCATAACCTTGCCAGCTTGTTCAGTCACAGGTGTTTCTCCACTCTGGAAAAGGAGTGCATGCACTAAAGCAGTTGCCTGCATCAGGAGAGAAAGCTCAGTGCTCTGCACATTGGAGATTTGTCAAATAGGACCTTACTCTGGGACAACTGGATTTTCTTGGCAGTTGCTCATGCTACCCATCAACATTCTTGTGACAGTGAAAAATGTTCTAAAATTTTAAAATACCCCACCAAGGAAAGACTTAACTTTAGGTGACCATAAAAAAGTATGTTTCTATGCTCGTATTTAGAAATACGTTTCTAAATAAGTTTTTTTTCATCATGTTTTGATTTAAATGACTGTTTCAGAAGTATTGTGTCTTTTAAACAAAACCTTGGAATAAAGATGGCACACAGGAAATAATGTTTACACTTATATGGTGAAGACAGAAGAACTTATTCCTAGTTGTACTTAAAATACCCTCTGCAGGAAGTATAAGAACACCCTCAAAGACATTTTGATTGCTGATGTGCATTTTCTAATGAGCCTGTTTGTGATCATCAACAGTTAGATAATGCCGGTAGAAAAGAAGTACACAGGATCTGTTTAATATTATAGATATTTGGTAAATTCTGGATTTTAGAAAAATATGTGATTTTTAAAAAATATATCTCTTAAGAAGTTTTGAAAGATAGCATAATTTGCATCTTGGATAATGAATTTCTCGTTAATAAATATATAAATCATAAATCATTTATTCATACAGTGTAATGTAGCAGCTTATTACATACTGTGTGAATTTTGTAATCAGGGAATCCCCTGATGAAAAATAGCACAATATTAATTACCAGCACCATCTGTGCTAAACAATAGAAAAAACAATATTTTAATACAATGACTTCATGCATGTCAGTTATCTTCAACATTAAATGCTGCAGTTTTGTTGATGTGGTTTACCTTCTACACATTTAAAAACTGATGTTCTTACAAAGGTTAAAACTATGAATAAATGAATTCAAATTAAATATAATGAAAAATACTAATAAATACAGCATGAATCAAGCTAATTCACCAAATAAGTGATCATACAGGTATAAATACAAATATATGTAACTACATAGTTTTATACTTATGCATTTTAAAAAAATTGTTATATACATGCTTGTAAACTGTAGAAGCCTAATGTTCAACTTCTAAGAGATATTTTCAGTTTATTTTTTTTTAATATTGTCATTATTCAAAATACGTAATCCTTACAACAAAAATATGGAATCTACTCTGTGACATTATGAGTATAAATAGCTTGATGTACACAAAAATATTTAGTATATATTTAGTATTCTGGAAACTGGATTTTCCACTGTTTCCTGCCACCCTCTGAAGGACAAAAAAAGTGTGAATTTTGGAGACTTTCCTTTCTTTCTGTATGCTAGGGGAAATGTTATTCTTATATACTCAGGTGGTGATTTAATTAATTTATTTATTGAGTTTAAGAATATGTTAGCTTAATCAAAATTACACCTGTCAACATACTGCCCCTTTGAGAAGCTGTCAAAGGACCCATCCAGGAGTATTAGGATGAGAACAGGATTCAGATTCACTGGTTTAGCTTACCACTGGAAAGTCTTAAACACAGTTTCCTCCTTTCTGAAGTACACCATCTATACCCATGCTCCCATTACCAATATGCAAAAGCTTTAGCCTGCACATTCTCTTCATTATTTAGTTATTTCTGACACAAATATTATCTTTCAGAACAGTCATCAAGTTATATTTAAACATATGCCTGCTACCAGAATTATTATTTTTTTTTTCATATGTATTATATATTGGGGTTATCTATTGATTTGCAACTTTCCCCATAACATTAATTTTTAAGTTCTTCAAGACTTGGTTGGCATTTGTGGCCTTCCATTGTACACATCTGAACCCTAAAAACCAACCCACAGTACGCTATGTCCCAGAGCAGTGCTTTTATTTTTTCACACATATACTTTGTTGGTAATAAAAATTGATTGTTTTCTTTAATCAAAAATTTTCACTTGCAGATATACACCTCATAGGTATGGTGGATAACATTGTTTTCAAGAATTTACAGGAGAGGAGAGAGCAGTGAGACTCTCAAAGCTTTAGGGTCTGTTCCAAGCACTTATTTACCATACTAAAAATTAACTGCTTATTTACAGCCATCAGCTCCCCCACTGAAGGGTGGTGTGAATTCTCCCAGCCCCTGGGCAACCTCTTTTCCCCAGGCCTTTAGTGAGCTGCACATTATTCTCCAGGAGTGCTACCGGCACCTGCCCATGGGGGGGAAGGGCTGTGCCAAAGGCAGGATGCTCCCTGCTCCCTGCACAGTGCCTCACCCTTCCTGCAGGTGCCTGATCCTTGCTTTTCCATACCAGCCATGGAATGCCCTGACGCTGCCTTGCTGGAGGAGGATGATGGCTTTGCACTCCTTGCACTTGCCTATTGCTGGAGCCGGGTGAGAAGCCTTGGAAATCTCTCAGGCAGAACTATAATTCTCTTTAATGCTCCATATCTGAAACAAAGTTAAAAAGTAAGGCTTTGCACTTTTGAACTGGCACTCACCAAATCGCAATACTTTATTGTGCCATCCCCAGACACTGTCTCAGGGATTCTGTAGCTTTGTGCTGTGAGTTGAATACTGTGCAATCTGAACCCGTCAGGTATTCCTCTCCTTGCCAGGGCTATCTTGGTCTACTAGGAGAGTTGTAATCTCATCAGATACTCCATAGGGATGCTAACCATTGCAAATTCAATCTAATTTCTTTTTCTTGCTCATTTTGATGTATGCTTGTGGCCACTGCTCCATTTCCATATCAATAATTCTCTTCTCTAACCAGCCTGGCTATTCTTCCCCTCCCAGTGTTTTCTGGGGGTAATTGAAAAGGTTTATTTCTCCCTTGCAATCTAACAGTTTTCTCAGTTGTGAACATGACTCCAGGCTGATATCTACTTTCATACCTACATCTCTCATATCTTTTTTCATGCTTCTGTGATCTTTCTAAATTTATTAATTAAAGGGAATCATTTCAGAAACATTGCTCACGCTTTTACCTTTTCCTCCTTAAAGAAAAACTCCTCCTCTAATTTTCCCTAGCTTCTGTTATTCAGTGCTACCTTTTCCCAATTGTCAGTCTAGACTGAAGTCTGGCCATTAATGTGGAATTCCCTCCTTGCTCTTAGTGACTAAGTGACTCCCTCTTTATACTCTATACTTCATCGTTTCCTCTTATTCTCTTTGACCTAAGTGGTTCTTCTGACAACTGTAGATTTCTCATATATGTGGATCATTTCTATGGCTCTCTATATTTAATTTTTTCTTATCTCATTCCAGTATATTATTATAGGCAGTTTTACTCCTGCCTATATAACACATTTTTCACTTTTTAGTAGTGGTTTCTGCTATGTGACAAAGCTTTTCTTCTGTGGTTTTTCAGGTCTCCAAGGGTCTCTTTTCAACGCATTTCTCCTCTCAAACAATTCCGTGCCTTTGCTTATTTCTTTCTGTTTGTGCCTATATCCTACTTGATCAATAATTATTTTCAAATGATGATGCTTAATTGTTTGTCTTTCTCTACCCTGCAATGACTTCTCCCCAAAGTTATTTACTCTACTTTTCTTGACTAGGCAAATTAAAATCTTAGGTGCTCCCCTAAAAAACTCTGGAAAAAAATATTTTGTTTGTATCAATGAAGATATTCAATATTGTTTCAGTAAATCAACCTTTAAAGTTTGCTTTTCAGCCCTTTTGTTTAACTTATTCATTTTTCATTCTTCCTCATTGCTTGTATTCCACAGTTGAGGACATCAGGGTGAAAGACAATTCACAACAGTACAGAGCAGACCTCACTTGCTTTGATCATCCAAATAGTTCTGCTGAAGACACCTGAGTAGGACTCTGACTTAGATTTTTTTATTCTGTATTTTAATTATCAGGACAAATAGAAAAAAAATATCTAAGAAGTACATACTAAACAGAAAATTGAAGATGTACAAATTCTACTTATGTTCTATCTTGTCTGCTTGAAATTTAACATTTGAACACAACACTTAAAATCTTTAGAAAATAACCATCTGCAGAAAATATATATTTTTTCAATTATTACTCTACTGCAAAATGTCTAGGTTTTTACCAAGCACTACACTGAAAATCTGCCAGTATAGGAGTGAGGTATTTAATTTCTTTTAGAAATTACAAAATGCTGTAAATACAATCTAGAAAGACAGCAATGTTGTATTATAACAGCCTGTGCAGTAAGGTAAAAGAGGCACCTCACCATAAGCTCTCTATAGCTGCTGATTAGTAAAACTAGGTGTATAAATGGTGGGAGAAGCAGCTCTGAATAAGGCTTCAAATACTTTCAGTCTCTGGAGTACTTTGAACCTCACCAAGGCTCATCTGATAATCCTGAAGAGTGAGCAAGCCATACAAAAGACAGCTCCATGGTTCAGAGGCAGTAGCAGGAATACAGACAGTGGGGCTCCATCTCTGAAGCACAACCTCTTGAGATCTTTGCTTTTATGGCTCATTTATAGCAGCAAAGATCATTAACTAATTATAGTACATTGAAAAATGATGGAATGTATGCATACATCCCCAAACCATACATAATGCTTATATAGTAATTTGGTTCATATTTCCAGTTGTGAAGAAAAGACATCAATTAATCTTGTTCTCCAACTGCCCAATGTATAATCACACATAGAGCTAAAATTATTTCATTTTAAATTCTAGAGCTGATATTAAAAATTAGATTTTATTGCTATCCCATTAAATGATCACTTAACCTTTTAGTGATTCTTCAAAAAGACTCCTGATAGAAAGAGATATTAGTATCTCTTTGATGTATCTAAAATGTCTTCCGAAGAACAAGAAAGCATTTTCAACTCTGTTTTCTCATGATGGGGATACTTTTCCGAAGAATGACTATGTTGTGCACACGTTATGCATCTGACATTACCTACATAACATGTCCAAGAATCATGAGCACATTTTTATCCCTTGGACCCCATATTATGTATATAACATATAATAATGCATTTTTTAAAAAAACTTTTGTTACATCTAAGCACACATAATTTTATACAGCTGAGACATGCAGGTAGAGCATTTTTACATTTTTGAGTTGTTAAATAAATCACTTCTAATGAGGCTTTCTGTATAAGCCATCTCCATTTTTTCCTTAGATAACACAAACATTAGAGATGGGACATTACTACCAAGCAAAGGTTATGACTGTTTGTTTACGAGTTAATTTCTTCCAAACAGGAAAAATATCTTTAAATGCTACAAATTTTCTTGCATTCAGAGTTCACAAAATTACCTGTGTATTGACTATTATGGCTGGTTGTATTTTTCTGTTGGGCATAGAAAAAAATATGAAAATAACTTTCAAATATTAGGTGGGTTGGACTAGATGACCTTTAAAAGTCCCTTCCAACCCAACACATTCTATGATTCTATGAAATAGGCTATGTGGCATTTGTGTCCAGTTATTGTTCAGTTTAGAACAGATTAAAGAAATAGGTAAAATGTTCATATTTAATGTCGATTCAGGCAGATGATTGCTTTCAACTTGAAATCATCATTAGTGTAGTTACCAGGAGATTATACACATCACAGAAACTGTTTGTTTCTTGATAATTTTGTTAAATAAGTCAATAAGGGAACAAAACACTGAGCAAACACGGAGCCCTAGATATCCCTTCTCATCAAAGTCAATCCTTTTATCTGTCACAGTTTCAAGACATGACACTATCAACAGTTTTTTTTTTCAGACATAAAAATTCCAAAATTTCCAATCCAGACAGAAACAAAATAATTTAGTGATATCTGTGCCAAATATATGACAGAGAAGGCAGGGAATAACCTTTTGGATTCATTCTTCTCTGTACAGATAGCATCCAAACCATTTTTTTTATGTTCACAAATGTAAGTAAGAATCAGTTATCCTATCCTTGTGGATCTATCCACTGTCTGAGATTATTAAACTGGGGGAGTGATAATGCCTGCTACTTCTCATCCGTACTCCAAATCATATGCTTAAGGTGCTTCTGAAACATAAACAGTAGTTTATTCTATTCCTGCCCCCCAAATTAAATGTTTCTTCAGAAAGTAGCCGGCCTTGCTGTCAGTGGATCCTTTCCTTTTCTATCCTTTATGGGCAAGGATGGTGTTTACCTTAGAGATACTTTCCAAATTAATGTGGAAGATATATGAGAACCTGGAATATATATTTATGGTTTTGGAACCTAGACTAAGCTCTTTATCTCCAGTTCTATATATGAGAGTTTCCAGAATGTGTAACAAAACTAGGTACTCCTACTGGATATTTAGATGTTATTATTGGTTTAAGACATAAACTAGAGAACCTTAAAATTGTATATAGGTTGCTTTATTGACAATCAGTCTTTCAAATCAATTGTTCCTTGTGGCAGGTGGGTCACCTTGCTTATTTTTGGCATGCAGTTCACCAGATCATGGAATGTACCATAGAATCCTGTGCAGTGCTGTTGTGATGCCCTAATTCTCTGTTCAAAACAAAAAATGGCTATGTGCTGCTGATACGAGATAAGGCTGAATGATTTAACACTTAAGTACAGTATAAATAGCTTAGTTTCTCAAAATATGCTAAAACATTGAATTAAAGAATTGTCTTTTTCTTTGACTTTGAAAATTACACAGCAGCTAGGACTTGAGAACATACTCTAAAGAATGTGCTTTAGGATCACATCTGTAACTGCTACTATTAGAGGTATTTTTGTAATATTGTAAATTTTACCTTATTGCATTTTTCATGCTTTTTTTGCATCTTTGTGAATTTTACGAATGGCTTTCTCTCATTATTTTATTCAACTCTTTATTTCAAAAATATGTTTAAAAGAATTTGTGTGTATCTTTAAGGAAAAACTACTTAGAGATCTTTTTTCCTTCTTTTTCTTTTATTACAGCAGAGTGATAGTCATATTGGACATTTGAGAAATCAGCATGATAAATGTATTGCAGAGAATTAATGCAATCAAAAAAAGCCCCAGCCTGAATTGGTTTGTCTTTCCCATGTAATAGTGTATCATATATGAAATTCAAATTATATGAAACTTATGTCCTAAAAGGACAGTGGCAGGAACAGGAGGTAAAAATATATTTTTAAAGAGCCCTTAGGTTTCATGCACTAAATCATGCATATCAGTTACATAAATAAGAATGAATTAATGCCATGACTACTGTTCTGACACATTTGACTCATGGACATAGAAGGGGAAGATGCATAAATACTGAATGTTAGAAAATACTCACATATTATACTTAGGAACTCATTGCTGCTTTAATGTTGATTTTAAAATGGAATTGCAACCAGCTGTTCACCAGGTAGTGAGACTGGGGGAATCAAGTCCCTCTAGACTTGCTTGGAAAGCCTTGAAGCTTCAAGGCAGTGCCAAATAGGCTTGAGATGAAATAGGGCCTGAAAGCTTCTTATATTTAAACGTTACCTTCATCTGAGACTTAGATCAGTCAAAAAAAAAAAAAAAAAGAAAAAAAAAAGAAAAGAGAAATGAGCATGAACACAAAAGCAAGTAATATTAGCCAAGTGTTGCACAGTTGTGCATACTCCACTATTCTTTTACCATCAGGTACTGGTACCAGTTAGGAAAGAATTGGTTTGGGTGATTTGACAAAACATGTCACAGGTCAAGAAAGTGGAGAGATATAGTTACCTCTGGTAAACTGACTTAACACTTGCTAGTTTAAGCTATAGTTATGACACTTCTCAGAAAATCTCTCCTGTACTCAGAGGTAGGCAAAACCTGAAAATAATAGAATATTTTTCCTAATTTTTTAAAAGGGTACTGGCACAAACCCTGGAGAAACCAACCAACCAAACAAACAAAAATAAGCAAATAAAACCAAACAAATAAAAAATAAAAATCAAACAAAACCCAACCAAACAAAAAAAACCCAACAGGAAACAGATGCAAAACAGCAAAGGGAAAAATAAAATACAAATTAAAAGAAAACAACAAAAACCAACCAGCCAACCAAACAAAAAAAAAGGAATAATTTCTAAAACATTATTTTCCATCTCCTCCTTGAGAGAGGAGCAGTAAGCCAATGAGAAGGAGATAACGATTTTAAGTAGACAACTCATGTTAGAGGCTCAAACAATTTTCCATTTCTTCTGTTCCTAACATCACCTATACCTAAGCTCAGAAGGAAGAGATGAGTAAAGAGAGGTAGGAAAGAAAAATCTGACATAATAAACATCATCATTACTACGAACAAATTCCTCAGAAGGCAGGAAGAACATAATTGAATATAGTGCCTATAACTGCACTATGTGAAGACTGGGTAGTATCAGAAAGCATCTACAGCAAAGGGGCAGTGGCCATGGCTAGATGAATTTTTCAACTTTGTCTACTTAATTTCAGCTTTACACATGTACTTTAAAATTATGTTTACTTGAGTCATGTATAGAATCAAAGGCCCCTCTAAAAAGCCTTGTAATTTCAAGATTATTTCATATTAATTTAATTTTACTATCAATCAAAGGCTGTACAATGTGGCATGCTTTTCAGTGCCAAAGAAAATAATCCTTTATTACTGTTGTCATTGTTTCATCAACAAGAGGGTCACATAGTGCATTGCTTCCATAGGTCAAGCCTACTGTGCACCCTGGGGTGTCTTTGTTCTCCCCTCTAATTGTGCTGGCTACTCACTTCCCCTCTCTCCTGTATTGTGTAAACTCTTTACAGCTCCTTCAGTCCTCTTACTTCATTCTATAGTTTCTAAACACATCTCTACCCTTCTCACAGACAGTACCATCTTCCTTTCATGCCAGAAGTTTTCTGTGTGTGCATCCCCCCTCCCCTACACACACACCTTGTTATAAGTTTCCCACTTATCATTTTAAAAAGTTTTTAAAAGCTGGAGATGTGAGCAAAGTGTTGTACTAGAAAGTCTAGAGGCTGCAACAGAGGTACTTTTAGGTACTGGATGTGGTAATCTACTTCTGATTTTCACTGTCTATCTACTAGGAATAACAGTTGGGTTTGACCCATTGATTCCCACAAATTGACCAAATAAAGAGATACAGGCATTGCACAGTAGAAGCAGACAGAAATGCCATCAAGCTGCCCTCCCCTCAATTTGGCAGCTACACTGTTGTCACGTCTTTGTACACCCTTTCTGCTAACCTATGGATAGCAATGTAAGGCTGATTTCTGCAGGATAATTTAAATGCAGAGCTAAACTACAAAGCCTACTTAAAATTAATTCCTGCTTATTAGAAGCACAACTGCAAGAATAGTTCTTTTTTCACTGGTAAATTGCACCAAGTGTGAACACAAAGTTAGCTCAGTAAAGTAGTCCTGGTTTTTGCTTCTCTCAAGATATGCTTTTGTTCATCTAGAAAGGCACAATTCTTCTTTGTCTGTTCTCATACTAAATAGCAAAATTAAACTATATGTTTTAAAGGGAAGTGTGATTACCCATGACTATTAATGTTTTCATTATGCATAATAATATACATTTTTGTCACAAACTTGTATACTTAGTACAAAACAGATAAAAAATACTTTAGCCAAGGAATTGAAGGATAATTATTCAACAGTAAAAGACGATTAAAAATAACAATTGTATTTATTTTTTTCAAAGGTTTTCTACTGAGTTAAAGGCTCCCTTGAAATGCATTCACACCTGTAAGTTTTATACATCTAGGAAGTATTTAGATTATAAGAGAGACTGGTTTTAAATATATGCATCTGGCTAGAGGAAAGCATTGTAGTTTTTGATTTGCACATTAGTTTTCTGTGCACAGAATTGTGTTTTTATTCTTGTAAGATACCCGTGCTGAAACCAACTAGCTGGAAGACCAGCTGGAGATCTTTTTCGAAATATACTTCATAATCTTGAAGGGAAGGTATTTTTATTTTTCTGGCCAGCAGTAAATTTTCTACCTCAGTAGCATGGCTTATGGTACAGTATTAAAGATCCAAGCTCTCACAGCAGGTTGTATTGGCTATGTAAGCTTATACTGATTAAGCTTCTAGGAAGAAACAGTCAAATATAAACACACAAAACAACAACATAAATTCTCAATTGAACTTGGCTAAATCAATGAGATGTGAATTGTGAATTTATCTCACTTTAATATACATTATACAACTAAAACCAATTTAATAAATGGTCAAATCCATGGCCCATAGATTAATCCATATTGATATTTTCTATGCAGCATTATTTCTGCTTTCCAGCACAAGATATCCAATACTACTGCTCTGTCAGTTGACAGTCACATTTGATTCTTTTAATAAAATCCTGTATTGCATTACTGCTAGACTGAACAAAAAATGAATTTCCACATGGGAAATTTTGGAAGAAAAGTGGATGCAAATCTTACGATTATTATAACCAAAGGCAACAATATATATTCTCTTTTTGACAAATCAAGCCTATTGATACATACTGTAGAAATAAATATAAAACTTGTCACTAATTACTGCAAGATCACACTTGGAAGACGAAGCCAAACCAATCTGTGATCTGGACTCTACCTCACCTTCTTGACTGCAAGTTCCCCTCCAGTGCTTGCTTCCAGCATACAGACTTTTCAGGCATCACTGCTCCTTTTGTAAACAAGGGGAGGTGACAGCATTTTGCTGATATTCATTGCCTATAAATAATGAATATATGGAAATTATGAAGAATTTTATAACATTGCTGGGGTCCATCCACTCCTTAGCCACGCACACCAAATGGTTCTGTCATTGCACAAACATGAAACACAAAGCTGGAGCTGTTCTGCAAAATCCACCTCATCAACTTCTCTCAAATTAAAAATCAACATTGCAAAAGGACAATATTTCTTATGACTCCTTCATTTGACAAATCGGTTTCCAATGAAACTCAAGAAGTTTCCTGGCAGCCCACAGGGCATCTTACTGTGCCATCTGCTGGTGGTCCCCCAGGTACCCCATCCAGGTTCCTCTGTTTTCTCATGAACTTTCTGTGAAACTCTACCAAAACTGGGAATTGACACCCACAGATAAACAGCATTACCATGTTGAGTTTGCCCAGCTGACTTTGCCCAGTGTCCTGATCTTCACATCTGGGAAGACCTTCACCATGTATGAGCGAAAGGGTCTTAGTGCTTGCATGTTCCCTGGATCAGAGCTGCATGGTCTTGCCCTCAAGGCTCTGGCTCCTCAATGCTAGATTAGCTGCCTGGAAGGTCTGGCTCAGGCTGCAACTTTAAGAGTTTCCAATTTCTCTGCTCTAAAGCCAAGAGGAGGCAGAGATTGGATGATTCACTTTCCCTTTTCATTGTGGAGAACCTAGAAGCAAGGCAAGCCATACAAAACCAGAAGGCTCAAAGCTTGTGTTGTTGTTCAGTTTCACACAGAACTTTTCAAAATACAAATCTTCTACTTTGGTTTTGAACTGTAATTTCAGGTAATTTCTTCTGAAACTGAAAGGGGAAGAAGGAAAAAAAAATGTGCAGAGAAAATCACAATTTATCCCAGATATTTGGAGTCAAATGACTTGGACACAAGAGGATTGTTTTCCTTTTTTTGCTTCTCCATGTTCACTCACCTGCAAGTCTCAGTGTTAAGGATGTGCTTCTATAATCACTGCTTTCCATTTTTTTTATGGTAACCATGCCTATGAACTTCTCCCAGAGCAGATTGTGAGAATGACACAATCACTCTGCCTTGAAATCTTGAAAAAATAGAGCTCATTTTCCCTGAAAAAGTAAAACTGACTATAAACTCATTTTACTATATGCACAAAATAAATTACCAGATGGAGACAAATACTTTTTTTTTTTTTTCCCAGTCTTAATCAGGTATATTTAGTTTAAAGTTAACTTGCCATTTCAGAGTAGAATTGTACTTTTGAAATTGTTTTACTTTTCAACACTGTGTGCCAATATGTTGCCTTTTCACATTTTCTCAGCTTGTGGAGGATATGAGAAGGAAAAATATAGGTAAGCAAAAATCAGACCACAAATCAATCGTCATAAAAAGAAAACCTTATTATTGTAATTTGATATCAAAAGTATTTGGACAGAAAAAAAGCCATTCTCATAAAGAGTGAGAATTTGCTTTACTTTTAAAAAAATTAAACCCTAAACAATTCAATTGAAATAACTTCACATGGTTAGAGTTCAAGGTGAGACCCTGATCGCTCACCTTTATTTGAAGTAAATATCAGAAATTCCACTAAATTCAGGAGAGTCAGACTTAATTCCTGGTTTTTGTTGGCTTTTAGAGTCTGTCTTGTCATCTGCCCGGCAGCATAAGCAGGACCACCACAGAAAAGGATTATCTACCTCTGATGAACATCACATGATATGGTAATACAGAGGATTTAAATCATATAGTAGAGAATCTTAATCATTATAATTCAGCAGATTCTTGTCTTTGCTCTCACTTTTCTTGACCTTCAAGTGTATGGTATCTCTCTATAATATAACCTCCACAGAGCTCTAAGTTTTAGCTTACCCCTGCTTACATCTACCTTGTTAGCAGCTGTGGTACAGCTTAGTGTTAGAGTCAGCACTGCAGGACAGAGTTGATTAGGGATATGTGTTTGGAAAAGGAACTGATGAACTAATTCTGTTCAAGGGGATACTCTTTAGAAACTGTTTACTGTTCTTTTTTATGAAGGGACCTTTCTATTGCAGTGGAAATGATGGATTACTTTTATGTGTGGAAACTTCTGAACTTCCATTGCTCAAGGGTCCCCACAACAGGACACACTTGTAGACAAGTGCAGGCAGTTGGCTAGGAGCCAAGGGAAAGTTTTTCTGGAGCTCTCACTTGGAAGTGATGACTCCAGGAAGTGAAAGTTTGACTTAGTTCAAGTTGTGATGAGCATGCAAAAAAAGATTTACATTCACTCAAGTTCATTTGCAAGTTATGGCTATGCAAGAGAATTTAAACAGTGATATCTTGCAAGATGAGTTGCAACAAGACACAAACTGATGGTATGGCTCCTCCCTTAGTAGAAAATATGTATTGGAAGGTAGAAAGGAACAGAATAAACTTTGTTGATGCAGTATAGGCTTAAGCACGATTCAATGTAATGCAATGCTTAACTCATCATTCTCTATTTTCTTTCCTCTCATGAGACAAGAAGAAACAGCCTGGCAGCATTTCTAGACTATGAATTCTTTAGGGGAGGGAATATGTCTCTTTGTCTGTACTTGGAAGTGCATCTGACTCCTTGGGGTTCTTTATAAATGGTAGTAATAATAATCATTTATTGCTGTGCAGTGTAGTCTGGTCTCCCATTTATATTCAGTATGATCGGTTGTGCTGTGTCACTGTCCTGTTCATCACTTCTCACCTTGCATTTACACACAACTTCTATTATGGTTATTTTTAGAATACATAAGGCACTCAAATAACATGATTACAAGTGTGGAACAACAGCTTAGAAAACAGACAGGAGGATAGTTCACAGAAAGAGGCAACATACTTCACCTAAGCTGGGCAAGATCAAACCAAAGAGAGAGTGTTTAAAATGAAATTAATGTGATCAGATTATAATGAATACTGCTTTTTTTTCTTTCTTTCTTTCTTTCTTTCATTTGAGTTACTATCCTTTTAATGAGTTTCTTTATTTTTTTTTTTAATTCTCTGTGTATGCATGCACATGTGTAACTACATAGGCAATATGTATGTGGTAATATATGCATACAAGCATAATTATACTTGGGGAATGTGTGTATTCATGTATATGTATTTTTTAAAACACACAGAAAATTGTGTTCTGCAGGAAGCAATTGTAAAGTTCTATAATGCCATTTTCCATTCCTGGATGAAGTAAAATGACTGTAAGTTTGCCTTTCATGTAATCTGAGCAATCTTTAGAGAAGGCTGCATTTTCTGTCAACTTCAAGAATGGGATGTATTTACATATTTTCACACAGTTTGTAATTCTTGGAGGCAATGAGTAGTGGGGAAGGGTGCAGTGTGGAATGCTTTTCCAGCTCTGGTTGACAGAGGGTACTGAGTGTTTTGCTCTAGTTGTCAGACTTTAGAGCACCCCTGTGATTTCTCCAGCTTTGTGCTGAAGGCTGACTTGGGTTCTTATCTCCAGGGTGGTGCTGAACTGGTCGAGGCATAAAAGAATCTTTATCTCCACTCTCTACTTCAGTGCAACAGAAGAATGAACCCAATATACTATTATAATTTAAGTAAAGTTTGAATGTTTGTGTTCCTTGGGATATTGGCATTTTAGGATGTCTAATGTACTAAAGGTAGAAGAAATTTGGTATCAGATGAAACTTACCCCTCGTCTTTTTCTGTCGAATTAAGTACTGTAAATTGGTCTGTCACAAATGCTTTAAAAATGTTTTGTATGAGACATACAATAACATATATTTTGCATATAACTGAAAAAAACATTAAGATTATTATGCTCAATCCCCTCCTATCACAGGTACTCTCCACTATGATCCTTCCAGGAACCTGTTTGTTTCCTACAAAACTGATGATTAACTGTACTCAGTTCTGCAGAAAAACCTTGTAAAAGGTTCTCCTTTTGGTTCTCATGACTGGAAAGCTTATTCTAGCCTCCAGTCAATTTTACATATGGTCAATGTACTTTTGGTGTCATCATTTAAATTTGACATTTGCTTTGGTGTTTCTTGGCTTGATTCAGCCATATTTCTCTGCCCATATTAAGTCACAGTGTGCATATATCAGCTCACTAATGTGCAACAGGACTCTGCACAAAGCACTGGTTTGAAGATGTGCAACAGGATTCTGGACAAAGCACTGGCTGGAAGTTTTCTAAATCAGTAAAGATCATAAACTTATCACTATAGTCCTTTATTGGTGTTACATTTCTTTACAAATCTCAAAGTAAGAAAGTGTAGTTAAACCTTATTGTAAGTAAATTAAAGGCAGTTTAGATAAACTGTTGGAATAAAAAAAAAATATCTAATTTTGTCCAGAAAAAAAAGCCACTGTTTAAAAATATTTGATTACTGTCTGCTAAACTGTATCTGAAGTAATAATTTTAACATTTTGAGGCAATGTAACTTTCACCTAGAACTATTTTTAATTTCAATTTTACTTCAAAAGAGATTGGTGTAGGTGTTAAATAGTTTTCTTAGGGATGTTCACGATAAGGTAACATCTGGATGAGATATAATGGTTTAAGGAAACAATTAATTTTAAGCAATATAACAGCTTGAAAGAGATTAAGGTCCACAGTTCTAAATAATTTTTAATTTTAATAATGATTATTGAGAAGATGTAGTTATTGAGAGAAGAGGACATGGGATGGGGTATAAATATTCAAGTTCCTCTGCTTAGAAACCCTTAGAAAATGGTAGTCAGTGGAGAGGCATCTGGGGACATTGGTTGAAAAGGTCAAGTAGCTGGATTTAATGAAATTAATTTTGTAGCTGAAGATTTAGACATGGTTATTAGACATAGAAATCATCTCAAGTAAGGAAACCTAGCAAGAAAGCAGTAGATCATTTTCATGAAGTGAAATATATTGCTCTCAGCCATTTATCCTCATGTCAGAATTAAGGAAGTTTTTGTAAGCACTGTTCTAGCATCAGCTATTTAAACACCAATAACTGATAATGTAAAACAGTTATGCTTTGTTTCAGTGACACTGTGAATCTCTGGTAGCAGTTTAACATTATTGCTACTGGGATACACTGACCTCATGAACAGATACAGTACAAAGATCTGTATTTCATTACTGGTTGGAAAGTTTGAATACTTGTAACATAAGGAACTGATTTTCAATACCTTCTACTGCCATTACTGAAGTTTAAAGGAGATATGGCATTAGTTTCACTGAGAAGAACTGGGCTCTTTGACTTTCTTGTGCAGTTTGGAAATGAAAGATGCTGCAGAAGATCAGCTGAAGAAACAGAAACTGAGCTGTCTTGTAGTCCGTTGCTTATTACCTCAGTTTAAGATTGGGATCACGTAAAATGCTTGATGTCTAGAGCTGTGTATGAGCTAGCATATTTTGAAACAGTTGGTACAAAATTTTATGATTTCAAGATCTACAGAACTCTTAAAGAACAGGGGGATTTGTTCTGAACAGACAATCACTGTTTAATAATTGTTCCTGTCCTAAAAGGGAGATAGTGGAACTGGACTTGCTGACTTGATGTGGGTCATAAAGGACATCCTCTAGTGTTGTTTTTTTTTTTATCAGGAGGATTTAGTATATGCATACCTGTGTGTACCAAGACCAACTCATTATTAATGCCTTGCTCTGAAATGTAAAAACTGGAATGGAGTGAACTTAATTCCATCTTGTATTCAAGATGATATTTTTCATAGTAGGTATTTTAACAAAGTGCATACAGCCCAAAATTAAGTAATAAAATTAAAGAAAATAGATTGTAGCTGTGTATTTTTATAGAATAGAGATTTTAGAAATAGGACTGTCCAATTATATCACCTCATTCAAATGCAGAAAATATAAATTACATTTTTCTTTTTTTTTTTTTTTCTGCTATCTGGTTATTGACGTTATAAATGTTATACATGAATGTTTGTCACCATTTTTTTTTAAACTTTCATGATGTAAAATCTCACCATGACACGTACTTTCAAAATTAGCAGCCTGAACTTTCCTTTTTAAGGTCTATGTTAGTATGCCTTCTTATATATTCTCTTTTACTGTATATTTTTCCCAGTGTTATCTCCTAATATCTTGGTCATAGTACACCACTCTTGGTTCTTATCAACATTATTAATAAGCCATTTCTCAGGTTACCTGGGTTTCTTTTATTTACTGGAACGTCTTCATTTTTAGACTGCAGTGTACAAGGCCAAAGTTAACATCCTATGTCAGGGAATTTAACAGAGAGAACAAGAGAGATACATTAACAAATACTGTTGCAAAGATGAAAGGTAGATGAGAGAGCCCTGTAGGTAAGTGAATAAGAATTGAAATAAACAAACGAAGTGACTAGTGGGTAACAAAGTAAAGCACACTCATCAACATAGGCATTTTTCCATCTTTCAAATTATCAAAGCTTCACTTACATCAGGTAGAAATTGATGGTTTTCATGTAGGTCCCATATCTTACATCCAGATGCCTTTTTCCCAAAGCCCAGACAGAATAATGGGTTGGAGGACAATTAAAGAGGTGCATTGCTGTGTGCATTCTTGAACTGGATGATGAAGGCCCACATCTCATCTGGCATGAAAGACATTGAAAGTCACACAAGGAGTGTCATTTGAGAATAAGAGAAATGTTCATTTCATGTAAATATTGGCTGGAAATTTTCTAAACAGTAGACAGGCACAGAAAAATGTCCACAACTCACATGTTGGACAAAATAATAAAAAGTTGATCTTAACCTCACCTGCAACAGGGTTACACTAAGGAGGCAGCTGGGTAGCACTTTCAGTTTTAAGCCATTCAAAAGCTACTCCACTGTTTTTCTACTACATATTTTGTAAGGTGGTGTATTTTAAGAGACACAAATTATCCATTTAGATGTTGGTATATCTATGTTATAAAACACTGAACAAAATGAAAGCTGTATGCTGCAAATACTGCCAAGCTCCAAACTTAATCTGACTTTTACACTTGCTTATGGGGAGATTCACTATGACTCAAAATGCTCAAAAACATAAGTAGCCCCAAAGCCATAATGTGTTCTGGTGCCAAATGGATTATATAGAATAAATTAATTTGCACTAGAAGCCTGATAGGTAAAATTGAGAATGTCTCAGGATCTGATATTACACTTTCTTCACTTCATTTGTGCATGATAAATGACATAGACATCCACTTCTATTTTTAAGCACTGTTTGAAAATGCTGTGAGTTTGCATGAAGTATTTAGATGTATATCTACTGAAAGTTGTTGATCAGTCTCTAATTTGGAAGAAATTTCCCCTTTGCACTAATGAAAGACATCAGAAAAAAAATTACATCTTGGGTGATTTTATTATTAATTATATCAGTCTTGAGTCTACCTGTACTTATCTACAGCTCAAGCAATATTTTTCACTTTACAGGACAAGGTAAGAGGTTAAGAAACTTTCAGAATACCAATTACCTTGTTTTAGCATCACAAGCAGATGCATCCTGACAAGAAGAAAAGACAGACTATAAACCAGGTGTCCAAGTATCATAAACATCAGGAGTACAGAATACATCATGGAGCAATACATGAATATAATGATAATAATAATGGTAAGAAAACACAGAAAAATGGTTTTATTTCTTCATTAGCCTGAGAGAGACAAATATACCATTCTGTCATCCTAAAATTTTCAGTCCAGAGACAATATATAATCTCACATAGATGATACACAGCCTAAAATACTGGATTAAGGAATAGATACTATTTGGAAGAAAAGTGGTGAGAAATCAAAGGAAGCAGTACTGCTAGTGACGTAACAAAATTAATAATGAGGCATATGGATTCAGCAAAATACAAAAATTCTTCATTAATAATTCCAGCATGTAATTCAGGGAATCAGTAACTGAGGAGCAATGTTTCCACACACAGAATTTTGCTTTTTTTGTTTGCACTAGTCCTACGGAGTGAGTAAAAAACAATTTAAAATAAGTGCCAAAGCTCATTGAATAAATATGCTCATCTGTGGTTACTTGAGTCATGAAAGCTACCATTTCATGGCCAGAGAATGGCTATGGCAACAACCTCAAGAGAAAAGAATCACATTTCAAAAGTATTTGTTTGGTCAATGTAAAAAAACCCAGGAAAATACAATTAAGAGTATAGGATCCATAAATTAGTTGTTTGGTGTTTGTTATAGAATTATTTCCACATAAAGGGCAGCTAATTTGAATGAAACAAGCCAGGGTATTTACAATATACATAAATAAACTCAACATCAGAATGTTAAAAATAAAGACACTGGAGCCACCATTGACATTCTCACTGTTGTAGTGTTCTTTTAGTTAGGTTATCACCTATTGAAATAATTTGATGCATGGAAGCAAAAATTCAGATGAATTTTTTAAAAGAATGTTTGCTGTTTATGAAGTTATCCTCCAGAGGACTCTGTACCAGCAACATACCATTTGTTTATCAGTGGCAGTTAGGGTGTTAGTATTCTGGATTCAGGAGTAAACAGACAAATTTGGAGAAATACCAAGCTCAGATATCCTCTAGAAGTTAGGCATCCAAACAATGTACCCATGAAAGAATATCTAATAAAAAAGAAATTTTAATTAGCAAATACAGTAAACTGCATTAGTTCCACAGAGTAAGTAACTGCAGATAGTTGGGTTCAATGAGAGCAAAGTGGTCAGCTATGTTTTATCAGTGGAACAGCACTAGAAATACAGCCAATAGGGTAGATGACATTCCTCACAGGAATATATAAATATATATTAAAACTATATATATATATACATGTATGCATATATTAAAGAGCCTCTAATTATTAGTCTACTTTTGGGTTTGTCCATAAGCCTCTAAAACATGCAACATTGCACAATGACCAACTCATGACTGTCTCCAGTCATGCACTGTCCAAATGGCAGATTGTATAGCTGGCAAAACTGCCTTACAGCACTGACTTCTCCCAGTCATGTAAGGAGGTCTCATGTCATTGCCCTGCTTGGTCTCACCTAAATGCAGCCCTCCCTCATTCCATACTGCTCTTTTTCACTGGCTTTTGCACTACAGAGATTTCTGGTCTGATACCCATACAATAACAGTACAACAGTATCCTCACACTCGTGGGTAAAATTGGGACAATGTATCTTGTTTTCAAAGGTCAGTAAAATACAACTTTTATGGCACCAGTGTAAGTCTTCTTTAGCTACCTTATATTTGGCCATCTATTTTAAGAATGGGTTCATTTATGTATGTACAGATGTCAGATAGATGTCTGGAGAGAACTCAGAACAGTAGTTAGATTTTTAGGCAAGTGAACATGAATTGGATCTTGTCCATATTAACGACAGTTTAACATGTAGCACAAAGAATATATAATAGCTATTAATTAATCAATCAAGGTTTTATATGAATGGGTCTAGCATGTCTTCTTTTTCGACCAACAGACATAAAAGAAAGATCACAGTGCTAAGTTTCCCCCAGTTGCTTCCACCAGTGTGTGCACAGTAATTTGTTTTTATGATTGGAGAACACTATAAAAATGCTCTACACATAGTAGTAAAACTGAATATTTTATGAAATTGAGGGCAACTTTTCCCTTGGATGATGGATAAGAAATGGCTAGGGAGTGGTTATTTTTTAGTTGGAAAGCTTCCTTCTTAATCCTTTTAAAATCAGTGAGACTGAGAAACAATCAAGAACTCTGTTTTCTTCCGTTTTATATTATAATTCCTAACTATCCATATCAGTCAAAGGATTGTCTCTAGACCAACATTTCTGGAAGAAGCTTGATTCAAACTTTAATTTTCATTTTCAAGAAGGATTAAAAAGGAAGACTGAAAAGGATTCTAGGCTACTGAGACACTTCATAAAATTGTAAACAGTTTCAATTTTTAAACTGCTATGTGAACTTTTGTATGTTACAGATTTAGAGACAAGACGACAATTTGAATTAAATTTTTGTTTCAGCAGATATAATACAAAGGATATAAAACCTATGGATACTGCTAAGATCAGTAAATTCTATTATATATTTATGTCAACCAGTTTGAGAAAAATATAGCTTTACCACAGTGTAATGACATAATTTAAAGAATATCATGTCACAAATTATGGAGTGACTCTCAACAGTATTTTCCCTTTGTTGTTCAGTCCAATGGACTGAACATATTTCACTCAAAAGTTAGGGGGTCCTACTTTCAAAAGATTGTATGGTAAGATTTCCTTTTTAATGTAGTCAATTCTATTTATAGAAGCCTTTATATGACATAAATTGAAGAGTTGCACAAATCACAACATCCCCTTAATAAACCAAAACATATCCATGCTACTTAGATGAACCTAAAATCTCAAAAAAGATGCTATGCTAAACACAGCCTTTGAGTTTTTTGTAATAGCTTTAAATATTTCTTCATATTCATTATGATGACAACGAATAATTTACATATTCCTTAAATCAGTAAACAATACTAATTCTGATACATACAGAAGTAAATTCATAGTACTACTCTGAGTAGGGAAAGCCTCACTTGCACAATCTGAGGAACAGGCAGGACACAAGTACAGATTATACCATAGACTCTAACAGCTATCATCATGCATTTATGTAAGAACATTAATTAGACATATAGGAGAAGAAAAACTAAGGTTTAAGTTGATGAATGTCTTTACTATGTCATAATGGTAAACTGCTAGATCCACTATAGGTAACACTGCACCTATAGGGGGATCAGCATCTGCATTTCTGGGCTTCTAATATTTTTGATCTTTCGGTTATGCTTCTATGTATGCAGCCTCCTTCACAGAACTGGGAAAACTGACATGCACATAACACTCATTTTGGCTTTGTGCAGTGATGGAGACAATGCTGAGTGCTTCGAAAACAGGTTGCTACTTCACAGTTAAGAAGCAATGGAACATCAAGGAAAACAGAAAATGATCCTTTCGTTCAAGCTTTGCAACTAAAGTTGCATATATATCTCTATTTTGTGAGTGTTGCATTAGAAAGGCATAAACAGTAATTTGACAAAATTTATGTTATCTTTGCAGTATTATATCTACATGAAATACTGCTTTTGAGAAGAATACTTAATACTGCTTACTTAAAAAGAAATAAAGATAGAAATAAAGATTTTTAAAGCACCATATCTGTCTGTTCTCCTTTTGCCCGTTTCTGCTGTTGTACTATTCCTTGCTATTTTCTTCCTTTTAATCATATTTTCTTCTAAAGTCTTCCCTATCTGTGCATACTAGAAAATTCATTCTACATTATTGTTTGCATCTCTGAGAAAGGTGCCTCTATCAGAATCCCAGACTGCACAGTGTTAAGACTGTGCTAAGGGTAGTACGCTCCTGTGGAGTGTAAGGTCATGGAATTCAGAGAAGTCCTCTGACTTGGAACAAAACTGGCCTCAGAAGCCCTGTGCACATGCCAAAACAGTAAGTTACTGCTGCTGTGAGCTGCACATTCTTGCTGCTGGCAGAAATGTGCAATGTGGTGTGGGATTATATACGTGTTTCAGTAGATTTCTAAGTTTTCAGTGGCCATCTGTAAGCAGTGGGGGTGAATGGGCTGCATTTCAGACAACAGAGGCATCCAGAAATATTTCCTCATAGGACACTGTTCCTTCCACCCCACTCTGCAGATGCTGCCATATGTGTGATACAGTATCTCGTTCTGAACAGGCATCCATGTTCGTAGCTTTCTTCAGTCAAAAAGCTTTCTCTAGCTATGCCACAGCTACTGGATTCTCTTTTCCAGCCGAAGGGACAGTATACTATGTGTTAGCTTGTACAAGTCACTTTTGCAGTAGAATTTTGCTGATCTTGAGATATATATATTTTTTTTCTTTTTAATAAAGGAAAACATGTATGTCAGAATTAGAAGAGGTTTTATATGTATAATTTTTCAGAAGTAAATGCTAATTTTTCCAGGGTATTACTGAAATCCCGTATGGTGGAGTATTTTACATTATTATGAAGAGAATTATGATGGCTATTCCGTGACTGGGATTTAAAGTTGCCCAAAAAGTCTAAGCAGTTTGGTAGACTAACAGTTTCTTCATCCACAAGATTACCTGAGCAATATCAGAGAGCATCCAGTCAGGAAATGAAGAATAATCTTTGCCACTATTTCTGGATAACAAATAAGATAAATTTTAATGTGAGATGAAAAGTATCTTGCATAACTGAACTATTGAAAGAGAGCAGTGATTTCTGCTCTAAATATGTGAAAAGAGACAGGAAACTGACACCAAGAAAATACTAAGCATTGCACCAATCAAAAATTATCTCAAATCCAGAGAGTACCCTTTTTAGGAAAAGTCTGATGAGGAATCCAGAAAGTTTCTGAGGTCACCATTTATTTCTATGCCATTCTTCCTTCTCCATATGGAGTGGACACGAGTTTTGGCCTCTGAACACTGGCATATCTCCCAGAATGGATGCAAAGGTCTGGACTATCAACATGAAGTCTGACTCAGCACTGATTCCAGCACTCTGTGTGTCTGGCTTCCTACATTGCTTCATCCATTGAAATCCTGCAGCCAGGAGCTTCACTGTAGGGTTATGATCATTCCAAGGGAGTAAAACATTCAGAAAAAAAGTGTAGTAGTAATTCAGTTCTAACTTCTCTACAGGACTGGTTGAAAGGGCAATTCATATCCACTGATCTCACCCATTCCCTTTGGATATCCTCAGGTTGCAGGTAGGTTCCTGAACATAAGAGCAGGGAAATATTACCAGGGGGAAACATTGCAACCAAGGATGAGGAAAAGGCTGAGATACTTAATGCCATGTTTGCCTCTGTCTTTGGGATGGAGAGATTCATCTTGAGCATGCTCACATGGCAACTGCAGGATAGACAGGGGATCAGGCCCAGCCAGAATAGGTTCAACAAATGCAGATCCTGCTTTACCAACCTGGTCTTCGTCTATGACCAGGTGACCTGCCTAGTGGACAAGGGAAAGGCAGTGGATGTTGTCCACCTGGACTTTACTAAAGCCTTTAACACTGTTTCCTGCAGCATTTACCTAGAGAAGCTGCAAGCTCATGGTATAGACAGATGCATTCTCCACTGGATTAAAAACTGGCTGCATGGCCAGCCCCAGAGAGCTGTGGTCAGTGGAGTTAAATCAGGGTGACAGATGGTCACCAGTGGTATTCTCCAGAACTCAGTTTTGGGGACAGTCTTGTTCAATATCTTCATCAATGATCTAGATGAGGGGATTGAGGGCTTCCTCAATAAGTTTATTGACAACAGCAAGTTGGGTGGAAATGTTGATCTACTTGAGGGTAAAAGTGCTTTGCAGAGGGACCTGGACAGGCTGGATCAGTACGCCAAAGCCTCATGAAGCTCAACAAGTTCAAGTGCCAGGTCCTGCACTTTGGTCACAACAACCCCATGCAACGTTACAGACTTGGGGAGGAGTGCCTGGAAAGGTGTCAAGTAGAAAGGGATGTGGGGGTGCTGGTTTACAGCTGGCAGAAGTGAGGTAGCCAGGTAGCCAAGAAGGCCAAGAGCATCCTGGCCACATCAGGATTAATGTGACCTGCAGGAGAAGGGAAGTGATTGTGCCCATGCACATGGCACTGGTGAGGCCACACCTTGAGTACTGTGTTCAGTTCTGGGCTCCTCAGTCGAAGAAAGACATTGAGCTGCTGGAGCAAGTTCAGAGAAGGGCAACCAAACTGGTGAAGGGCCTGAAGAACAAGTCCTATGAGGAGAGGCTGAGGCAACTGGGAATGTTTAGTTTGGAGAAGGCTGAGTGGAGACCTTATTGCTCTCTACAACTACCTGAAAGGAGGTTGTAGGGAGGTGGGTACTGGCCTTTTCTCTCAAGTAAATAATAATAGGACTAGAGGAAATTATCTGAAATTTCACCAGGGAAGATCTAGACTTGGTATTAGGAAGAATTGCTTTGCTGAGTCAGCAGTTAGGCGTTGGAACAGGCTGCACAGGGAGGTGGTGGAGTCACTATTCCTGGAAACATTTAGAAATCATGAAGATGAGGCACTTCAGGACATACTCTAGTGGTCATGGTGATAGACATTTTATCTACTGGGAGAGGGGGGGAGGGGGAGGTGCTGATGGTTGGACACTGATCTTAGAGGTCTTTTCCAACCATGACAATTCTGTGTCTTTATGTGAGGAATCTCCCTGACAGCATTTTCGCTTGTGTCATCTCGAAACACGTTGGTACAGCTTTTTTCTTCTTTATTTCAAAAGTTTGAGGAAGCTTTAATTATCAATTAAAGGCTCAGACTGATCATTTTTCAGCTGCTCAGTGATACATTTAAGTCTGTTTTGTTGCTGTCATAAAATCTCCAGATTACGGAATTAGAAGAAACAGTTAATTTTCCAACAGTCGGAAAAGTTGTGAATTGTCATAGAACCATAGAATTTTCAGAGTTGGAAAGGACCTTTAAGATCATCTAGTTACAACCCCCTTGCCATGGGCAGGGACACCTCCCACTAGATCAGGTTGTTCAGGCCCCTGTCCAGCCTGGCCTTAAAAAATTCCAGGGATGGGGCTTCCAACACCTCTCTGGGCAACCTGTTCCAGTGTCTTACCACCCTCATGGTGAAGAACTTCTTCCTAACTTCCAATCCAAATCTACCCTCCTCTAGTTTGAATCCATATTTTTTTTTTTAATATTTGTCCCATATTCATGTTTAAGGGGTATTAATTGAGACTTAAGAATTTCATAGTAGGTCTAGGTAAATATTATTAAACTTAACTACTATTAAGAAACTATTGATGACAGGAAGAAGAGGAATTAAATTACAAAAAGCTATGTCCTATAATCTCTCACTGTATATACCACTGTGAGTGGTTAATACTTGGGAAAATCCCACCTTCTTCTTCTTTCTCACTCTCAAACACTATGATTAGGTTAAGGAAAAATCCAAGTTGTTACAAAGGAAATTGGAACTTAGCAGTCCAACAGAGCCTATGCAGAGTTTTAACATTACATGCTCTTATTAGAAGTTTTAAATCATCAGAAACTGATTATGTGCTTATCCCAGAAACCACACATATTTTCCTCCAAATACAATTGCTGCCTAAACTTTGGGATATCTTCATTACATATCAGTATCTTTATATTCAATAGCCTGTATCCAGATCTATATGAGAATTCAGGTGTGATTTTGCTCAGTGCACACTCCTTTTCACAAAAAAAAGATAGGAAATCTGTACTTGCTGGTCAAGAGGTTAATCCTGCTGCCTAGAGAATATTTCAGTATTTTAGTTTTTCTTCTTCTCAGTGAAGAAATTGACAGGTTGTTTTAAAAAATCACTAAGTGTTCTCCAAAGAAGGACATAGTTTTTAAAAGAATGAATGCTATCTACGTGTAAGATAGTAGCTAACACTTGAAGATCATGGAAATCTAAGCTGCAGTTTTCCTAGTTTCTTTGCCAAAGTACAGGCATTTCAAGAATTTAAGTCGTGAACTGTGATAGCCATTCAGTTAGAAGGCTTTTATAAATATCTATAGAAACTTAGTCAGGTATAGACAATTGGAAGTCAGAAAGTTTGAGATGATGAAGAAATGAGGATCTGTAGAGGCTTTTTTCTTCTTCTTGAGACACTGTAATTAACTGAGAACATCTGTCTTCTGAAATGGGCCCTCTCCACCGCTGCTCACATTCAGTTACTATCTTGACTGAAGATCACTGCATTTAAAAACTTTTATCACTCCATAATTTTTAATTATCTCTTTGCACCCTCAGCTTTTGAATGGATGACCAACATTCCCTCCATATAACACTGGAGACACGCTCAGATGCTGTAGCTGTCTCGCCCAGGGGTTACCATTCCCCTGGCCATGCTGGAAAAGCACTCTGAGTGCTTTCAGGTTGCTACAGGCAATATCCAAGAGGTGAACCTAAAGAGCCAGTGAAAAGCACAGACTGTTCAGTCTTGATGTGGACATCATTAGAGCTAATAAAGTCCAGAAAACAACGCAGCTGAGGGAGAAGGGGAGGAAATTTATAAAATTAAAAAAATCTACTCTGAGTGACTATCTCTGTTTTGTAACCGAAAATATTGGGCCTGTTTTTTGAGTCCTGAGGGAAAGCTACACCACCCGACTTGTGTCCATGAGACTCAATCTCCTGACTCACCAAAGAAGTCTTGCCAATACTACGTATTGGGAACAGCTCCTGGTGAGAGATCCTGGAGATCAGCTTAACTACTGCACAGCATCAGTCACCATGTGCAGTGCTCGAGCTGTGCCCTGGCCCAGCCTCAGCTACTAGGCAAAGCCTACTGGAGCTTTTCATCAGGGATATGCTACGTGCTACTTGTTCTGCTAAAGAAAATGGGTAATTTTCATGCAGCACTAAAATGTACTAAATGAAAACTACTCTGTGAATTAGGGAAAATAATTCATTAATTTAGACCGTTTTAGAACATCAGGCATATGTGTTTCTTTTCAGATTTCATAAAACAAGTTTTTAACCTTTGAGTAAACAAGTCCAAAATACACTGAACTACACTGAAAAGACTAAGTGTAATAATGTTTTAAGTGATCAAATATTTCCCTCTGAATAGTCAAATAACCCACATCTTTATATGCCCTCTTTTGAGCTGACAAAGTAGAATATGGCCATAATGCCTTAGGAACTACAAAATATGTAATTTAACTTACATTGCTGCTTAAATATTTACGAAAGCAAGAGTCAGCACAATAATGATGCTCTTATGTAATTTACCTTAAACAGTATGGAAGACTAAACACCTGCTTGTGATACAGGCTCTAGCACTGCTTCATTTTGCAGTGCTGTTTACCACTTATTTATAACTGTTTTATACCATGTGAAGTATATTAAGTTGCAGTTTGTATATTGTCCATGTGTTGGAAACAGGTTACTCAACTCCATTCTTTTACATCTAAACAGCAGTAGGTATAAAGGTGGTATCTGTCAAATTACCTGTTTAGACTGAAATCACTGTGTGGGAGGCAGGCAACAGAACAGAAACAGAGACGAACAGTCAACCTATATGAAGGAAATACATTGCTAATTCTGATTAGGGAACTGGACTGACTGATAAAAGCATGAGAACAGGTAAAGATCAAATGTTAACTTTGAAAGATGGGTTCCATTGAAGCTCCTCTTTGAGCTTAATTCTGCAACAAACCCATAGCAGAGCATTTAATTTGGTGGACTCTTACAATGTCTATTGCCACGGAATTGAAAACACTACCACTATTAGATTGGTACTTAACCATGAGCCTACACCTCAAAGAAAGAAACTGAAATATAAATCTGGCACAGTACATTTATTATTTACTCAGATTCTTTAAAGAAGTATGTAACAAGTGTTTACTACAATTCACAGTTTTCATCATGTTATCTTAATATAAAAAGCATTTTTGCAAATTCATTTATCATTTACAAACATTATTTTCTAACACAGTATGATGGAAAAATTTAGTGTATTGACATATTAGAGTCGCTGCTGCTTATATGAAGACTTTTACAATACTGGACAAACAAATAGTCACTGGAAGTTTTAAGAGGTCAAGCTGAAAATTGTTTCTGTTCAGAGTATGAGAACGAGAGGTATAAGAATTAAAGAAATGCTTGACAGTTTACCTGAACATAAATAATTTAATTCATACTAGTGAAGCTGTGAGAACATTTAATGTTCTACTACGTTCATGTGCCAGATACGAAATTTCTGGAAGCATGGTAATGAAGATGTTTCAGTAGTAAGTGTCCTTACCATAAATCACTGAAATCAGGTTGATTTTTTGTTGCTGTTTGTTTGGTTAGTTTGTTTCCTTTTTTCAAGGTTTTTTGAAACTTAATGTTTGACAACATCAAGAATGTAAACAATATAAAGAGATACAGAAAGCATGATCTGTTCACAAAGGCTCATTACAACTGTATACATAAAATAGATGATTTAGGGCAATGTTTAAGAGAAATTTGGTCTTAAATATCAGCATAGCTAATGGTTCAGCTTTGTCAGAACATTTAACTGGTATCAGTAACAGAAGCATCAGATGTCGGTTTTCTACCGTGTAAGGAACAAAATTTCTCTATTATCACCAATTCGAAGGGCAAAACTAATTAAAGCCTAGGTAGCTACTCAGCTTATCTTTCTCATCTAAAAGTAAAATACCAACAATCAGTCCCACGGGCACAAACTAATGACCGCTTGGACTCTGCTCCCCGCGCACCACAGGCTACCGCAGACCGGTGCCAGCGGCTGCAGAACGGCGAGCGAGCGAAGCGGCCATTCCTTCGGGGGGGCACCCGGGCCCGGGGAAGCGCGGCCGCCGCCCGGTACGGCGCTGCCCCGGAGCCTGCCCTGCGGCTGCTAACGGCCGCCTCAAGCGCCTGTCGGGCCGCTCGCCCCCGCCTCAACGCTAGCCCGTGGCGACCTCTGTGAGGAGAAGCCGGGATCCCGCTCTGCCTTGGTGGTGGAATCCCCCCCACACACATTCCCCTCTCCCCCCTCTCTCAGAAAGAGCTCCGGTGTGGCGGAGGAAAACTCTGCCCTCACCGCCCAGCCTTGGACTCCCCGGAATCTCCCGGCCTAGGGGCCAGCACAGGAGGAAGCGTTGATCTTCCCACAGGCAGCGGCTGAGGCCGAGACACTACAGAGGAGCGTGAAAGCGCCCAGCTCTGCCACGGCACCCCGGCGGACTCTTTGTACGGGGTAGGACGACTCAGGCCGGCTGCCTTGCTGTCACGGAGTTTCTTCGCGCATTCTCCTAGAGTGCGTCTTTCAGGAAAGTTGCAGCTCTCTCTGCCACCAAAAGCCCTCGCTGAGCTGGGACAATTGAAGCCTCCCGCCTCAGCACCCCGTGCCCCGCAGGCAGGAGGCGATTTGCATGCGGACTTGTCTCTGGTAGCAGCCAGTGCCCGTCAAGCCTGACGGACAAACGCCCCCCTCTTTCCGCCCCCCTTCCCCCCCAC